>JABFEB020000112.1:1058082-1074823 GCA_019775895.2 Stomatorhinus ivindoensis
GGCTATGCAATGCAGTAAGGCTGTTAGGCTATGTAGTGCAGTAAGGCTGTTAGGCTATGCAATGCAGTAAGGCTGTTAGGCTATGTAGTGCAGTTAGGCATGTGTCGAGAGGCTCTATGCGATAATATGGGTTTTTTGGCTCTCGATGCTGGACTGGTTGGCCATCCCTGCATTAGTTTAAACAGTAACCTCAACATTTTAGTGTTTTGGTTCCCGGTTTTCAAGCAGTATTGTGTTATTATTGCTTTTCTGCTATGGGAATAAATGAATGAAGAGACCAGTGTAGAGAATTATTTCTCCCAGGTGGTTCAGGCAGTCACAGATGGCTTTTGAGTATCTGATGGACCTGATGGTCTCCTGAGTCCCATGTCAGGAGCTAAATTTTGAGTTTATAATTATCACCATTTCAGCTGGTTATAGAGCTGCAGAATCAGCATCTTCCAGGGGGAAGTTGCCTATGGCAAGGGGTTACAGGAGGTGGAGGTAATTGGCTCCTCCAATCAGAATGATTTTCCAGCACTGCACCACCAATCATATTTAATGTCAGTACCTCCTGGCAGGCCTGTTGGTGTGGACACTTGTGCCCAGGACAGAAGCAGCAAGGTAGAACTAGGATGGGGGCGATACCTGGCAAGGTTCCACAGTTCCTGTCTTGATGGAGCATCCCAGCACAAAACTGACATTTCAGGAAGCTGCTCCCTTTATGGCTATCCCTGGCCTGAAATGGCTTCAGGGCCTGGAGAGTTTTCAGGTCTGTGGGCCAATCAGACATGGCCCCTCTACCCACTCTGCCCTGGCCGCTGTGTTCAGTAACAGGAATTGTGTACCTAATCACAGCTGCCTTTGATGAAAGTGATTAATGAGCTCTGATCCCAGTATAGAGAGCCAAACAGCACAAAGCAGTCATTTGTGAGTAACGGAGCGGGGGAGGAGGTGAGCGGGTCAGTACTCCTGCTTAGTGCCGAGAAGCCCTTGGTCTTTGTTGCTCGGCAACTCTTCAAGAACAAGGTCCCTTCAAGGACAACATGGGTTTGTATGCATATGGATTCTAGCAGCTTCAGAGGTAACAAATGTGCACTGGCTGCAGGGAGTTTTACTTCTGCCCTGAAGTTGTTATTTACTCTTTTATCAATCTTTCACTTTTGGTTCAAAAGTTGCCTCTGCTTTAAGTAGTTATAAAGTGCAAGAGTCTGATACATTAAATAGTCTCTCAGTTAGCTGTTTAAATATCTTAGGCATACAGGAGATATTTTGGACACCTGTTATGTGAGTTAAATATAAATGTACAGCATGATATTGTAACTTGACCATTTAATCAATATTCACAAGTATCAACTATTGATGTAAATTTGAATGGTAATGTAATCTGCTCTGGCTTTATAGCATGTGAGGTTTGCTTCTTTATCCTCACTGGGAGATCATCATACTTGGAAGGATTTTCTTATTACGTGGTCTCAAAGGATGGTTGCATTTATGGGATTACATTGCCAGTCTGTTGTGGACCCCCCCCCCCCCCAGCGCAAATCCAGCTTTGTCACTCTAGAGGCAGTGGAGGCAATTCTCAGGAACCGGATGAGAGCAGATTCGTCATGTGCGTGGATTGACATGCCACCCACTTTCCGCAGTAACATGCCACAGTAAACCTGGTGTTCAGCACAACTACCCTGTCCTGAGGCTTTCATTAATGGGTGCTGGTGAGGTAGCGCCACAGAAAGACCAAATGCTGCATTCTATAACAAAAAGTTCTTTCTAGCATAGGGAGACCAGATAATCTCTGTAAGGCAGGACAGTCTGAGCTACTTCAGGCTTTACAAGCTACTTTAAAACTGAAAGGTTCCTCTCCTTGGCTAAATAGTTTAGTTCTTCTTGTGCTTTGACTGGTTTCTTTCCTAGAATGAAAGACTCATCCAGCTGTTTCACATTAACATTAGTGACACATGTACAGGAGACTGACCAATCAGCACACAGCAAGAACTCGATGCTTATGTGAAATCCAGGTCCTTTTTATTTTAAATTTTAAATTTTAGAAAGCATGCCCACTCTTTCTTTTTCTGTAATGTTAGCATGCCCAGGGAAGTTGGGCAGCCAGTTGACCTTGGACCCCAAGAGGTATTCTTACTCCTTACTTGGAAGTTTTTGGTTCCTCATCTGGCTTTCCTTCATTTAATTGTTTTTCCTTTTGTCTGTTTTTGAATGAAATTGTATTATACTGTAGATGTGGGAAAGTATCACACACAGCTATGGGGTGACTCTGTTGTGAAAGGTGCTTTATAAAATGGAATTGAATTGGGTTGAGTTGAGTTGATTTGAACTGAATTTGAATTGAATTGTATTGAATTGAAATGAATTGATACATATATCCAGTCCTAACTGAAAGTGTCCACTCAGACATGTATTGCTTGGTCACCTTATTGTAGCACTTCTACCTCTCTTAATTACATGAGGCAATTCTCTGTCAGATGCATTACTTCCAGTCTCAGTTCATGGGCACCATTTGAGGCCATGTGGTTTGTGCTGCAGAGAGTCTCCCATGCCATGTGTCCCAGGACCTGTAATTGGAATCCCAAACCAACTATTTTTTTGCAGAATATACTATATAATTGCACATACACAAAGTTCCACAGATATATAACAATGCTGTAAACAGCCCTTTACTCTTCTGTATCGCTCCTACGTCTGAGGTGCTGCTTTGTCCTCTGCTTTGTGCTTTTGCCCAAATGTACGTAAGTTAACAGGTGCTTTTGTAAAACAAGTCCTTTACTTTACCCTTGTATGGATATTGATTGTTAAAATTGGTTGTTTGCCATTTATTCTAAATAATGTTAATTTTTAATTAAGTTTAATAAAAGTCTAGATATGTCTTGGAACACGTATTTTCATCTAGACACCTGTCAAGTTGTCTCTCTTTCCTTTTGTGCAATTTCCCCAACTTAAAAGGAGTAACAACATCCATTAGGAGGTATAACTGGATTCCACTCGACAGACAAGGCAAACCCGCTATTTCTTTTATTTTTATTTTCCTTTCATTTGGATTACAGCAAGGTAACCAATGTTGCCACCAGATAAAAGTCAGGTAGAAAACCTTAAGCAAAGAAGAAAAGAAACAGAACCCAAACTATTACATACATATGAACATAACAAAAGGACAAATTAATATGCACATATGCAAATGAATGCACAATTACAAATATTAACATAACTTATTGAATATGCAATTTCATTGTAATAAAATAAGACCTTCTAAAACAACATCTTGGTAAGAAGATATTGATACACTTTATATTCATATCACCTGATAAATACTTTTCCCCAACACACAAAACACCTTCAACTCGTTTTAAGTTTCTGTATGCATCTAGCCATCAACAACACACCTGCTTTTTATCTTACAGCTCAGCCACCGTTCTTTCCATATTTAAAACTAACCGGAGCAAAATTCCCAACAATCAATTACACCAGACCAAACTCATAACGCTGCCGCTTAATGACAACCACCAACATAGTTACAGCAGTTATCAGCCACAACAGCAGACTTCACCGGCAGCGACAGTAACCCCCACAATATAAAATACATTTCTTTCCTTACTGGCTGCCTCTTCAGTCTCTAGTGTTGTTTTTGCACAATTTCCCAGAACGGCGAAGCAATCAAACTTACAACACAGCTTCCAATGCGTGTCTCCAAACTGGATTGTCGTACTTGCTTCCTGTTACGTCGCACGCGTGATGTCATGGGCAATATCACACCCATTGGACCACAACAGCCTACGTTGTTTGACTGAACACCTCCCACTTGATCTTCCCTGCGGACACTCTGGGGAGATCACCGTATTTACAGTCAAACTCTAACCTAGTTGGTCCATTTGTTCTTCAACAGGCAGGAGAACCACCAAACGCCGGACATCCCTGTGGAGAACTGTAGACTGTATCTTCTGCTTTTGTCCATCAGCATTTGGACGCCTTGCATCCACCTTCAAAGCTTTAGTAGCTTTAGTCACAGGAACACAGTAGCTTGGAAAGACTTTGACATTCACCTCCCTTACAACACCCTTGTGATCTGGACTAGCGCCAACAAAGCTTGAATTGCCCCCTCAATGCATTCTGGTCGCATAACCACACAACATCTCCCACAGCCACGTTCCTTTCTACAGTATGCCACTTACTCCTAACAAAGAGATTGGGACCGGCAAGTTGACTCTTGTCAATCTTGTAAAGATACCTGTTAAAGTCAAAAGTTTTCACATCCCCACTCTGGGATGCCCGTCCAAGCAGGAGAGAATTAGGTGTGACATACTGAACGCAATCTTCCCGACTCTGCACCCTTGCATCAATTGGACGCTCATTCGTAAGATTGGCTGCCATACAGAGGGTTGTCTGGAACTCACTGTAGCTCAGTGTCACCCCCCTTCCCAAGACTTTGAAGAGCCCGCTTTACAGCAGCACGCACAGCGGCTTCCGCAGCCCCATTTCTGTGTGGAGAATCTGCTGGCTGGACCTTCCACATCCACTTAGTTCCATTATTTGCTGCAGTCTCCTCTAGGGCTACTTTATTCTGGCCATCTAGGAAATCTGTAGAGTTCCTCCAGCACTGGCTTCGCCCCTACAAAGTTAGTACCCGGGTCCGGCCAGACTTTCCTTGGATGACCCCGCATAGCTGTAAGCCTAGGTGTCATCCGATGGCGTCTGTGTAATTCTAAACACTTAAACAATATGAGGAAGGGTGCGGTTGTACTGCAATATATCCCAGCTAATAAAAATCCTAATAATAATGATTATAATCATGTGAGAGTTCTGTTTTATTTTGCTTCGATTCCACAGGGTTAAGTTTTAAGTTAACGGTTTTTAGGTACACGCGGACACTGCGCCTCACTCTGCATAAGAATTAATTCAGATGGCTTCAAAGCAGAAGTGCAGCAAATGCAAATGATGATGGTTGATGATATCACCAACTCACCATGGTAACCGGCATCAACATGCTTCGGATTTAAGGCAAGGTCAGAAGTGCTACAAATAACAAGTGAGAGAAATAACTTTGATTATTATTGTATGATTACTATATGTTCATCATGACTGTGGTGGAATGTTCTAGACATAATAATACATACAGTAATAAGATGGATCTTCTGTCATACTGATGGCAGTGGTGAAATACATACATATGCACATGACCGTGTTAGTCGTCCCTCACTTAAATTCCTGGAACACAACCACTTGGCTGCTAAAGGTAACTGAAATTATGCTCTCACATCATTTATTATCCATCTGCCTCGACTGTAGAGCTGGTAGGGGTCCCTGTTCTAGTAGCGGAGATGTATGGAAAGCTAAGTGCATCGTGATTGCATCTCTCAAGTTACCATTAAAGTAGAAGCTTTATTTCTGGGTTATATTTCTTGATTTTCTTTCACCGAGTCAATCATTTGGGACAGAATACACTTAGATTCTTTAAATTAGATTCTTTTAAATCTCAAATTGAAATCCTAAAAGTTCCACATCAGCCTTTTTGATAGACATATGGTCACCAAGGGTTTATTTTGACACAAGCCTCTCAAAATGAGGGTGAATGCACAGCATTTTTGCGAGCTGGTAGAACATCATGCAGGGTTGTTGTTGGGCTGCAGTAAGGAAATTGTAGACGCCAACGTGGGATGAGAAGCAGCATCACCTCCTGTGAAATGAACCTCCTGCCAATGCACACTTGAAAGCCTCGTGGAGCTTCGGCATTAAGCACACCAAAGTTTCTCTGAAGAGCTGTTGGGGGAAAGGGCACCCTTTATCCTTTTGAGGGTTTGTGGCTTTTTTGGTCAAAAGCCAGGTGACCTGCAGAGATACCCCTTTGTTTGAATATTTCATAAATCAATGGAATTGTTGACACCATGAATGATATTTCAGGCACCACCTATTTAACAATTTGTCACAAGAAGTATAATTGTGGCATTTAAAACAACTTCTGGAAGTTTGTTCCACTGTGTAGCTTTAGGTCATATTACACAAGTACCATCACTTAAGACTATATGAAACAAACTTCTGCCTGAAAACAGTTAAACTTGTCTGTATAGAACTGCAAAGCCTAAATGGACAGTGAGTACTTGCATGTATGTGCTTTGGAAGATTCTTTTAGATATTCCTCTCATATCCCTGCCAGTCTCCTCCCTGACATGGCCCTAACAAGCCACACCTGTTTACCACTCTTTACCACTCTTGCTTCTTGTTCTTATCCCTCATGTGGACATCACTCTCAGCTGCCTCTCATTTGTACTTAAGTATCTGTTTGTTTCGTCATCCCCAGTCCAGTCATTGACATCAAACCTTTGTGTTGCCTGTGCCCTTCTTTGCTTGTTCCTCCTGTTTTGATCTCTCACAATCTTATTTCCAGTCCATGTTCCTTGAGCTCTTTGTTTTGCCACAGCTCCTGCCCTTGAGTCATTCGTTCAAGTCATGACAATTACATTCTAATATCTGTTGCCTTGTACCACGTCATCATGACATGTCAGGTGAAATGGTGAGTTTATGGACAAAAGCTTTTCTGTGAAGAAACTAGGGTAACGAGGACAGCATCAAGGACATTGCAAAGGCAGTGGAACACGGTTACCACACGCTGTTTCCATGCACACAGTTGCTATGGAGATTAAGCATGAGCAGAAACTGTTGAGGACTTTAGGAATTTGGACATGATAGTATATCAAAATTAGATGAGCATCACTGACACCAGTAACGACAGTCCTTAGAGACTCCATTATCCTAGATGGTTCCTAGGATACCAACTGGTGGCATTTGATTAATTCACCTGATTCATATAAGGCTATTAGTCCTATTCTCATTTTGAGCAGTGTGTTGGACAGGTCCTGTGTTATTCCAGCTTTAAACATGAGCCGTGGTTATAGAATCTAGATGCTGTCATGTGGGTCTGAGTGACAGGCAGCTGGCTGAGTGTGACCTTCAGCTTGTGAGTCATGGCCAAAGTAATAAACCACAGTGGGGCGCGAGATGTGACGCATCACTGCTGGAAATGTTTCCACGATGATAAAACGTGCTTTGTCTTCTGTGCTGTCCAGGGATTCGTCGAGCCTTGAATTCCTTCCCATGAATGTGGATATGTTAGTAGTTATCGCTGTTTTGTGTTATTTTGACAACACTGAAGACTTCGATTCATGGCCAGCCACGCTGTGTTTTCATGAGTGGTGATAACACCTGACCTTGAAGAAATAATGACATGAAAACACATTTCTGTAGTTTACTAAACTATAATTATAATTATCTTTTACATAATGGTTTAGTTATGGTTACTTGTTCGACTTCCTGTATGAAAATTTTATGTTACTTACACAATGTACCATTTATCTACCTCAAAAATTCACAGCTTCATTGTACGTTTATGGGTGGGAATCTGTTCGTCAACCAATTTTTGTACGCGAACCAATCCATTTTTTTCACTAAATTTGCAAAAACTGAACCAAATTGTTTGTAGACCTCAGCATTCGTGAACCTGTAGTTCTGAGCACTAGTGGGGGTTAAAAAAGCCTTAAACTCCATATGATTAGTCCACTGGTCTCAGATTTTTTTCAGTTGCTAAAATAAAAGAATTAAAAATAAATGAAAATGAAACAGCTCACCATTAAAGCTAATGGCATAGTAGTTCTACTTTTTCTCAAGTAGCATAAATTACATTTGCTGCCTCCATTCTCAGAGTATAGCATCAACATTAGAGGATAAAATTAATAATACATTTAATAATACATTTTTTGTTTGTTTTATTCGGTGTATCAGTAGGGCTGAGTGGCTGAGTAGCTGTGGGAATACCAAGTGTGAGTCTGCAATCTGTATTCATCATCATAACAGAGCACACACATCCATTGCAGGTGCCCAAAAGCACAAAGCAGGTTAGCATTTTAGTTATGGAAAGCTGATATGATCAGGTGATTAGTCCCTGAGAGAGAAACACCAGAGAGAATGAAGCTCAGGAAAGTTGTACCCCTGACCTCAATGACATCTCCTTCCCTATAAGAGGGCTTCCATATGAAAGCCTTCAGATGTGGAAAGATCAGGTCCAGAAGGTCAAATTTTGATCAAGGTTAAGATTCAACCAACCAGCAGAGTACTCTGCAACTGTGACGGTGTCTGTGACTGTGAATTCAGGGGCTGCATCCTTTGAAGGACAGTCTACGTAACCGTAACCTTTGTAGGTTGTGTTCTTCGAAGGTTGAATAGAAAGCTCTGTTAAATGGGACGATCTGGCTAATGGATAATATTTTATTTGCGTCACCAGTTTTTCCCGCCCTTACCATCATGAAGTGCCGCTCCTATCACCTAGCTGGACAATACCCTAGACAATACCCACTTTACCTCTGTGCAATGAATCTTGGGATATGTTGGACTGTGAAGGATCCATTGGATGGATCTTTTGCAACTTGATGCATTGGTAGACCACATTTGAAGGAGCCTTCGAAATGGGACAGCCTTGTCGCACTGCTGTCACACATTCGATCTTCTGATGCAGCCTTAAAAGCGTACAACCCCTGAATTCGGACACAGCCTGTGACTCTTTATGCTTACCTGGTTGGTTGAAACTAAACCTTGGTCTGGATTTGTACTTTCTGGACCTGAACTTTCCACTCTAAAAGCCTTGCACAGGTTTCCCCAAGGTTTCAATCCAAAAACTTGAATTAGAGGCCACCAGGCTCACTAAAAGAGTGTTTTTATGTTACGGTTAGGTACTTTGTGTGAAATGAATCTCCAGTTGTTTGTTAAGTTTTATATATAACAAGTTACCTTTAATGAAATAATATTAATCAAAATGATTAATACACAAGATTTGGGCTGTATGAGTCAGTGAAATTACTATTTTGTCTGTGTCTAATTATGTCACACTGATTAGGGTTTGGAGTGATTTCAGAAAACTGTAGAAATCACCACAAACACCCATTAACTGCTAGTTCAACAAAACCACAAAGGGTGCGTCTCTGTAAGCATCGTTTTGCTGCAGGATGCTGGCAGGAATTCACCTGGCCTTCTTATTATGGGAAAGCCTGCTGGGGCAATAGGCTTCACACGGGGCAGCTTGGGGGCAGGTGTGGCCCTCAGTACGGTGGGATTAAACAGCTTTAGCAGGCTGCTTTGTGCAGGCCTACCTGCCTCTCTTCCAGCGTTCACGGCTAAACCTCGGCAACAGGAGGAGAAGCAGACGTGAATCCAGTAGCAAAGGAACGCAGAGTCGGGGCTCCAAAATCTGGTTCAAGGATCCTGAGGGACACACGGATCATATGGGAAAAATCCGGTTTTTTTTTACGAATAGGTTCATAGAAAAGGTAGCAGTCTCAAAAAGGTAAGGGTGGTAAGGTGGGGTATTGCTGTGGGATTGGTGGGTAATCTCCCAATGGAGATTGCAGTGGGAGTAGAAGTGACCTATCGCTGTGCAGCTGGAGAGAGAGAGCAGGAGAGACATCAGGAGAGACCGCCCCTGCATACTGCATGTTGGTTCACATACATTCATATTATATCTGTGTTTTGTGCCATACTTCCCCTTGGCATTTCTGCATTAGTGTCTTGTTTCTTGTGTATCACTTGCATGTACATAGGTATTTTAAATTTATTTTGTGAGCGTGTCTGTTCTAGATGTTTCCTAGCAGTTTGAATGGGTCCAAATGCAATAGAAGTGAGAATAACCCTTTATGTCACCCGCAGTCTTCAGCAAAGGTGAGAGAGTTCAAAGTTCAGTGTGATGCTAATTGGTGGACTGACATGGATCGAGGCCTTTGAGCAGCAGCGCAGATTCACCACAGGCAAATACTGGAAGCAGTGCATAGTGAACCGCACACACCCAAGTCCCAGTGTTGAGAGAAGCGAGACTTCAAAACCCATTTGAGACTGACAGTACAGAGTAATCCCTCACTGTAGACTGACAGTACAGAGTAATCCTTCACTGTAGGATTCACAGCTTCAGTACGCCCATTGCTGTCATTTCTACACATGACGCACCTCTCCGTATATGATGTTGACCCTTCTAAGGATGAGATCTTTCAGCCCAGTTTTACCTTTGCAAAGCTAGGGTGATGTTCAGATTTCCCTTACATCTGAAAAATTTGAGGCGACAAGGACTGCATTTGCACTGTGTCCGCACTTCCAGTGTGCATACGGATACGTATATTTACTTTGTTTATGTTGCTGCCAGCAAAGATACCCAAGCTTCCATTATAACCCACAATCCCATTATAACTCAGACTCCCATTGTTATTTAAACCTTAGGTTTTATATTTGTTCTTCAGAGGTTTTTGTGCATCCAGTCAGGGTTCTGTGTTATTAAGACACTGATTGCTGCACCTTCATCTAATTTGTAAAAGCTGCACAGCATTGTAAGAGCGGCTGCTTGGATCACACATCAGTGAAGGCTCATCAGTGAGAGGCATAAAACATTTCCAGCGCTGAAGACGATTTAACAGGGAAGCAATGGGATCATAGGACCATTTTTGCTCCTAAGACCAGTGGTTTTATTTTTAAAGAAGGACACTTAATATCTAATCAGTGCCTCTGTTATTTTAAGATTCCTGTTTCAGAGGTCAATAATACCAAAAGAAAACAAGACACCAGTGAATCACATTAGACGACTGAGAATAATCTATAATAATATATATGATCAATGGAGATTAGGAAAACAATTCAAGGTAACCACAGTGCGAGGTGTGTGCAGACGCATGAGCAGGATTCTTGAACTGTTCAATTTGTAGATCAGCTGATCCACCTATGAGATTAGAATGCTTTGCTTTTTGATGTAGATATCCTAGACCTTAATACAGCTGTCCTTTTGTTCTGTGTGGTCTTTTACATTTATCGGCAGCAAATGTGAGCTTGGCAAAGCAAGGCTTTTTTAGTTATATTCCTTATCTGCTTGGACAACACTGTGTCTGAGATTGTGTCCGAAAGTCATCCAGTGCCCTTTTCTTGCAGTGCCCTTTTCATGCAGTGCCATTTGTATGCAGTGCCCTCTTCATGCAGTGCCATTTGTATGCAGTGCCATTTGTATGCAGTGCCCTCTTCATGCAGTGCCATTTGTATGCAGTGCCCTTTTCATGCAGTGCCATTTGTATGCAGTGCCCTCGTCATGCAGTGCCATTTGTATGCAGTGCCCTCTTCATGCAGTGCCATTTGTATGCAGTGCCCTCGTCATGCAGTGCCATTTGTATGCAGTGCCCTTTTCATGCAGTGCCATTTTCCTTTAAGTGTGAACATGAACATGTTCGCAGCCCGGTGCCTGTTGGCAGATTTCGTGGGATGTGAGCTGTGGTGTTTTCTGCAGGATTCAGTCCTAGACAGTTTAGTGTAGCAGTCAGCATGAGAGGAGGGTTAGGGAGACCAACCTGCCAGGGACAGGAATGAGAGGTCTGGAATTCCTCCAGAGGAAAGTAGACATAAAAACATTTTGTTTTGTTTATGTATTTGTGCACCTTATTATTTTAAATTGGGGGACTTATCCATCCATTTTCTATACCCATTGTCCTATTCCGGCTCGCGGGGTCCGCAGCCTGTCCCCGAGGCTACAGCACCACACTCTTCTGTTATTTTGCTCATGTGTGTTACCTTTTAAAGGCAGACAAATAACAGGTTCCCTCATGTTTTTTTGGATTTACGGACTTAATAAAATTTCTTTGATGGGGTTAAATCAGCCCCAAAATGAGAGATTAAGTGCCGTTCAGCACTACATGACTGTCGTTAGTGCCCTGGGAAACTAAGCCACTCATGTCATGTCTGTACTCAGCTGTAATGGAAGTTTGTAGATTTGCTGTACAGTATCTGAATTTGATGGGGATTTTTACCCTTTTTTCACTGGCTTCCAATAAAGTTGAAAAACTGTCTTACGTGGTAGCATTCAGCTTCTTGATGGTGAACAATTGATGCTGTTATGTAATCCCACTTACTGATATATAAATAGCCCTTGTGTCACACGTACTCAGTCACATATCACCCCAACAGCAAGTCTGACAGGGTCACCAACTTTGGTCAGCTGGCTGGATTGAGATTTTCAATTCAAGACAAGTCAGCACACACATTTACATGTATTTAACAGTTTTATTACTTTGTAAATAGTCTGTAATGTCTGAAAAGTACCTGAATGCCTTTGAGGTATCTAGTTTTAGGTTTATAATATAGAGTAATAGGAATAATATAGATTTGCCGTGAGATTTCTTGTGCGAACGTGAGAGTCTGAAAGCATCAGGATCACACCAGATGCATGAGAGATGGCAGCTCTGGTCTTATAGCTGCCCAGTGGCCTTGGAGTAGCACCAGAGAAGCTACAAATAAGTCACCATTTAAAGAGCAATAATGGCTCAATGTAAGGCTTTACTGCATAAACAGGGTATATTTCAAAGTTTCTGAAAGCAGCGCACCAGTGTAATCACTTTGTTTCCTGCATTATTCAAAGAAGGAACATAGAACACGAATATAGAACAAACGCATAGCGGAGCTACAGGCTAATATTGCTGTGATAATTACCATTGAACAAGAATGTCCTGGAATCTAAACCTTTTGTACATGCATTAATAAGACTCTCATATTTCCTTCTTCCTAGGCATGCTAGAAGAATGGACTGTATCTTTAGCCAATCAAACAATTTCATGACAAGGCACACTTTACACATGCACTGCATTGTCAGTGATGATTACAGCATCACAAATTGCTGCTATGTTCAAAGATTGGAGGTAGTAAAAAAAATAACTGCAGTTGTAGTAGATTGAGGAAAGAGAACAATGAGCAGCAATGAAATGAAAATCCAGATTTTAAAAAATGTAATCGCATTCAAAGACAAAAAACTGTGATTCATGGAAATTGTGTTAGCAAAAGTATCATTGCAGAAAGCAATTTGTTTAGTTTTTGGGTAGCTTAAGTATTCAAGTACTGGCTACTTGTTACATTTTAAACTATAATTTTATGTAAAAACTAATGATGAAAGGCATAACGTCATAAGTAACAGAATAAACTGTTACATTATAGAATCAATAATCAATTATGAAAGTATTCAAAATATTGAAAATCACACTGCCATGTAGGATACAAATGCCTCTATCAAACAGACCTAAACAGGCAATATATATTGACAAGACATCACACACAATGAATAATTTAACGCAGCATTAAGTGAAATGTATGAACTTGTCACGTAAACCAAAGTACATTAAAAGTAATGAAATTTTAATCTGACACCTCACCCAATCAGTGCATATACACTGACACTCATACACACACACCTACCCATAGAATGGTTTATTTGTACCATTTGCTGCATTTTAAAATAATTATACATTTATGGAATTATGCCCTGTACAAAAAATATTTAACGAAAAAATAATATGTTGGGGTGGGCAGCTCTGTGAGCTGGGACTCAGAAGGTTGCCTGTCCAAATCCCTGGGTTGGCAGAGTGATCTCACCAAGAGGCCATTAAGCAGGGCCTTTAACTTGAATTTCCCCTGGGTCTGGATGACCCTACTGTCTCCTCCTCACTAGTTCAATGAGCCTCTTGGGATGCCTTTCCAGATGTCCTGAAGGAGCTCCCACATATGCTGAGTGCTTCTCAGCCTCGTTTCCGTCACTCTCTTGTCAAACTCCTCCGAAACCATACAAAACTGTATCTACTATCTGTAAGTTAGGAAGCCAGGTCATGTAATGCGATACGTGTATGCATGCACGAACACACACTTTAATTTTTTCTCGACTGTTATTTCATAAAATTAGTCATTAATTTGTATTCATTTTCCATAGTGGATTATGGGTTAATAAAAACCAAAACCTTTATTAGCTTAGATGTGAAGGCTGCTTAGTGTTCATGTGTAATTAAATCACAGGACGTAAAGCTTTAATCTCCTGGATCTGGAGATAAATTACTGCTGAACAGATCTGCTCAGCGAGCCAGATAGGCAGCTGATCTGTGATATTTTATTAAGTCATGGACAGAAATAATGTGGAGAAAGGATGCCAAAAAGAGAAGACTGTGACAGTACAAATATCACAGATGCAATCATAGGTTCCTGCTGCTTTCCTGCTTTGATTTAGATCACAGGAGCCTGTGGAGGGATGGCAGCTTTGGCAAAGGTGGTTTTCCCCACCAGGTAGTCAGTCTGAGAACATAAATAGCTCAGCCCCAGCAGGAAAAGCTGAAGATGTTGGACCCCTAGAACAGGCTGGTAGCAGAGTTTTCCCTTACCCTGGGTTATCTGTTAAGACATTCAAACTCAAAAAAATGTCAGAAATTGTTGAAGTACATTGAGTTTTGGTTACATAATAGCTTTCCTGATAGAAGGATCATTGGTGCTGTTTATAAACTGTTACACAACAGGAGCAGAGAAGCAGTGCAATATTTCATGCAATATAGTTTTGCCCAAGAATGTAGGCAGTCATTTTAGTTATGTGCCTTTACAAAGAAAACAAAACTCTTTCTAGGTCTTGAGCTTACTGGTATACAAAGTTAAACACGTTCATTACTCTGGAACCTGTGCAGCACTAAGGCAATTCACTAAGCACAAGGAGTATATTTACAATGTTATTTTCCCAGAAGGTTTGTTGTATGTATCTGCGTGTTGGTGCATTAGTTGTGATAATTGTTGGGCTGTGTATTCCATAGAGATAATGTTTTGATATTGATGATCACTGTTCTGTGCAAATGAGATGATTGTATTTATACACACACACACACGCATATAAGTCCGTTATAGTAACTGTTCGGGGTGTGTTAACACTTTGGAGGTGATGATCGATATCCATCAATTTTCCAACCACGTATCTTTGGCCTGTCCCAGCAGTATGGCACACATGATAAGAGAACATCCTGGGCAAGATCATCACTAGGCACTGTGGGCAATTTATGGAACCAGATTAGCCAAAACACATATAGAGTACGCATTCCCAACGTGACACAGCAAGACAAGGTAAACTCCACATGCACTGAAGGAATGCTGGAGTCAAATTCTTAACCACAGAGGTGTAAGACAACAACACTACCCACTAGGGTGACCACCTAATCCATGTCAGGAGGGACCCTATGAGCTACTTCAGGTTTTACAAATACTTTAAAACTGAAAGGCTCCTTGGCTAATCAGTTGTTGTAGTTAATTCTTCTTGTGCTTTTACTGGTTTGTTTCCTTGATTCAAAGACTCATCCAGCTGTTTCACATTAACATTAGTGACACATGCATGATTATAGGAGACTGACCAATCAGCAAACAGCAGGAACTCAGTGTTTAAGTGAAATCAATAAGTGAAATCATGGACCTTTTAATTGAAATGATTGAAATGGTAGTTTACAAACCGTGTTGTAGCTCATGATGTCCCACCTGACATGAACTAGGTGCTCACCCTACTACCCACGGAGCCACAATGTGATGCTTGCTGCTCTGTATGCATGTGTGTTAGGGTTTCAATGATGATAATCATCGCTCTTCGTATATGTTTGTGTGTCACCTGATGATTGCTGGTCACTTGTCTCACTGGATGCCCACTCCTCATCTCTGTAGCAGATCCAGTTCGTAACTTCAGAGGATAAGCAGGAATTCAGCAAGTTTCCCACCAAGGCAGGACGACGCTCCCTTTCCCGATCGATCTCTCAGTCATCAACAGACAGCTACAGCTCAGGTATCCACACACACACACGCATACACATAGACACACAAACACATACACACACACACACACACACACAAAGAAAACTGTACTCATATCTAAGTGTGGACAAGTCCTTTCATTTCTACAAGAAAAACCAAAATCCAAAAATGACAACCTTAACTCCTAGCCATCCCTAACCCTAACCATAAGATAAGATGAGATAAGATAATCCTTTATTAGTCCCACAAGTGGGAAATTTGCATTGTCACTGCAGAAAGTGGACATTACAAGAATATAACAGCAAAAACAGAGTGGAAATTTGAGGTTCTTTATTGGTCACTGATTTTTATAAAATTGTGGTTCCCTCTGTGGGAACCAAAAAATGTTCCCACAATGTTAAAATAACATGTTTTTTATCACATTGTGGGACATTTCAAATTTTCCACAAACAGTCCAGGTCCTGCTATGCCTTCCAATAGCCCGTCTCATGCTGATGCTCCTGCTTTGGATATGTGATCTATTCTTCTCTACACCCCTCAGCGGCCTCCTACACGGACAGCTCAGATGATGAAACATCACCCCGGGACAAAGCACAGGTCAACTCCAAGGGCAGCAGTGACTTCTGTGTAAAGAACATCAAGCAGGCAGAGTTTGGCCGGCGTGAGATCGAGATCGCAGAGCAAGGTGAGCCCCTCTGTGTCTGAGTGTGCATGCAGCTGACTGTACTGTAAGCGTTTCTACAGCAGTGTGGCATTGCCCTTTCATGCATTCAAAACAAAGTTCATCATTAAAACTGTTTTAGCTTAATGCTCAGCTGTAAAACATAACTGTACCCCTAAGTGTATAGTCACATTAATTAATTTTTGACATGTCAAAAATGTTTCATTAAAATACTAGCACGTTTGGTCTTAAAATATCTGTTCACTTTTTTTTCTTTCATTATTCGGAAGAATATTAACGTGGAACAAAATCAATGTAAAACATCTAGTTAAGAAGTTAGCAATATTATACGCAACATAATTTCTCTACAGCGTAGGACCAGTGTTTCCCAACTCAGTCCCTGGGGACCCACAGACAGTCCATGTTTTTGCTCCCTCCCAGCTCCCTGCCAGACAGCCCATGTTTTTGCTCCCTCCCAGCTCCCTGCCAGACAGTCCATGT
>JABFEB020000112.1:1105524-1116437 GCA_019775895.2 Stomatorhinus ivindoensis
TGGGGTCTGTGCACGGGAGGGAGCCTCTGGGGTCTTTGCACGGGAGGGAGCCTCTGGGGTCTTTGCACGGGAGGGAGTTATTGCCCCTTGGTGATGTTCCTGTATAAATAACCTTCACTTTCCTTTGGGCACGAAAGAAATTTACGGGAAACAGGTGCTGTATTGCTCTCTGAATATTACTGAAAGAAGAGTAATTTGTAGAATATTATAAGTAGTCTACATGTATTAGTAACTTAGAATGGTTAGTGAAATTAATCAGAAATGATCTTGGTAGATATTTAAATATTATAAAGCTGTTTTGGCCACAAATAATTACAATTTGCCATTACTCCAATAAACAAAAAAATGTATAGCAACCTCAGATTTAATTTTTGTCGGGTTTTTTTATGGACGCTAGGGGTCGCCATGTTAATAGATATTAGAATAAGTGCTTTTTTGACGGCTGGCGCAGCCTTGAGAAGCTGCCGCTGATTTCCTCATTTCCGCCTCGCTTCTGTGTGTGTGACCTTACTGTGCTGCTTGCCTGCTGCGTAGCCAACGCATAAGTCGAGTCTTCTTGAAAATGGCAGGTCAAAAAAAATGCTAACTGCCTTTTTATTTCCTTCTCATGGGTGTCTGAATAAAACATTTGGCCTCTAGTTCTTAATTTGCAGATGAACAAACCCGGTTCTGTCAAAATAATGTTGCGGTTTAAAGCCGTAAGATATTGTCTCCTCTGACTTTGCATAGTCTCAAGCGTTTTAGTTATCCTCGCCCATAGTTGTGTAGATGCGCTATTCAAATACATTTGAATGGAATTGTTATTCGATCAGATTTATATTCCTTCCTATATATTGCACATCATATCTTCATATGTGTGTTCAGTTCGCTTAATCATAAAACGATGATCTGATACACAAGCATCACATCCGCCCGAATGACGGCCAGTCTATCTGCTTGAGAGCCCAATTCTTCCAGCTTTCTGAAAACTTGCAGTTATTATGGGCGAGACTGGCAGCCACTGGGCCTTTGTTCAACGCTGAAAGGAGAAACACAGGCAATGTTTTTAATTGAAGGAAAGGGCCGGCAGCAGGGGGAGGGGCGGGGTCTGATGCAGTGCAAGCGGTGCATTCTGGGTAAGCAGCTCCTTTGAAATGTCGCGCATTTAAATCACAGACAGAAAATCGCATGTTGCCTTGGAGTCTGGAGCAAATGTCGCATTGTTTAGTGGCCTTAAAATATTTATGGTCCCCCGCACTTATAAGAAGTGAGTAACCGTAGTAGGGAGTGTGCTGGGGAAAGATCTCATCTATAGTCTATCTCATCGCTATTTATATTTTGCCAAAAATTAGAAGAATGTGTGAGACATATTAGTGTAATTAACCTGTGGTATCTAGTTCGACATTTTCTGGGAGGGTTTATTTTTCTTTTTAAACTTTCTTTCTTGTTTGGCTTATAAATGAGTGATTACTCTGCGAAACATAGAGATGGCGCTCGTTAGCCCGGGGCCCTGATTCCTCACTCCTATGCGCGTTGCAGCTTAGCTCCGGTCTTGGTGGAGCTGTTTAGCCACTTGATTTACGAAGAATGTTACGGTGAAGAAACACAAATTGAGCGTGTATGATTGATTTTCTGGGCATTGGCGCCTTGCCTTAATTTTATGTGAAGCACTTCAGGGGAAGATTTGACTGGTGCGGAAAATAAGCTTGTCCATCATTTTGGTGCCGAGTATGATGTGAACAGCAGTTCCAAGACTTGACCGTGTCACGAAATGGTTTCAACAAACAGCTTTGTTGGTTACATATAGATAGAATAATTACTTTTGTCCAGTTCTGTTGTAGTATTTATAATACATGGTGTTTTCATCAGTTTGCACAGCTACAGATTTTACTTGGCCGCTATTTTTTTTCAGAAGCTCTTACAGTAGTGCAGCTGCCTGCACTTGAACTCATACCCCTTCTATCAGCAGTCCCGTAGATGGGTGACAGCCCCTAGGGCAGCACAGCACGATCAGCAGTGTCCGTCAGGCTCCAATCTGTTTGGGCCAAAACCCAGAAGAAAGGGTGTTTTTTTAAAGGTTTGGGGAGCTGCTGACAGGATCAGCTGCAGAAATCCCCCCTGTATTCCCCACAGTGAGGTGAGATACCGCAAACTCTGATTTTTTTGTGCATGTGTGTTTTGTGGTTATCGAGCTTCTCTCCATATCCAGCCCAGAACTTGTTTTGACCTGTAAAACTGTCATTTTTGAAAGGTTTTTTCCCCCATAATCTCTCTCTATTTTTGCAGCTGTACATGAACTCAACCCACATCCAGTAAAGTACATGAGTTGCTTTTTATTTGGCAGAAGCGACCAGTGCTTGTGATGTTCCATCTGCCTCACCTGTACAGCTGTCAAGGAGCCAAGTTGGGTGCATGTGCTGCAAGGCTGAGCTTCCAGCACGTTGTGGTTGTAGCGAGAGAGGAAGGCTGGGGGAGGCAGGAGCTGCGATAACTGGTCCCTGTTATGTGGAGGTCACTTACGGCCACGCCACACCAGAGCTCACTAATGCTCCTGTATCGTTATATTTAGGATTTATTATCTCATTACTTGTGTTGAGTACCCTTGTGTGCTCTGTGTGGGGCTATGTTTACGTCCAAATTGTGACCCGATGGTTGGGGGCAGGCGTGACGAAGAGTCAGCAGGACAAGTTAATAAAACGCGTAGACTATTAGCCTGAAAAGTGTTAGCGCAGAGGTCAAGGGGGGAGCGATCAGGCAGGAGAACTGAGGGGGTCTTTAATACAGGACAAGGTCCAACGCTGCAGATTGCCCAGTGGTGGACACAGGTGTGTGAGGTTTCTACATCAGGGGAGAAATAAAAGCCTGTGGTAGCTTATGTAAGCAGGCCTCCTCGTGATGGATAGTACGTGATACGTGAGTTATGAGTATCTGATGGGTAGGAACCAAAAGTCAGGGATCAGCCTCAAGGGGCCTCGATCCAAGGGCCTTCTGGTCATAGCTGCACGGGGCTCATCACTGCATTGAGCAATAAAAAGAATTAATGAAAAATGAGTTTAGAAAGGCATCCGACTGGGCGCAGCTTTTCTTGCGAGCCAGTGAGGTCTGCACAGGGGGATGCTTTGAGGTGAGTGGGTACTGGGGGGCCTGACGAGACGACCAGAGAGGCTACCGTGGAGTCGTTTCCATGGCAACACAATCCCACTGAAGGTAGGAGGGTCTGTGGGTTGGGGGGGGGCGGGCAGGCACGTGTTTCCCTGGGGACACTGTCGTGGGATGGTTCTGCGCCGGCGTGCAGATGGACCCAGCCTCATTTAGAGCCAGAGATGAGTGTTAATTAGGGCCTGACGGCGTGATACTGAATTCCCTCTATCCCCCCCCCCCACCTCCACAAGAGAAATATTTGCCTCTGATTCATGTTTATTAGACACGTCTGCTGCATAGTAACTGCCTGGCTTTGTTCTTCATCTGATTATGTTCCAACGTTTCCCCCAGATTTCACATGGCTGAAAATACCCTTCAAACTTAAAGCTTCAAAGGATCGAGGGGGGACAAGGTCTTTGCTTGGGGGGGAATGGGGGGAAAACCCCAGATTGTCCACTAGTGGGCACTCTTTGTTTCTTCTATACCAGGTCCTTCTCCCCCCCCCCATCAGGGTTTCCATCTAGGCTTGAGCAAAATCAAATTTTCATCTGTTCAGACATTATGCAGCAGCATACAGTATTTTGATGGAATTTTAAAAACGAACACATTCTTCCAGCATTTCCAATTCCCCAAGCAGGGAGCAATACTCGACACATGGAGTTAAAGAACTGGTTGGGATTTGAAGTACTGTACATAGAGGTTAATATTTAATTAGTGATCTTGACAGCAGATTAGTTCATGTTTTTGCCCTTACTTGAAGATTAATTAGTCACTGTTATGCTGCCTCTACAGGAATGTGAATTTGGGTAAAACTCCCTGTTCTGTTGGTGTTCGGCCAAGCTGTCCCACATGCGCAGCTCTGCAGGGCCCTGTCTCTGGCAGCTGGTTGGCGGCCCTCAGCGTGCCTCTGCAGAGACTATGGAGGCATCGTGGGGGTCACTGTCATGCTCCCGGGCGGCTGGCTGCCTAGATCCCTTGGTCTCTCGCCCACAGAGCAGATGACGCTCTGGGGTTTTGCGTAGATTTGCCGTCTGCTTTATGTGATCGGCTGTCAGCAGGCGTGAAATGGACAGTACCAAGACCAGAGCCAAACTGGCACTTCAGCCCATTTCCCCTTTTAACTTGGTCCTGTGAAGGATTTTATTTAGTCTAATCTCTTGTTGGTTTGGATTTGGTGTAATTTAGCACTATTTTTTTTAATCACAAAAGGAGTAAAAAAACTGGGGAAACAGTTACAATGTAATGCAAAAGCAGATGAACAGGTACATTTAGCTGATCTGATCAACTGATCAAGCTTGGCATGTGCCCATTTACTCACATCCACTGTGTTTCTCTTCTGTTTCATGTTGCAGTCCATCATTCTCTACCCTGTCTTGTCACTGGACACTAGGGCTGTCACTATTTATTACATCAATATTTGAGTAATTTACCAATTTAATTTAATGATTGATTGAATACTTGTTTCTATAATACGGAGGTAGGAACCTACCCTGGATGGGGCAACACGGTTCTCACTCAGTTGCATGTTTTTGGGCTGTGGAAGGAACCTGGAGTATCCAGCACAAGCCTGCACATACGCTTGGGTTAACATGCAGACTCCACCCGCAAGGGGGCTGTGTGTGGTGGCAGTACTGCTTATTGCACCTCCCATCATACCTTCATGCCGGAGTTCTGGAACCTGGCTCCAATTTACGAGAACCTGGGTTGTCTCCACCTGGTACCTTTGTAGCTCCTGAGCACTTTCATGTGTCGCTTCCTCACCAGTCAACAGGAGCTGGAACCTTTATGCTATATAATCATGGGAGACTCAAAAAGTTTGGCTTTTCTATTTGACCCTCGTCCTCTATACTCAGTGAATTTTATTATATATTACAAAGTAATCCAGAAGGCAAATCTTAATTGATGCTTTTTCCTAATCAAGTTTAATCGCATAATTGTGGCAGCTGTACTGGACACTTTACCCATATTAACCAAATGGGTTTGTGCGACCGGCCAATAGCAAGCAGTGTAGTAAAAATTTTGACTTGTCACGGAGTAGGTTGTTGGTTCACATCATTGGAGGGGAGCACTGAAAACCTGAAGACCTTCATGGATCATGTATATGTGAAGTATATAAAAAGAAAGTGCTTTTTGTAAGTGGTCTCCTACCAGAACATACCTGCTTTGTAGAAGCATTTCAACTTAATAGAGCTGTAAATATTGGACTTGGCAGACCTGGAACTGCAGTCTTTGCAAATGGCTATGGATTAACATATTTGTAAGGAATTTTGCTTGTTTATTTCAGAATTGTCGGGGGGGGGGTTCATAGTCTCCAAAGACAGCTTCAATGCTTAATGAGAACGTGGCTTTTTTGGTCTCAGTTAAATGTTTCCTCTCTGTTACAATGAGGACACCTAGAAAGTTTGGTGTTCATTTGAAGACGCATGGGAGCCTGGTGCAGCTCTATGACAGATCGGTGCTGTCATCATCCTGTGGGCGTGGGTGATGTGCTGCTGGTACCCTTGGGGGGGGGGCTTGGAGAGCAGGCAGGAACTTAGGTTTAGATGACCTTGGGGTCCCTCAGGGTCCTCTGGGTACTTCAAAGACTTGTTTTGAATGGAGCTTTAAAAAAGGTGTTTGAAAACAATAACAAAATCAGAACTAAGCCAGGTTGGGGAAAAAAAAGTCAAACATCACTTTCCTCTCTCCTGATTTGGAAATGCGGGGGTTTTCATTAACATTGTTTTATTAATTTAACCACCCCCTTATTCTTTTCAAAACACAGTAACTGCTTCCAAACCATTGTCGTCCTTATCCACTCGCAGTTCTGCTGATAGCCATTTTCGTCACAGACGTGTCCTTTGGTGCGTTATGAGGCACCTTTGCCAAAGTGCTGGCTGGCTCGGCCAGAAGCCCGTCTCCCTGTGCTGCGATGATGCCCCTTGCATTCCATCGCTATGGTGACTATTGCGCTGCGGCAACATGCAGATGTAGGAAGATGGCATAGGTTCAAGCTTCTGAGCCATCTTGACTAAAGCCCCCAAGGACATATCTGACCTTTAAAGCTGAGAGCTCCTGCATTGTGAGGTTTGCTACAAGGAAAAGGCAGATCTATGTTCCTAGCCTGATGAACCTGTGCCCAGATACCTGCACACTCAGATCACATAGTCGAGTGTTGGAAAATTACACAGACAGGGGCCTGGAATTCAATCTGCTGATTGGTTGTGGTTCTCACTCTATTTGGAGCTGATTGGTCAGGTTTTGCGATGACGCTGCTTTAAACTGATCCTCACATTTACAGTTGTGATATGTTTTCCTTGCACTTAATTCAGGTCTCAGCACATATCCTGTGAATTTGCTTAAGTGGCGGAGGGGTAATATCTTCCTGATTTGTTATATTTATTCCCTTATTTTCATTCAATTGTGAAAGAAGTAAAGTATAATGCTATTTTAATGAGGTGTAAAATCACTAAGTAATGGTGCATTGAATTCGGTAGTAATATCAAAGCAGTTAGGAATGGTGCCTAATGAATTCTACCATGAAAAATGTGAACAGCAGTTGTTCTCGTGTACTCAGAACATCCCGTGGTAACAGATGAAGAGGGACAGAGGGGGTTGATGGGATCTGGGCAGAATGTGAGAGCTGAGATGGAGCCGGCCAATGGCGAGCCACCGGCCGTTTGCTCGTCCGTCTCTCTCTAGCCAGTTCCATGTGATGATGCAATCTTTTTTTTGTTGTTGCTAGGATACGGCCTCAACGGCTTGACGGTTCGTGTACGTCGGTGCGTTGCGTATGGGGGTGGGGTGTTCTTGCGTGGCATGTGCGTGTGCATGTTGACTAAATGTACAGATGTTTAGGGATGCTGTCGCCTAATGCCGCCCCTAATGCCGTTCCCCCTGTAGTTCTTCTGGTAGACTTCCAGCGTGTTCTCTTTCCAGGCACATCAGCTGGGGACCCACCTGAGCACCTTTGGGTTGGCCTGCCCATGTCATGAGCTCTCTCGCTAGATAAAGCTAACTTATACAACTCAAAGCTGATCCAGGATCAGGAGCAAGAGCTGAAAGGCTTGAGTGTTTTTGAAAGGGAGGTGTTGTCATCCTTTGAAGCTCTAAGCCTTGGATTTTCCATGCTTTTATCTCCGTCCTGTTAAAAGGTCAGCACAAGTGCATATTCTTATGCACACTAATACTCCCGCTTCCCAATAGCAACTCCCACACGAGGAAAGGTGCTTCGAGAGACAGCCATGCCCAGCCATGTGACCCTCTGATCCTTTGAACATGTATCAAATGTTTCCTCACAGGTTAATATCGCTCATTTGAAAATTGTTTATTTGAAAAAGAAATGTGCATGAATGAACTGGTTTGCCTTTCAATTAGGGTTGGGCGATGTCACATCGATATATCACGCATGCACAATAATCACCAGGGCTTTTCGGTACTATATGGATGTTTATTCACGCCCACAGTATGTTAATCAGATTAGCACTGCGGCTAAAATATTAATGAGGCAGTTTATGATGTCCAAAAGAAATACCAACCAATATAAAAGAAAACAAATTTAATAAACAATGATACGCCGAGTTTATACAGATTACTAACTTTTGGGTGTCACAAAACACATCTCATTCATTTTTTAGGTGCACTACTAATATGCTTACCAAATGACGGGTGCGAATAAACATCAGTATAATACCCAAAAGATGTTGTTGAGCCAAACGCTACGCCTGTCGTTTGAAACCCTGGTGATTATGGCGCATGCGTGATATAGTATCAATGTGATATTGCACAGCTCTACTTTTGATGACTATGATGATTACATTTCTTGGACCCTTTTTTCCAAAGAGACGTCCAGGTAAGTATCAGAGAGTGGAGCCAGTTACTATCCTGGGAACAGCTGGGGTTAGGGGCCTTGCTCAAGAACCCAATGGTGGTAAAACTGTGCAAGCCATGAGATTCAAACCCATAACCTTCTGGGAATGGGTCCAGAATCATTACTCACTATACACCGCTCCAGTGATAACTATGATGCTAGCAACTTAAGATATGGGTTCATGACCCAAAGGAAACTCTTAACTGAAATACAAATCTATACATCTGAGCAGGTAAAACATTTGCTTGGGTAACCACCCCTCCGCCAGGTTAGTGTTACAGAGCACTGTACAGCAATAGTTTAGTAGCTTTTGTAGAGGGAGCCTGTTTGCCACGGCTTCTCCCCTGTCCACATAGGTGTAGTCATGTTCACTGGCACCTTAGCATTTCTGATCCTTATGTATGCTGATGGTAATGAATGATCGTGTGGGCTTTCAGTCTAAGTGGCACTTGAAACAGAGAGCTTGTGTATTTGTACTTAGACGGCATATAATTGTTTGTCCTTTTCCACGATTGTTTTAATTCAAGTAACATGTCTGAAATCACCAGTGAATGATCCCATTGTGAGGTTTTATAGACAGACTCGGTGTCTTGTGCTCGTAATGCCTAGAATCCCCCCACCCCTTTTGGGGTAAAGAAGGGATTTCTGTTCACCCAACACACACCTTATAGCCTGGATATAACATTGTATGTATGCTGTGTTCCTGCTAAACAGATGCAGTCAGAAAGCCAAAAGGCTGAAGTAAGAAACCCGAATCCCAGATGTTCCACACATCTGGCTAAGGACTGAATGGACCAAGCTGTTCATTGCAGTCGAAGCATTGCGGCTTCTGCCGATGTCACCCTGGCGTGTACGCTGTCTCACAGCAAATAATACTCCCACTGCACGTTTGTCGTCTCTGGAGGGGCAACGAGTATAATGGCGGTGTTTGTTCTCTCATATAACATACCCACTTCCAGGAGATTATTCAGTCAAATAGATTTGTCTTACCCGAGGACATATGAGCTATTTGTGCATTCCTGATAAATTTCAGTCTTCCACTGAAGTACCTTTTCAGCAAAAAAAAAAAAAAAGAAGAGAGATGAGACTGAACAGACCCTCCCTGGGCAAGACTGTAGCATCCAGTGTAGTCATTAGGAAACTGGATTTCAAACCAAAAAGCTGCCATTCCCAGAGGGCCCTGAAGCTACAACACTTTGAAATGGGTAAACTCTGGATCCTCGCTGAAACAAGGCTTATTATAATGGGGGAAGCAGCACTGGGGTCTGCTGGGACCTGGCTGTGTACGCCACCTCAGTGACCCGGGGACCCGTGGCTGTACTGGGGTCAGAAGTCCCCCAGGGACTTATTCCAGCCACGGTGTGGGGACGAGTTCCTGGTTCCTGCATGTTTCTGCTCTCTACCGTGTTCTACAGAAAGCCAGCCGCCACTCTCGGGGGGGGGGGGGGTACCTCCGTGGACTGGCCCACTTTGTGTCCGCTTGTGTAGAGTTACGACAGACTTAACTTGTGGATTTAAGTGTTGATTTATACGTCTTTAAAAAGCCTGATGTTCTTATTACCGTCTTCATGCCCTTCCTTGTGAAACCGCATTCTCCATTGAAGACGGCAGATGCCGTTTAGGCTGATCTGTGTGTTACCAGCTGTTCCTGCCCCCCCCCCCCCCAGTCATTTCGGAAGCTAAGCAGGGTTAGACCTGGCCACCAGCTGGATGAGACTGCCAGGGAAATATGAGTTGCCGGAAACTTTGTTCCAGATATTCTCAGTGCTTTGCACTCCAGGAATTTTAGGCATAGAACTTATCCGGAGTACTTAATAATGATTTTGCATGGTGTTTAGAGCCACTTCTGCATTTATCCTCATTATTAGGTATATAGGCAGTGAGATCAGCTGCAGCAGTCTCAGCCTTGACAGCTATGTTGATAAACCAGTGGAGACTCTGTACTGTCACTGTTTGACGTGAAGCCCCAAAGAGGTTTATTTGGACAAACCTCTGAACCCCCGACTGCAGAGAAAAGCGTCAGTGATAAATGTTTGTCCAGCTTTACGGATGTGCTTATAGAGCGACTTGGAAGGGCTGGTGGGCGTCCAAATGACTCCATGGGCTGGGGCGTGACACTGTTCTCCGAGGCCGAGTAACGTATTGTTTCAGCCAAGCCTGTGTTGTTCAGAATGTGCCGCACAGCTTGTGTTCAGATCAGCTGGTCCTTCCTTCCTCTTGCGGGGCTTAGTGAGGTCTGGTCTCACCTGCTGCTGTGGTCAGAGGTTCAAGTTTGGCTGTTTTTTGTTTGTGACACCAATTGCATCAGATTATAAGCTATGTGAGAAAAGTTAAATAGTAAGCAAAACGTCAGTTTGTATCATTTATTTTAAAAAACTGACTGAGAAAGAAAGGATAATCTCTCAATTGTCGGGCTGTAAGTGTGGAATTACTTAGTCAAACTCTGACTGACTGCCACAGGGTGATTAACTGCTATTCCTTGTTTATTAAATATTAAAACCCCCAGGTGTCAGCCTGGTTTTGAATGCAAGAAATATGACAAAATATTTGACCAAAATAATTAGTATGTAACCTAAATATTGATTATAATGTGCAGGTTTTAGGCATGAATCTTTAAACTGCTCTGACAATGGATGTTGGGACTGAGTCACTGCACTGCTCAGAATCTGGTGTAAACTGCCTGTTCTGGGCACTAGATGCAAGGATCAGTTTGCTGACCTGCTTCAGGCTGTATACACAAGGATTGACTCGCTTGCCCTGCTCTGGGCTCTATACAAAAGGATCGACTCGCTGCCCTGCTCTGGGCTCTATACAAAAGGATCGACTCGCTGCCCTGCTCTGGGCTCTATACAAAAGGATCGACTCGCTGCCCTGCTCTGGGCTCTATACAAAAGGATCGACTCGCTGCCCTGCTCTGGGCTCTATACAAAAGGATCGACTCGCT
>JABFEB020000112.1:1117375-1140559 GCA_019775895.2 Stomatorhinus ivindoensis
CTGTGATACATAACTGATCTGGGGGAGCACTGGATAGGCAGATGCAAATGGACAATGTGTAGTGAAGTTTCTGCCCTTGCCCACAGGTGGCGGCTTGACTTTGTGCCGTCTTTGCCATATTGTGTTAAATAACCCCCTGTTCCCTGCCCATCTAAGTGTGTGGACCAAGGAAAATGGAAGTCTGGGAAAAGTGTTTCTGTCTTACATGTTCAGCATGCAGGGGCGTATGCTGAGGAGGATTGCTCATCCAGAATAATCAGCAGTTTAGAGATTTGTGGTACTGGTTTCTGTATGCAAATCCTCTCTGCAGACATAAGGGCTTCCAGCTGCTTCTGCCATGTGGGGACATCACATCAAACATTATTGTGGTTTAAGTTTTGTTAACTTGTCCTACCAGAATTAAGAAAACGGTCATTCTAGAATTCTCTTGTAACCCATGTAGTTCTGTTGTATGTTTTTTTTTTCTCTTTCCTTCTGTTGCTTCACTGTTTTGACACAGGTTTAGGAAGCTTTGCTGTTATAAGAGAATGTCAAAGGAACAATCAGAAATGAAACGCAGAAGTATTTTTATTAAATACATGTGGGATGTTTACCTGCACTGTGGAATAGATTTGGTCATCATTCCTGCTTTCTTCCCAGGTGCTGAGGATGTGGTGATGGCTTTCTCAAGATCAGAAACCGAGGATCGCAGGCAGTGACCTCTGGTCGCCATGCTGCCACCCCGCTGCTGGACGGGAGAGTGGGCGGGGCACCAGCGACTGGAGAGGGAGCCAATTGGATGGCCCGGGGTGCTGACTGGCATCCTCCTTACCCCACTCCAATCCCCTTCCCTCTCCTCCTCCTCATTCTACTGTCCTTCACATCAGCCATCACGCTGCGTTGGACTGTCTGTGGGGGCGGGGCTTTCTGTTGGACCGCTAAATGGGGTGCAGCGAGTGTGTTGGCCTATGTTGTGTGTCAGTCTGGTGTTCCTTTTGAAACTTGCACATCAGACATTGGTCTGAACAAGTCTAGAGCAGCAGCATTAGCTGAAGGGAAAGATGACTTTGAAAGTGTCTGTGGAACATTTATCTGTTTATGGGGAATGTGTACGTTTAAGCCCCAGTGTCCGGCCCCCCTATTAATGTCGCTTTTTATGTCTTTAAGGGAGATGTCACTGGAAGGTGTCACGCTGTGTATGTTGTAGGTTTTTTTTATTTGGTTTTTATTTTGTTTGGACTTCTAGCGCATTGAAGTTACTGGCTACCTGTCGTGACACAGACTTGCTCTGCAGCCTTTGTGCTCCTAAAAGCACAAGAAAGACATTTGCATGTCATTCTTGTTAGAGACAGACAGACACAGACAGACAGAGGACTGCAACACATAGACCCAGGTGTGTGTGTCTGTGTATGTGCCTGTGTGCGCATATGTGTGCGTCTGTGTATGTGCATGTGTCTGTGTGTGTGATTTGTATCGTTCCACCACCTCTGCGGGGTCCGTGTGTAACCGTAAAAACACCTTTTTTAATTGTATAAATGAGTGTTGACAAATGAACAAGCCGTTTTGTGCCGGTTGTGTTTTATTACCTTACTGAAAAACAATCATAACGATTTTAAGTGTGTTTGAAGATTGTTGTAGGGTCTAATTTAATAATTTATTGATTGATTTTTCTTTTAAACACAAGCTGTATTAGAATGTTTTTCCCATGTGAAATAGAACCTTCACACTGCACATGTATCAAAGTGCATTGTGGATACTAAAGGTATAAGGAGGATCTCGGCACAGTTCATTTAGCATTAATACAGTAGCGTGCACGTTTTGTGGACAGGGTTGAAGGTTTCTTCCATTGACTGTGTACAACAACTGGTCCATTATACAAGTAAGAACACTGACACTACACCAGTGCCCCTCAGAGATTACAGACTACAAACACACTGTCTGTGAAAGGGGGCGTCTTGTTTTTGCTTTCGTATAACCTCCAGAATAAAAGAACGTGTCCACTTTGGACATAAACTTGATTCTAACTGGAATTATGGATTTTTTCTTTTTTAATCTGCCTTTGTTGTGCTGATGTTACTCAATGCTCAGTAATTGATATTTGCACGTATTTTTATGTCACCTAGCTTAATAAATTTTATAATTCGAGGAAATATAAGCCTGGCAAACTTGGTTTATACTGCATATCGAAAAAGACCCAGTGAAGGTCTTACCCAGTGACCTTTTTCAGTCTTGAGGAGACGATAAACTACACCTCAAAGGCCTTTTTTTCTTTGCTTAAGGAAACCCCATTGAAATCCCCGTAGACCTGCTTTGCTGGTAACCTTTGAATGTACTAGCAATGTCTTTTTTTTTTTTTTTTTTCGTCTCATGACATACAGCCACACACGTTTCATCAACGTCAAACGAGTCTTGCAAAGTTTACTGTCTTTTCATAAACATTTTACTTGGTGTGTCTGTTCTTATTTCCTATTTTATTTCTTTCATTTTAGCCATGTCTAGTTTTATGTTATTACTCTAAATTTGATGTATGTGACTTTATCCCGCATTTCTCTGTATAGAACAGTCATTGTGTTAGGGTGCCTGTTAATATATATATACAATTTTTTTTATCCAGTATAATTTTTATTAAGCATGCTCTTCCTCACTACTTATTACTAGCTGTGTACCTTCTAATGTGACGAGTTGTTGATTCTTATTGCTTGAGTTTTTCTTTTCCTTTATTCTGCGTTTCTTACCAGTTTAATGTTAGTTGTTTCTCTATGCCTTCTGGAGAATTTATAAATAAATGCTTCCAAAAACTATAAAATTGAAAACATAAAGATACAAGAAGCATTTGATTTGTTGGGGAGAACATGGATTTGCGTTGGTAAATGCTGATACTGAAGCCTGTTTTGTCCTTCAGAAAGACTGTCCATATTAAAGTCAAACAACAAAATTCAAAACCTAAAAAACAATTTCTGTTGTAATTGAGTGCTATTAAATATTTTCAGAATTGATGCATGAACTAATCACTGGAAGAGTTTCATTGAAATTCAACGTTTTAATAAATCCTGTGTTTCTTGAATTGAGAGATTTTTATGATTATTTAATGCCCTTGCAGGCAGCTTTGATTCTAGGATGCTGTCATCTTCGAGGGAGTAACAGGGTGACACTTTGCGTTGTTGGACCTTTGGGGTCCAGTTCAGTTCCGTTATCTAACAGTCACTGGACATCTAGCAATTTTTCCATGATTTCTTATCCAGCACCAGGTGCCTCTTGGCACAGCCTGTCGCTCCATAGCAGGACGAAGCTGCAGTGGCTAATCAGAATTCCTGCTTATGCCCCCCCTCACCTCGGCCACTGGCTCCGGGTCTACAGTCCCCCAGCGTGGGGTTGGGTGCGGCTGCCGGTGCCCCCTCCAATGGGCTCACCACCTTTGGCAGTGGCCGAAGGCGGGGACCTTGGCGGTCCGATACTCGGCTGCAGAAGCTAGCTCTAGGGACATGGAATGTCACCTCTCTGGTGGGGAAGGAGCCTGAGCTGGTGCGTGAGGTTGTGAGGTTCCAACTAGATATAGTCGGGCTCACCTCGACACACGGCTTGGGCTCTGGAACCAGTCTCCTTGAGGGGGGTTGGACCCTCTTCCACTGGAGTCGCTCATGGGGAGAGGTGCCGAGCGGGGGTGGGCATACATATGTACATTGGGGTTTACCGTGGTGGACGAGAGGGTAGCCTCCCTTCACCTTAGGGTGGGGGGGGGCGGGTCCTGAATATTTGTGCTTATGCACCAAAATGGCAGTTCAGAATACCCACCCTTTTTGGAGTCCTTGGAAGGGGTGTTGGAGAGCGCTCCTCCTGGGGACAGTGAGACCTGGAGGGGTGGCCCCCCTGATCTGAACCCGAGTGGTGTTTTGTTATTGGACTTCTGTCCTCGTCACGGATTGCCCATGATGAACACCATGTCCAAGCATAAGGGTGTTCCATATGTGCACTTGGCACCAGGATACCCTAGACCGCAGTTCAGTGATCGACTTTGTGGTCGTGTCATCGAACTTGTGGCTGCATGTGTTGGACGCTCGGGTGAGGAAAGGGGTGGAGCTGGAGAGGGAAGAAGCCGGTCAGACCTGGCAGACCCAAGTGTATAGTGCGGGTCTGTTGGGAACATCTGGCGGAATCCCCTGTTAGAAGGGACTTCAACTCCTACCCCCGGCAGAACTTCACCCATGTCCCGGGGGGAGGCAGGGGACATTGAGTCTGAATGGGCCATGTTTTGTGGAGGCACCTGACCGGAGCTGTGGCTGGTGGCAATGCCTGAACCCGCTGGTGGACACCAGTGGTGAGGGATGCCGTCAAGCTGAAGGAGGAGTCGTATCAGGCCTTTTTGGCCTCTGGGACAGAGGCAGCTGATGAGTACCGGCGGGCCAAGCGGAACACGGCTTTGGAGGTTGCTGAAGCAAGAACTCGGGTATGGGAGGAGTTTGGTGAGGCCATGGAGAAGGACTTCCAGACAGCTTCGATGAGATTCTGGTCCACCATCCAGTGGCTCAGGGCGGGAAAGTGGTGCAGCATCAACAGTTTATGGTGGGGATGGGGCGCTGCTGACCTCAGCTTGGGATGTTGTGGGTCGGTGGAAGGAATACTTCAAAGACCTCCACAATCCCACGAACACACCTTCCAATGAGGAAGCAGAGACTGTGGACTCCCCTAGTGGAGGTTGCTGAGGTGATTAAAAAGCTCCTCGGTGGCCAGGCCCCTGGGGGGGTATGAGTTCCTTAAGCCTCTGGATGCTGCGGGGCTGTCCTGGTTGACACGCATCTGCAGCATCGCGTGGACATCGGGGGCAGTGCCTCTGGATTAGCAGACCGGGGTGGTGGTCCCCCTCTTCAAGAAGGAGGACCGGAGGGTGTGTTCCAACTATAGGGGGATCACACTCCTCAGCCTCGCTGGTCTGTTTGGGGGTGCTTGAGAGGAGGGTCCGTCGGATTGTCGAACGTCGGATTCAGGAGGAGCAGTGTGGTTTTCGCCCTGGCCGTGGAACAGTGGACCAGCTCTAAACTCTCAGCAGGGTCCTGGAGGGTGCGTGGGAGTTTGCCCAACCAGTCAACATGTGCTTTGTGGACTTGGAGAAGGCATTCAGCTGCGTCCCTCAGGGAGTCCTGTGGGGAGTGCTCTGGGAGTATGGGGTGCCGAGTTACCTTATAAGGGCTGTTCAGTCCCTGTACAACCGGTGTCAGAGCTTGGTCCGTATTGTTGGCAGTAAATCGGACTCATTTCCGGTGAGGGATTGACTCCACCAGGAGTTTGCCCTTTGTCACCGATTCTGTACATAACTTTTATGGACAGAATTTCTAGGCGCAGCCAGGGCATCGAGGGTGTCCTGTTTGATGACCTCAGGATTAGGTCTCTGCTTTTTGCAGATGATGTGGTTCTGTTGGCCTCATCAGACTGTGACCTTCGGCTCTCACTGGAGCAGTTCGCAGCCGAGTGTGAAGCGGTTGGGATGAGAATCAGCACCTCCAAAACTGAGAGCATGGACCTCAGCCGGAAAAGGGTGGAGTGCTCTCTCCAGGTCGGGGAGGGGGTCCTTCCCCAAGTGGAGGAGTTTACGTTTCTTGGGGTCTCGTTCACGAGTAAGGGAATGAGGTTGCGAATGCAGGCGGCCAAAATGGGTTTCCTCCGCAGGGTGGCTGGGCTCTCCCTTAGAGATAGGGTGAGACGCTCGGTCATTCGGGAGGGACCGCTGCTCCTCCACATCGAGAGGAGCCAGATGGGGTGGCTCGGGCATCTGGACAGGAAGCCTTCTGGTGCCTCCCTGGTGAGGTGTTCTGGGCATGTCGCACTGGGAGGAGCCCCCGGGGAACGCCTCGGAATTCCCCCAGAGGAGCTGGATGAAGTAGCCGGGGAGAGGGAAGTCTGGGTTTCCCTGCTTAGACTGCTGCCCCCGCAATCCGACCCGGAAAAGTGGTACATAATGGATGGATGGACGGATGGATGCCCTGCCCATGTGGATCACATGATCGATTCCTCCCAACTCAGCTTTATTGACATTACCCTCTGCCCCCCACAACAAATTTGATTATACCTTCTACTCCCAGGGCCAAGGTGAGGTGTGGCATTTTTGGGCCGGAACTCCACTGGGCCTTCGTGGGTGACCGATTGACCTAAATGTTGGGCTCCTACTAAACTTGATCAAATACAGGCAGAACATTCATATTCACACAGGGGCTCTGAAGCTCTAAGCCCCAAAGCTGTGAGGCTGCAGTGTTATGCACGGAACTGCTGTGCATCCAGCCAAATGCGCTTCCACTATCTTCTGAATAAAGTCATAAGCCCTTTGAAAAGTACAGTACGTACGTTAGAGTGACTCATTTACTAACAAATGAATCGTGCCCCTCTGCTTTTGGTCATCCGATGCCAAAACAGAAAGTTGGTGATGGTTTATTGAGCTCGGCGTGTGAGTAAGTAACGAATCACTGAGTGAAGCAATTCAGTGCCAAAGCAAAGATCAGCTGTACGAGACAAACCGCTGCCTGCTTGTTTAGTGAAAAGGCCCCTGTACGCTCCACTTATCCGAGGCAATTAACACTGCACATGCCAAATCATTTAAATAGCTAAAATCGCTAAGTGTTACATTTCTTCTCATGCCAGCCTTCTTGGCATCACTCATGCTTCTTTAACAAAATCTCCTTTGTCAAGTTTTTTTTTGTCCTGCATTCTCACACATACATTAAAAATATTTGACTTTGGACTAGTTTTATTTAATAACACTTCAGGTCTCACACCTCACAGGCTACAGGATTCACTGGCCAAAAAGCACCATGCTTGCATGTGCTATAAAATCAAGAGCTATGAGACCATTTACTACATTTAGTTTGTTTCTCAGCTGCCCATTTGTTTGTTTTGTGTTTTCGCTGCAAATGTCCACGGTGAGACTTTTGCTCTTGTGATGCAGACGCTGTTACACCAAGACTCTGGTACCCTGTCGTTTGCATTCTAAGCATCATTCCATTAGATGCCTCTTTCTGAGGTGGAAATGGAGGAAAAGGCAGGTTACTGCTTGAAGACATCAAATCCTTTCTCTATACTGAAGCAGCGTGAGTCGGGGACTGTCTGGGTGAAGATTACTGTTATTATTTTCAATTATGCATATGAAGAGGTGGGCAGCCCATTTGTGTTTTTTGTATTTGGTGCTTAGCACCTGCCTACAGTGTTTCCATCCTGCGAAGCTCAAAGGGCCAGTGAGGTTCGTGGAGACTGGGAAGCCAGACCTTGGCTGTCTGCAGTCTGTGCTCACAGAAAGTCTCAGGATGCTTCCTTAATCCAGTAAAAAATACTGCAGATGTATTGCTTTTATAACAAACATCATTATTTTATTCATTTGTTTATAAAATATATATATTTATCACATTAGAAATTACCAGTAGTTTTAATTAAAGCATTAAGTAGTAATGAATTGAAATCCCACTTACAGTCCTAAAAAAGCTGTTCTGAGTTACTCTCATTGTCTTGTTTTAATTAGATGAAATAATGATTTTTGTTACACAACCAGTAAATCTGTAACATTTTTACAGAACTAAACAAGACTTTCTGTGAGCCTGTATGTCTTGACAAACTGGCTTGAATCGTTGTGGCTTTTACATTGCGACGTGTCCTGTTTGCCTTTATCGAGCTTATCGTTGTGTCGGGCTGATTTTTTGAGCTGGGTGTGTCAAATCAGCTATTTCAGGTGTGATGATTTTCTTAAAGGTGCAGCAGTGGTAGCAAACTGTATGAGTTTGCCAGTGAGTCCGGGGTAGCAAACTGTATGAGTTTGCCAGTGAGTCCGGGGTAGCAAACTGTATGAGTTTTCAGTGAGTCCGGGGTAGCAAACTGTATGAGTTTGCCAGTGAGTCCGGGGTAGCAAACTGTATGAGTTTGCCAGTGAGTCCGGGGTAGCAAACTGTATGAGTTTGCCAGTGATAGCAAACTGTATGAGTATGTCAGTGAGTCCGGGGTAGCAAACTGTATGAGTTTTCAGTGAGTCCGGCACCTTTAACTCCTCGCCAGTCAACTTTTCTACTTATACGGAAAACAACTAAACCGCACATTTTCCAGGTTATATGAGGAAAAAAAATTCAATAACGCCAAAAACAGAATGGTAAAGTACTGTTAACAGTATTTGAATAATGTTTCTTATTAAAAAAATGCAAAACCTAAAGCCTTATAATGTTTTAGATTTCTATGGAATCCCAAAATAGGACAAGACCTTCATTTTGGTTCCATTTCAGAGCAAATGAGATATTCTGCTCATGTTGGATTGATGTTCCTCCAAGATAGGGAGTGTTACTTCTGCTAATCATCCACTCACCTGGCCATCTCTCCTGTGGGTGTTGCATCATGGGAGACCAGTCATGGAGAGCTTCCTGGTTATGGAGCACTAAGCTCCAGTTCCCCTTGAGGCAAATGGTGCCACTGTCGGTTTGCAGCCCTGCACTTCAGCACCATGTGTCTGGTTGTCCTTGAAGTGTGGGAGTCTCCCTTTAACTGGGTATTGTCACACGGTTAAAACTATGCATCTGTCTGGCACCTCTAGGAAGCAGCATTACATTGAACAAAGAATGTCCCAATTTTTATTCAGGAACCTATGTTTAGAGAGTTATTGGGCGTAACCCCTTCCCCAAATTACATTAACATTATCTACAGTTGAGTAACTTTTGCTGGAAACATTGACTGTTTCCCTGAGGATTTGCACATTCAGGCAGCATGAATTTTAACAAGCTTCTGCTGTGAAGATGGAGCTGGATTTGGCGGCACTGAGCGTCGAGCGTCATGTCCTGGGAGGAAGACTCTCCATGTCATCCTGCTGGAACATACCATCATTCCCAGCCTATGTCCCCAAAAAACTTCCAGGCTTCATTCCGGATTCTCTTATCAGCCCTCATCTCTGTGCACTGATATCTTATTATTCTGTTGCCTAGGAGATGCAAAGAGCGCTGAATAGCTTTCCGTGTCAAACTTGACCCATTTATACTGCGGGTCTTTTTTTTTCTAAAGCAGTTCAGCTTCGGATTCTTTCTCACCAATGGCTTGCAGCAGCGGCTCGCTTCTTGATCCTGAGCCTCGCTGCAGCCTTTCTCACTCTGCCCTGCTTTCCTGCCCTCTTGCCCTGCCTCAGCTCAGAACATTAACTGAAGTGTGTGAGACCTGCTGCAGCCTAGGGTCAGATTGCCCATGTACAGTGTTTTTCTGGAACCCTACCTTCATTTGCCCTTGACTTCAGTGTATGACCTTTACATCTGTGCTGTCGTGATCATTATTAAGATTGCATACTTATGTTAATGTAACACACTTCTCTTACTAAGGGGGGCTCATCAATTGATGGTGTTTATATCACGAATTTGCATAGCACCTGCTGTTTGCCGCTTGCCTGTGGTTGCTGATGGGTAGACTGGTCTATCTTTGATTCCACCCGTGCCTCTACAGGAGTGCAGACTGACTGTGCACATCTATGTGGCACTGACTGCCACGTCTGGTTCACTTTCACCTCCCTGGCCTAATATCACGAAGCCCAACCCGACAGTATTCAGCAGTAAAATTAAGCCGTTAACCATCCATCCAACTTTCCGTCACGCATCCAGTACAGTGTCACGGATTAGTGCTGGCTATGGTGGCATAGGGCATAAGGCAGGCGGCATCGCTGGATGTGATGCCAGTCTGTCAAAAATTTTATTTCACTTACTTTATTTCACTCCAGCTATGTTTCATGATTTTTGAGCAGATATATTTCCAAAGAAACTTAAACTGAAAATGATTTTTCCATCCATCCATCCATCCATCCATCCATCCATTCATCCATTTTCTATACCTATGTATCCTCTGCAGGGTAACAGGGGTCTGGAATCAATCCTGTCAGCTACGGACATAAGACAGGGGATAACCCACGAAGGGGTGCCAACCAATCGTGGGCAGATGATTTTTATTTATCCTACATGATGTCCTCATATTCAGCTCCATTTTCAGCCCATCAGATTGAGTTCCTTGCCAGAGGGTACAGTAGCGTTTTTCATAGGCTGTTAAGCCAAAAAAGGCTGCTGTTGTTTCTTTTGATTTTGAAATGTCTAGTATATATATCTGCCAGTATTGTGTATGAAGTGCTTATTCAATATAGAAAACATCAACAGAACAATGAATTTCAAACAAAATATATTATACAAAAGGAATTAGTCTGACATTAGAGCTCCAACAATGTGAAGTATTGATGTGTTTATAGCTGCAGTGATGCTCAGCCTGGCTGTAATGTTCACAAAAGACAGTCCATAGGCATTTGCTGCTCTGCGTCGCTGGACTCGCCCAACTTCTAAGCCTGAAGTCTTCTCAGATCCAGGTAGCATTGAGGCCTGAAGATTCACTCACTGAGGACCTTTACAAAGCCTGAAATGGGTTAATGCCCGAGAATCCAAACTGCAGTCCATTAACTGTCATGTGTCTTGACCTCCCCTTTTGAAAAACTCCTCCATCAGCCTTAAGATCCATCTGGCAGTGAGACGTCGCAGTGCTGACCCCTCCCTGCCATCCCCCATGTCACTGGGCAGCATGCTTACATGTGGCTGCCTGTGCATCCCCCCCGTGCTCCTTCCGTGCTGACACCTCCCCCAACAGCGTCTCCTGAGCTCAGTGTGTGGGACTCGTCAAAAACGGGGCTGTTCAGCTAGAGGAATCACGGCCAGTCGTTAAGCACATGGTTTGCATCCATCCATCCATCCATCCGTCCATCTATCCATTTTCCATATCTACTTGGCCGATACAGGGTTACAGCAGAATAAGCAGGATTTGCCAGCAGCTCGTATATAAGCTCACCATTCAAAGTATTCACATGATTGTTCAAATCGGTCTGATTTGCACAAAAATCTGTTTTGCATAATGTTTATTAGACTTGATTGATATAAAACAAGAACTTGTTTTACATTAAGCTGGCCCTTTCTGTACAGTTACCTGCGGTTTATGCTATCTATGTTTAATGGGTCTTCAGTGCACATGGCTGTAGATTCACTGGATCGCAGTGTAATGTTTTAAGGTCACCTCCACTGTGATGCCTTTACTCACTGAGGTCTCTGTTGGGCTCGTTCCGGCTGCTGCATATGACTGACGTGAAGGTATAAGCTTGCCGGTCTGTTGTTCTCATGCTGTGGGTGCTCTCCTTTGATACAGCATCACATTCTCTGTAACTTTGTAGAAATTATAGTTACTAATATTTAACAGTTTTGTAGTTAGTTGTCCTCCCTGTGTAGCCTAGTCAACGGCCCTTGAATCTGCCACTGGATTTACTGGTTTGTGGCAGCACAAACCCTGTTTTAGCGTCAAAATGGCACTATTGGGGTTTACTAACGAGGCGTGGTGAGAAGTTAGCAGTGGAAAGGCGCTGACACGGGTCATTTCACGACTAGCCATACTGCATATCTAGTTCTAGAAGCTCCCTTTTAAAATGCAAAATTTGGAGAGTATTTAAATGAATCATCAAGGCACTTTACTGCAGATTGTGCCATTAGCACCCTTACTGCATCAGTGAGCATCTACATCATAAAATACGTTTAGACCTGTTTATAAAATGGTGTTTTTATTAATTATTATAAATAATCGTTTACATTTAACTTGACAGTATAACTGACATATTTTATTAGATTATGTGTATTCTACTCCATAATGACATATTTTGATTATAACTGTGTATTTAACGCAATAAGACTAAAATAAGAATAAAACTTAGAAGTTGTATTCGATTATTAATGTATATTTAGCAAGACAGTAACATGTTTTATTGATTACAACCATATATTTAGCCTGGTAACATGTTGCTTAACTGGCATGATTTTAAGACTTATTGCTGTGATAAATCAATAATATTAGGTATTTTGCTTTACCAATATGTACTTAATTGCAGACCTAATTATATCACACAGAATCAAAATCGACTGAAGCAGTAATTATAAATAGCACAAAGATGTCATATGTGGAGAATTGCTATTATGTAGTTATAACTGTTGGTTACAGTCCACACAGCCATCCACAGCACTTCCAGCAGCAACAAAATGTTATATCATTTGTTGTCTGTTGTGTCACTGCTGTTTTTAAGCTATGCTGCAGTATGGTGGGATATGAAAAATTCATACAATATGGGAAATTAAAACTGGCAGGCTTATAAATACCCGGCAGGCACTACCTACGCTTATATTGTTTGTCAGATTGCAGCAGTTTGCACCTGCGTTGTTGTTAGATTAGCTGCTATCTCATCAGCTATGCAAGACAAACTCATTGGCTAACTTAAGTATTTACATATTCCTTAGATTAAATCCAAATAACAGGCCGCAGTAACACTGAGAGGAAATGATTCTCCATTTGAATGCGATGAAGCATTCAATCAGAGTGTCCTACATCCTACCCTCGTACTGTAATTTCTGGACCTCAGCTACTGTTGAAGTGATAAAGGTGTTCCTTGGGGGAAATTAAATGAAAACAGAAGTAAAGTGCACAGCACAAAGCTACTGTGGCACTGAATAATGAAACTGACTGCAAGATGCAAAGTCCAAAGGATCATTCATCACACTCCATTTCCTATGCAAGAGATGATGGAAAACACAAAAATTTGATGCCAAAGAGAATTTATCATACAAGCTGGGACTCTAAGACCTTGGCGACTCCTTTCTTGGCCAGAACGTTCGACATGTTAAATGTTTGCTGTTGATATCTATTACTCCAGATTAGAATTTTTCAAATCGCCAAAACTGGGGGACTGAAAGATTTATAAGGTTTTTAATAAACAGACGATTCTGGAATGTTCTAAAATGTTGCGTGGCCAACCTTTCTGGAATATTCCTAGAGAGAGAGTTTCTGGATTCCTAAATCACCCTCAGCCAGTGGTGCTGCCTATGCACAAGCACAGCGTGCAGACAGACCGGCTGTCCAGTTCACCTCCATCTGCATCTCCGAGTGTCTTGCTGCAGAGTGCTACTGAGAAATGGGCCATTGCGAGATCCAGAGCTGCTCAGCCAGTAGATCTCATCCTTCGCCTTGACTCCACCCCCCCATGCTGCTTCCTGAACCAAATTCACTTGATTTTCCCCTGGTTGCTCATTTTGACGTCATGGAGAAGGTTCTCACATTACCCAACATGTCCTATTGCAACCCCATCATGATAAGTCCAGTTCTTCAACACTTTCTGTCCTTTTGTTTCTTTCCGTACCAAGACAGCAGGATAAAGAGGTAGTGGTTCTTTCTGACGTTGTCAATGGTGCTATCGGGCTCAGTCCAGGCATTTGGGGATTTTGAGAGTCACTTGACGTCTCCCAGCCAGTCCCTGACATAAATATGCTTTTCTTCCTACTTCTACTAGCAGGAATGAAATCAGCTGGCTGAGCATGACTGTCAACCTGCAGCTTATCAGCGTGGGCAGAGCAGAGGTGCCTCTGACAATGAAATGTTGTCAAGTTAAAATATTCACTGTGGGGTGTGGCAGCTGCGCAGACAAGCTGATGGTGCAATTGGAAAATATCTCAATCTACTTCTGCCACAAATTCTAGAGAGAAGTAGCAGCCATTGATTCAGGGCCTTCCGCTTATCCCGATTTCTCTTTGTAAGTCCACTGTTGCCATAGCTACGATTTTAGTCGGTCTGAAGCCTAGCCTTGCAATATCAAGCACTGATGGAAGCTGAACTTCTTGTGATTACTTACCTGTGTGTTTATGTCTGACACCAGTACAGCTGCCCTGCTTTTAAAGTGCATTCTGACAGTCGACTCAGGAGTTCTGTTGTCTGCCTATTGTTGTGATTTCTTCTTCTTTCTTTCTTTCTTTCTTAATTTCTTTCTTTCTTTCTTTCTATTTTTACCACAACAGCAATATTGGATCGTGCTCACTGCTGCAGAACATCACCCGTCATCTTCCCTAGCCTTCAACTTAAAATAAGAGCAGCAGCTGGGCCCCTAACCCCCAGATTATCTTATCCTGAGGTAAATTCCTAAAATATCCTGCCATATTTGACCAGGAGGAAGACTGCAGAAAAGGTTCTGGGAAGTCCAGCTCCAAGGGCCTATTTTTACCGAGGCCCCGACGTCTCTGTGATGATGCTGCTCGCTCCCGCTCGCTCTGTTTTGACAGCTCAGAATAAACAGGGTATTTATGGGGGCGTAGTGCTGGTGGGGATTTCGGCCCCTTGGTCCCTCTGTAGGCAGGGAAATTAGTGCCCTACACGGCTGGTTATAAATGGCCCCGTTTCATATTTCATTGTGTTTGACATATAATTATCAGTCAAGGCGATCAGTCTGGCTAAAAGGCCACATTGTTGCCAATGTCTTAACCTTTACTTTAAAACCTCAGCATTATTCTGCTGGACTTTGTATGTTTCCCTGTTGTTTCTTTGAACACATAAATGTGCTGCCATTGTTGTGTTTTTTTACTTGGGATAGTTCAATTTTAACGGATTCCTTGTATCCATCCATCTTCCAGCCACTTATACAATATAGGAATGTGGGTCAATTAATCTTTCATAACAATAAATTACAGTTGCACTCAACATTATTCAACCACTATTGCAAACTAGGTTTACTGGCCAAAATCAAACAAAAACCACTTAAATAACTTTTACCAGTGGCTTGTCCACATTCAGCAAAAAATGGCACTTCTAATGACTACTGCAGTCGCAGAATCCCTCGTAAAAGCACACATTTGCAAATCAGGGGTTGTCTCAAACCTGGACAGGCTAGGGCTGTGTTCACAGAGACGATGGACTGCATGATAGGAATATGGGTCAATCAAGAGAATTGTTCAAATAGTTAGGAGAAGAGATCATTGCCTTGCACAAACAAGGAAAAGGATACAAAAAGATATCAAAGGTACAGAATCTTCCTAGCGATACCGTTGGAAGCATAGTTCACAAGTTCAGAGTTAAAGGAGCACTGGCGACGCTGCCTGGATGTGGCAGAAAGAAGAAGCCATCAACTGCTCCCGAGAATATAGCTCAAAGGCCACCAAAGCCTGGTCTCAGAAAAAGTCCTGCAAGATTCTGGAGTGACTTGAACCCCATGGAAAATCTTTGGTAGGATTTGGAGAAGGGGCTTGCAGCACACGCAACCCAGGAATATTAGTGATCTGTAGGCCATTGCCCAGGAGGGATGGGCTACGATTCCTCGGAAACGCTGCCTGAAGCTGGCGTTTGGTTATGCATCACATTTGCAGCAGGTCTTAACAGCAGAAAGGTGCTGAATTCAGTACTAATGATGTTGGTCATGTAGCGGTTGAATAATTTTGAGACTGCAATGATCATTAAAAGTGGCATTTTGTGTTCAATGTGGGGAAACCACTTGTAATATTAGTTGTTTTGAGCTATTTAACTTGTTTTTGTTAATTTAATTGCCAACAGCTGAAAGCTTGTACATTTTTGCCAAAAAACCTAATTTGTAATGGTGGTTGAATAACTTTGAGTGCAGCTGTACATATTCAGCTGTTATTGATGTAAGTTTAAAGTTAGTCATGTCAGGTGCTTTCATTTAAATATAATACAACCCGATCTATACTTTTGCTTCATCTACCTGTATTCACTTAAGAAGAGGTTCAAGAAGGGAATGATTTTATTCACACATCATTCTGTGCACTTTTGGAAATCCATTTAATGGCTTACTGGATTTTTTTACTGGACAATAAGAACATTCTAACCATAACTGGACCTGCTGTTGTAGCTTTGAAAAGCACCTGGATCTGGCAGGTTTCCAGAGCATATCCAGCTGTGACTGAGCAAGAATAACCGCTAACTTTACATCACGGTGCGCAAATACTTAGTAATAACTCAGTTACTACTAATGCACAAATCATGAACAAATAAAGTTGTTGCTTGAGACGAAAGATGTCACAGTTCATTCAATGATGAGCAAACATGAGACCCAGTATTTCACTTGTGTTATTTATTACTAGTTCCCTCAGTAATTCCTTCAGCAGTTCAGTAAGATTAACCAATTAAACAGAAATAGTAACAAATATAACAGCCTGAGATAAAACATCCATCATGATTCTTTAATGATGAATTAACATGAGATTAGTATGTAACTACGACTTAGTTTGTGGTTAATTAATACATAAGTAATAGCATAATACTCTATTATTTGTGCCCCGTCAAGTGTTACCAAATAACCACATACATGTAATTCCTTAGTGTCTCCCATTTAAAAGGCATAACTACAGGTGATGTAATGATGTCAAGACAGGGCTTTCGTCGTAGGACGATTCCTTGCTGGAAACTAGGTCAGAAGAGCCCACCTGTCCATCTGCTTATATGCACACACAGCTCATACCTTTCATCAGTCACCTGAGACTCCTGAACCAGACTTAGATTGTGCAGGCAAACTCTAACCCAGACTTTTACACCACCAGTGATGCACCAGTGACAGACCTTAAAGAACTGGTACTGTAAGGAGGGGGGATGATATCAGCAGTTGTCAATGCAGCTGAATACATTCTGGATCTATTAGATACAGCGTCACACAGTGTGTCCTGAAAAAAACGATGGTTTAATGTACAGACTGTCCTTGACTTACGACCTATGCAACTTATGATGACTCACACATATAAATGTAGTTTAGATTAAAACATCAAGTAAATTTAAATGAAGTGAAATAAGTTCTGGGTGGCCGTACGCTGGGCAGTGCCCAGCCTCACACGCATCCTCCTGTCTCACTCTCACACCAGAAAGTGAGTGTGATTAGCCTCTTCCGACATACGTTCATTCCAAAATACGTACATTCCGACGTACGAACTTGTCTGTCGGATCGGAGACCCGTCGTAAGTCAGGGACGGTTTGTGCTGAATGGGAGCATCTGCTAAGCAGATAAATAATACGGAGCAGAGAGATGGCAGGAAGTCGGCTGTGACTGGCTGTCACCGAGCCATAGGAAAACCACTGATACTGTGGTGGAGTCCAGATCTCAAAGCCCACTGTACACATTACCAATCTTCACAGAGACACAGACACCGGCAGACGGAAATGATCTTCCCCTGCAGTCACTATAAAACAGCTTTCCACCCACATCACATGGACCGGGACCACGACACATGCTGAGGAAATCAGCCGCCGATGTCGGGAATCTTCGTCTTCGGAAGGCCTTCTTTCCACATTGGCCAACCAGCAGACATCTGAAATCTCAGGAAGCTTTTTTTCTCCGATGGATTATAAATACTTAGAAAATAAAGACTTTAATTGTACAGCATCCAACCAAGACTCAACATCATGACAAATTCTCTCACACATTTTGATCAAAATGCAATTTTTACTTTGGACGTGGTATTTAAACATATTTTTTTCCTCAATCAAAACATCTTGCCACACTCATGTCGGTCCATGTATGGACAGGTTGACGATCCCTGCATCCAGAAATTTTATTAATTTTTTGACAATTTTGATTAACAACTTGGATTAACAGACACTTTCACCTGGAGCAAATTGTCCTGCAATGCTCAGAATACAAAATGTTATCAGTTGACTAGTTTGGTACTGATTCTGGTGCCCGAGCCCACAGCGGAGTGCCAAGCTTGACCTTAGGGCCCCGACAGTCTGCTTTCTATCACGGGTCTCTAACCCCTATGTTTCCCGCTGCTTGAAGGCTCTTGTTAAAAAAGCAAGAGCACAAGAATGCGCCACCTTAACAAATGCAAATACAAATATATTTGTAAAAAACACAACCCTTCTCTCACATCAAGGTCTTGAGTGTTTAGAGTATAAAAGTTATAGACTGTAGATCAGCGGTGGCCAATCTTAGCCGCAAAGGGCTGGTGTGTGCGCAGGTTTTTGGGGTAACCTTTAGGTCAGCTGTTCAAACCCAGGTGTGAGGACTCTCCAGCCAATCAGTCCTCTAAAATTATTAATCTAATTAGGGAGCTGCAGTGAAAACCCGCATACCCACCAGCCAAGATTGGGCACCCCTGCTGTAGATCCTCCATGCTAAAGTTTGAGCGCTTAAGCTTCTGAGAACTGGCCTAGTACCCAGAATGCACTTCACTAGTTCAGAAAATGATATCAGTTGGTGATGAGTCAATTTGCATAAAACATTCCTGAAAGCCACAGCATACCTGGATATAATGGAATCTGGTGTTGCCAACAATCTGTGAAGCTAGTTTTCAGACTCTGGTGCTAGTAGGCTCTGAGGCCTTAGCTTTTTACTCCTATTTCATAACTTATTCACATAATACCAGTTACAGTACATTACATATTTAAATGCTATGGTTGGCACAATTCAGAGTGTCATTTCAGTTTTGTGCAGTACCTAGGGAGAGGGAATCATACCCAATGCCTGGAAGTGAGCCTGCCCCATAGCTGTCCCGCGGGACAGTCGGACCAGCCGCTTCTGGGCTGGAGGGGGGGTCCACAGCGTCTGCAGAGTAGTAGAAACTCCCTAACCTCCGGCAAGCAGCCCACGCCCATGTGGCCCATCTGCCTCTGAAGCTCCCACCTTCCTTCCTCACAACCATCTCATGTTACTTATGTCCTCTTTTCTGGACGCACATATTTTGGCCACTGCGAACAGATTCCTGATCTGCATTCCACATATCTGTGCTGCTGTGCTGACCCTTCGCTGTCACCCCGTAATAATTTACTGCATGCGGGTCAGCGTGGGGACAGGGAGACCGTGCATCTTAACCAAAGGCGAACGCTTAAAGGACAGAAATACACTCTTATATTTTACCATTGTTGTTTCTGATTACCCCTTGGTGCTTCAGTGCTTTACTTAAAACGTTGCTTTAGCAGTATGCTATGTTGTGCCATTACAAGACTGCAGCATACTTTGTTTACAAGTTTAACTTACGGAAATTCATTCATTCATTCATTCATTCGTTTTCCATACCTGTTAGTCCAGGGAATTTAGGAGAATTACTTTTTGGAATCTGTGTTTTTCCGATTTTATAATTGTGTTTCTGAATCCTTGCCTTCTACAATGCAATGATTTCATATGTGTGATAATTCTGCATAGAAAGAGTCAAGGAGGCCAGAAGAAGATATTTGCTGATACCCAAATGTGCAACTGAAAGGGTTACATGCGAAACAAATTCAAGAGAGATCATCTAAATTCAGCCATACCAACACCCAAGTCATCCATCCATGTTCCATGTCCGCTTAACCGACACCGGTGCAGGGCACCAGGTAGGGAATGCCCCGGGCAGGACAGGCACAGGGCACCAGGTAGGGAATGCCCCGGGCAGGACAGGCACAGGGCACCAGGTAGGGGACACCCTGCACAGAACGGGCACAGATTACCAGATAGGGGACACCCCACACGGGACCCTCGTCCAGTACACACACACAATGGGGGATATGTCAGTTGACCTAAGTGCATGTAATTCGAGTGCAGCACATGGGAAAAGCATACAAATAGCCCACGCAGAGGCCCACACTGCTACTCACTGAGCCAGTGTGAGGCTGTTACTCAATATCCCTGCTGCACACTTAAGAAATCGTTGACATTGAATCATTTTCACAGGTGTGCAAATATACAAGGCCTGGGGTGACTTTTTCTCTTGTAGTTATAAAATCACTCCTCTGATCATTCCATTCTGCCTTAATATTTAACTGTAATCTTTTCAATGTAAAAATCGTGCTTTAATTCTATTTCTACACCTGTAATGGCCAAACACATAGGTCACAAGCATATTTTGATCTCTGCAGATTTGGCATCTGTGCTTGTGACCAGAAGGTAGTGGGTTTGAATCCTATAGCCAGCAGTATTATATTAATGTTGGGCCTTTAAGCCTAAGTACTCCATGTGTGCTGGGTGCTATCTGACCCTAAAACTTGCTCTCGCATTCAAATATCTCAATGTCAGGAGAGAAAGATGGTATATATGACAGCCACTTGATTTCCCTACTGAGATGAATAAAGTATCACCATTATTACTGCTGTCCCAGGATCAGACAGAATTCAAACAGAATGCAGTAGACTGCCCCGCCCTGGCCTGGCTCTCTGCCACATGGTCTTGGAGTCCATTAAGCAGAACGCTACAGGAAGTGGGTATCCAATAGGACATTCAACTGATTGGACAGATGGCTCCAGGATGAGGAATGCAGGAGAAGGACTCCAGTGCGGCAGATTGGTGGAACCAGCAGTCACAAGAACAAGGACGCGAGAAGCAGCTCACAGGACGTAGAACACAGAACAAAACTACCGTAGAGAAACCAAACTGGAGAACCACAAATTTGGAGATGAGAAGATGGCATGCAGGAAAGTGACAAAGCAAGAGTCAAAATGGGTGAAATTAGAACAATTTATCTTGAAAGGAGATTATTTTCAGGATAATAAATTACAAGGTCCCTATGGGCTGTTTCAGTGGTTCTGCCACCGGCCAGCAATGGCCTACATGCCCCCTAGCAATGAAGTTCTCCTGGAGCACAGATGCAATGCAGAGATGTGGAAAAGAGGAGTTTTATTTTGCCTGATGCGCCTATTGTGAACTATGGCCTTCAGAAACATTCTCTGTGTTGGGATATTGATGAAGGACTGGATCAGATCTAGTAACCAGGCAACCAAGGCTTTGCCTGAAGACCCTGGTATTCCTTTGCTTTGAGAAAATGAATTACATCTATTATATCTATTATTCCCATTGCATTTTTAGAGATAGTTCTGAAAAAAAAAGGGGAAATATGCAAGGAAGTGGGATGTGATACCCAGCGAGAGGGGAAAAAAATGAAAGGATTCCCAGAAAAGTGTGTATTCTCAAAATCCCACGTGACATGAGACCTCTGCTAATTCCCGACGCTGTGGAGTTCTGCCTTTGTTTCAACTTTAATTAAAAGCCCTTTTGTTATTTATTCAGTCACTATGGTGTCATGTCTCAGGGACTCACCAGAGAATGCAAAATCTATAGTGTCGTTCTTCTAAAAAGAATTAATTTATCTTGTAATGACACATTCATGCACTTCTTTTCAGGCTTAAAGAACAGATATTCAACACCAGGATGTAATGGTAACTGTAGATTGCATTGCCCAGTACAAGGATATAGTAAAATTCTAACAGGAATATAATAGGAATTATAATAATGATACATTAATACAGTACAGTCCCCCTAAATTTTTGTAGTGTATTAAATCAGGTTCAACTTTGGCCACTAACTAATCTCTGTGGATAATAATTATGACGTAGTACACGTGAGGCACTCGGGTTCCAAGGTGTGCAGCCGTCGTGGCCTGATGACCCTCGGAGAGCTTTAGGACACCATCTGGACAACATGTTAAGGCATCTAGGAGCAGCCTCTGCTACGCTGCCTCAACGTGCTGACATCTTACTCATGTTCAGCTTCGCAAAGCGAGGCAACGGCTTCTTTGTCTCTTTTAAGGCATGATAGATATTAAGGCCAGCAGAATTTAATCTGTTTCTCGCTGTACTTTTTTTGTCATATCCTCTTTCTCTAAGTTCATCCAACAGGCGTGGGCAGAGCCTTCGTGTTTAAAAAGCCAGTCTTTAGACACAATTGGGCAGGTTGGCCAGCAATTTGAGAAGCGGATTTGAGACTTTCACCGGTGGTGGTCTGCTCCGCTGCAGTATAAGCCTTGATGAGGTATTTAGGCCAAATTGCTTTGGTTAAGAAGCCAGCTGTGTCAGATAGCACAATTTAAAACCGGAAACCATTTAAGTACTTTCAGATAAAAGTGTCCATTAAGTAGCTGAAATAACAAAATTAATACAACTAACTAAATTTCCCGTGAAGCGGAGCGCTCCGCCTCGCAGGCCGCCAGGGGTTAGCCGTTTCCCTCCTCATCATGTTGCCGGGCAACCATCCCAGGGGCTGTTACCAGGTACGGCACTCTGTGATACCTGAGTCACACCCTCCTGCCTAAACAAAACTGGGCTACTACCAAGCCTGCACAATAAATGAAGGCCCATAGCCAGGAAGTGGCCACTTGTACTGAACCATAGTGCCCCGTATCCATTGGTGAGTCTTTTGTGCACTTACATTTGGTAATTGATAAACGACATAAAAATAAGATAATACCAACATTAAATACAGTCATAAGTGCATTGTACATTATTATACAGTACTGTACACTTCTGTACTCTCTCAAACAAAAGGGATTCTGACCTTAGTGCAATTCTCAAGACATTATATAATGTATCAAAGTATGAGGGGTGATGAAAGTCACACTTTTAATATCCCCCAAAGGTTGAAGTAACAATGAAAAATCATATTGATACACATTTTACAGTTAATTTTTTTTGGGGGGGAGTGGTAAATCATGCATATGCTATAACTCGGGTTACTTAGATCATAGATGCGGAGGAACCCTTCTGTTTGTGTTTGTGTGCATGAGGCAGGAAGTGGCTGTGAATTAAAGGTCCATCAGTAAAGGAATGATTAGTTGATTTTTAAAAAGTGTATATTTCACACACTTTATGCGCACAAACATGGACAAATAACTGCTTGCAAAGCCTCAGCTCCCCCCACACTGGGCCGCCCTGGATCCACATAATCATATTATTTCCCGGACTTCTCCTGGGGCTTGTGTCACCCTCCCAGGCGCAAAAAAAGAGTCTGTGGAGGAATTTATTTGAAGTCTCATGTCTCAGACTCCTGCTTCTGCTGTATCAGAGCTGAGATTAAAAACCAGAAACGTAATTTAACTGTTTCCACTCTTACTTAAACACTGTAATCCAGAGCAGTATGAAATGGCAACAAGTGTTTTCATTTTGATTCTTTACTTACAGTTACCACTTTAGTCTGCCTTAAGCACTTGTACAGTGGACATAAATATGAACCCTCCCATTCAAACATGCATGTTGGGGAACATTCTGGATGTCTGTACTACAGCTGTGCCACTTTTAGTGACCAGACATTAAACAGCTCTGGCAAACTCTCCCTACAGCTGTAATTTTCATATTCCTTCTTGCTTGAACACTCTGCTTCAAAAAATAATGACAAACACTAAACTCACTAAGCCATGTGTTGCAAGAGATTTGATTTTTTAACGCATGTCCAATTTTCTGACTGTAGATGTTGCTGTTGTCGCTGGCCGTCTATTTGTTATGTGCACGTTAAAACGATATGGTTGCTGTAAAGCCTTCTGTCCCCAAACGGCTCAAGCATTCTGGTGTGGCACCCAGTTCGACAATAATCTCTCCATATCTGCAGTCCCTCCTTGTCTCTTTGTTTCTGTTGGGGGGGGGGGGGGGCAGGCCGGGCGCATGTCCTTCTGCCAATTTCAAGTCAAGTCGGGGAAAAACAAA
>JABFEB020000112.1:1180156-1197837 GCA_019775895.2 Stomatorhinus ivindoensis
CCTCAGAATGAACTCCTCCAATCTGGGCATGATCATCACAGATGCAGCCAATGGCTTCGTTTCAGGGGGGCGGTCCTCAGAATGAACTCCTCCAATCTGGGCATGATCATCACAGATGCAGCCAATGGCTTCGTTTCAGGGGGGCGGTCCTGAGAATGAACTCGTTCCTGTCTGGCACCCATCATTTTAGAAGGGTCATGCACAGAACATGTGTCATAGTGGCAAAAATGGTTTCATTCCAGGTCTATATAAGCATGGCTAATGTGCCTTTAAGGACAAGAAGATCATCTGAATTCCCTCAGTATTCAGTTAAATATTTGTTATATTGAGGATAAGCATTATAAACCTTCTTTGTATGCAAATGCAGTCTAAAGAAAATGTAAATGAACGAAGTTTTGTTTCCTGTGCTTCCAGGTGTGAACACCATGGCAAACTACGAGCAGGTTCTGCACCTGATCCGTTACAGGAACTGGCACACGGAGGCGCTGTTTGATAGGAAGTTCAGGCTGGTGTGCTCCGAGCTCAATGGCCGCTACATCAGCAATGACTTCAAGGTGGAGGTACGGGCAGCTTTTCTGTGCCTTTCCAGGCTTCTAAGGTCAGGGTTGGGTAGGTTGATGACCAGCAGATCTATGACTATGGCTTTGTCCTGGTCACAGGCTAATATGTAAGTGCTTAGAGTTAGCAGCTAAACCCCCACCTTAATGTGAGCATCAGCATTGCAGATGCTGCCCTTCATTTTGCCTGTACAGAAATTGCACACACGATAAGGCATTTTCTCCATTTGGGGGGGGGGCAGGGAAAGACTGGCAGCGGCAGCGGCTTAGGGACTGTTATGATCAACGGCAGATGCTTGTGACCACAGCAGTGAGTATATGGCAGGTGTAGCTCCTGACAATAAAGGGGGATGATGCATCAGGTCAAGTAAGTCAAGTCAAGTAAAGCTTTACTGTCATCACAGCCATGTACAACAGCAACAGCAATAATAATGATGATGATACTGTTTTATTTAATGTGCATTTCTCATGCCCAACGTGCCGCGAGAGTTAAAAAAAACGGTAAACAAACAGTAAGAATAAAAAAGCCGTAAGATTAAGCAGGCAGGAAAACAATAAGGAAAGTATTTAGGGAGTAAAATATGTAAACTACGAAATAGAGGCTAGAATCATTAGGGGAACGTGGTCTAGGTTAATTAAAAAGACACAAGGAATAATTATTAATATTGTTTTATTATTATTATTATTATTATTATAGCTAAAATTGAATGGACTGGCCTGGACTCCTGACCTGCTGGCCAGGGGAGTAGGACACCATGCAAACAAGGTGCTGAACAAGAATTGACAAGAGCTGCACTCTGCTTGCTCTCAGCAATCGATTCGGCTGTGGGGGCTGTATGGAATTCAGGAGGGCTCTGCACCTGATGGGCAGCTTGGGGTCCTGACCTTGTGCTCAGTAAAATTCGATTTCCGTTTCCATTCTGCTGCATTGAGCGGCGAACATCATGTCAGTGGCTAGTGTGGTTTCGGGATGCCTGTGAGCTCGAGGCATTGAACTGCAAATGCAGACACGATCGAGGCTGGCAAAGTAAGATGGCGGCGAGCCAGAGGGACTCCAGCCAGATGCAGAAGCGCAGGCTGCAGAAACCAAGGTGGAGATTGGGAGGGTTCAAAGGCGTCCCTGAAGGCCCGCATGAAAAACACGAGAAGGCAGCCCTGTCACGTCCACAAGATGGTGCTAGAGAGAGTGTTGCGGATGGTCAGCGGTGAGATTATAGCCTGTACTGGGACGCTGACCCAGCTGCAGACTAGCTGTGTTAGAGGGCTTTTTAGCACAAAGCTAATGTGCTAATAGGGGTAGGGAGAGTGTGCACATACATACGTGCACACACACACACACACACAAGTTGGTCTTCCTGTCTAAATGGGGACCGTCCATTCATTTTTATGGGAAAAACCATAATCCCAATCACGACACCCTTAACCTCTACCCATCATTAACTTTAACCATAAGTAACCAACCCAAATACAAGACTTTTGGCTTATTAACTTTTTTGATTGCATTCACAGATTTTTATAAAACTGAGGTTATCCAAATGGGAACCTTAAAAGATGTCCCAAAAAGTGGGGAATTTCAGGTTTTACTACACTTTGGGGACAATTTGGCCCTCAGATGTGATCTATGCAAACCCACACATACATACACACACTCACATAGACACAGACACACACACAGCCACACACATACACACACAGACACACACACAGATCCTGCAGCCAGGAGAGGAGATTTCCCACTGCGAAAAAGACCAACTCAGAGGTCAGCTATGGAACGAGTGTGACTGAGGAGGTTTATTCTCTTATGTGTGAGGGTTGCGCTGCAGACACAGGCAAGAAATGTCAAAGCTGCCTTTATCTTTGCAGCGTGTAGAAGCTGTGCAGGTCGGCCGTAGCCAATGGATACATGTTTAACAAGACCAGAATAAAACATAGTGATGTGTTAGTAATTTCAGCCATGTTTTCAAATAATTATTAATTACAGGATAAGATTTATGGAAGAAGTCTAAGTATTGTTTTGGAACAATGACCGTTAATGTCAGAAATAAAATGCGGTCATGAGTTACCCGATCAGTGGCTCTGCGGCTTCATAGCAGATGAGCGGCTGAGGGCCATTATAAAGCAATTAGAGCATCATTTTGGTCACGGAGATAACAGTCCACTTGACGATCATTTGCCTGCAGATAAACTAATGGGCGCCCACAGTCACCTCTGGAATAGATGCGATGAAAACCACAAACAGTCAACTCAAGCAAGCTGTTACTGTGTCTGTGTTAATAGCTGAGGGTCTTACTTGTCTCTGACTGTCGCCCCCTCTCAGGTGAACGTGATCCACACGACCAACCCTATGGAGCACATCAACAATGCCATGGTCCAGCCACAGTTCATCAACCCTGTGCAGCATTCCTCAGTTGATCTGTCCGGCCACAACCTGGTCAACACCCACCAGGCTTCAGGTACTAACCTGTCTGCCCCACTCAATGTGCCTTCTAATGGTCTGCACACACCTCCATTAATTAATGCTCCGCTGTGCATTACATCACTGTCCACTTATTTCCCGAAGTGCAAATGTTTAAGTCGAGTCTTAATTATCGCTTCTGCAAGTGTGTCTGTGATGTTGGCTTTGCAATGCCTTTGAGGTTTGCTGATAAAGCGGAATGTACATGGGAGTTTTGCTGTCAGTGCTGAAAGATGAGTCACAATTTGTTCCTCCTGGCTGGTAGTGGAGGGTGGTGTGTTAAATATGGGCTGTGGAGATTCTTTACTCAATCTTTTCCCCCAACAAAAAAAGCAGGTTTTAAACACTGACGGTACCAGAAGGTCAGCTTGATGCTGGTGTATGCTCTGAGCGTCCTTCTCTCTCCTCAGTGGTCCCCAGTGCCGCCACCATTGTCATTGTGGTGTGCGTGAGCTTTCTAGTCTTCATGATTGTCCTGGGCGTCTTCCGCATTCGTGCCGCTCACCAACGCAGCCTGCGAGACCAGGAGAGCGGCAAGGAGAGCGAGATGGACTGGGATGACTCTGCCCTCACCATCACAGTCAACCCGATGGAGGTACCCATGGAATCATTCCCAGTCAGTTTACACTGAACATATTCTTAAAAGCACGGCAAGTGAAATCCTCCAGAGATGTAAACCTGTCCCTTTGGATGGCAAACAACGCAAAACGTTACCTCTGCCCTCTGGTGGTGAATAGTTCAATGCCCGCTGGTTTAATAAAATTATGTAATTTGATCTCAAATAAAAAATTTTGCAACCTATATATTCTTGTTTAAATTATTAATTTGAATTTATGGCTCCACTGTGCGACACACAAATGAATTACTTGTTACAGACATATGAGGATCAGCACAGCAGCGAGGAAGAGGAGGAAGAGGAGGAGGAGAGTGAGGATGGTGACGAGGATGACATCACTAGCGCGGAATCGGAGAGCAGCGAGGATGAGGAGGATGCGGGACCAGAGGAACAGCAGGCAGCCAGCCGGCAGCAGCAGCTGGAGTGGGACGACTCCACACTCACCTACTGAGCCGCACACGTGCAAGCACACGCGCGAACACGCACGCGCACACTCACCGACTCACACATAACACACACACACACACACAGAATCAGTGGTCCAGCCCAACCTTCTACAGTTGCCCTGCTAAGGACACATTGTGTACAAAAAAGACACATCAGTCATTATAGGTATATAAATGTTTAAAAACGGTGTTTCTGGAAGGCAGATCCACTGCTTCCATTTACCTTCTACACGCTGACGTTTTTCTGTTATCTTAGCTGTTGTGCGGGGTGTTTGTAGTACAGTAACGGCGCGATCGCCACTTTCCATTTTATTTATTGTTTTAATCTCTGGGAGCCCTGGCTTTTATTTGGTTTGATTTTAGGCTAGGCTGTGAAATCCTGCCTGCTCTGTTTCCGCTGTAAGACTTATGCAGAATGACGTTCTTTGTATATATTCCTTGCACATGAATTTCGGATTGTTTTGCAGAAGAACCACAGAAGACAATTTTCTCTGTTATGTCATCTCATGCTAGGGGAGGGGAAGCGGTAGGGACGGGAATTATAAGTAGGGGAAACGCGATTCTTTAAATGCAGATGGCGGCTTGGTTTCCATATTTAATTTTATTCTATTTTTTAAATGCATGAGAACAGTCGCAAATCCGATATGTGTAGAGGAAGAAATTACTTTTTAATATTTTGTAAATATAATGAAACCATGTAAGTAGTTCATGTGTTAGTGAAGACTGTGATTAGAGAATCGGGTCCAATATATAATAAGGCAAAGTAGAATGTTTGTGTCCTTACGGCTATCGCATGTTTCGGCATTTTGGCCAAATTCTTGTCTTGCTTGTGTAAAAATGTCTGCTTTGAGGAGAGAAACCCATGAGTAAAAGCAGAGGTTTCTACAGCAATAGGTGGCTTAGTTTTATATCTCATTTGGCGAGGAGGGTGTTAAATAGGATATTTTTTGGGTGGGAGGGTTGGAGAGGCGAAAGTGGGGCTGTTCGGCAGTTTTTGGTATACACACGCTATAATTGCTTGGATTTTACAAAAATTTCGACACTGAAAGGGTGACGCGCAGGCGACGGCGCCCGGCGTGTTTGCGGAAAGCGCGCTGTATAGTTTTAGCACCGTGGCGCTGTTCTATAGTCGTAGATGGTAGTTTATTGCCGTACTGCATAGGTAACCCATTATAGAGTCTTATAGAACCTCAACCGCTTCCTACAGTAGCCCATTATTCCATTCACTCATCATGCTGTAAATTTTGTCAGAAGAAAAGAAGAAAAAAAAACCAAATGAATACAATCAAAATAAGTGGCGCCCCTTGATGGCGGGGGGTGGTTGTGGCAGAAGTTTAAGACTAGGTAAAATAGCACAGAATCGCCTCTCACTGGGTAAGAGTACGCGTGCAAGCTGAACGTTACCAGCAACTTTGCTGCAAAAAAAAAAATAACAAAAAAATCAATATTGACGTCTTCTTACTGGAAGACGAAATGGGGAAGTATAAGGTATGTGTTTTGGTGTCAGCAGCAATTTTGCATCTTTTGTGTTTTGGACTTTGTGTTTTTTTAATAAAAGGAATTATATTCGGTAGATACGAAAGAAAAATGAATCTTATTTTAGCCAGTCTTCTAATGAGAACAACATATTTTTTTGCAGTAAACAGCATATTTTATTGTACATGGGACTGTACTGTAGAGGTGACGATACATTTGTTTACATTTGGTAAACTTGTTTTCCTCTTGGTAATGGTATAAATGGTGTAGGCCTACATGGAGCGGACAGTTTCTTTTTCCTTCGTTCAGCAGGTCGTTTCCCTTTGTCAGTAATCACTGTAGTGATCCGGGGTACCGGGAAGCACGATGGGTCGTTGTTTCTGCAGGTTACCGTGTGATCTAATCTTTTTGGGGGTTGTAATGAAAAATCAAATGGAGGTTTGTTTTAGTGTTTTCTCCCTTTCCCAAGGAGGACTTGGAAACAGACAAAGAGTGTCGCACACGATAGATGGAAGCGTTTAACATGTTGGGTTCGTGTCAGCGGGATCCTACGAGGAAATGAACTAAATAGTAGACTGGATTTTATACTCTTGAGTTTGTCCAATGCAACCAGCCCCAAAGCGGAAAAAAACATTCTATATCTAGCAAATTTAACAGGATATTAACGTCTACAAGAAATGAAAGTAAAAGTGTGACTTAAAATCCCGACTTCAACGCACAGTTTACTCATTATTGATTTAAAAGTGGCGCGAAGATAAATTATGTGAATTATTTCCCTGGATCTTGAGCGGGACCCACTGAACAGAGCGGACTCCTGGCTTATCACAGCGCCGTAACTCTGCTAATAAAATCCTCTCTATGCGATCTCATTAGTGAACGTTGTCTGGTTCTCATCTTTCTCTTTTAGTAGTGACATTCAGCATTTTTAACAATTTGGGGCAGTGAGTTTAATTAATAATTCTATTGACAGACGTTTTAATTGCCCTACATAAATGTCTTGTGTTCATGTCGGTGCGTAGACAACCTGTGTATTTTTCCATATAGTATCATCTTATGTAGTTAGAATTATTCATGCAAAACAATCTAGTGAAAGTGTACTTTAGTAAAACGTTACATGCCGCTGCTGTTATTGAGTCTACAATGTATGTGGTGACAGCTGAGTTTGAACAATTCACGTAAAACAGGTTATTCTGGGTGTTGCTTATAGGTGTTCGCTTTTTTTTCCTTTAGCTTCAGAGGTAGAGGTGGACATGACGGAAATCAGAAGAACGCTCCTTCCCCACAAAACCTGTTGCACAGCTTCTTTGCAAATTTGATAATCCGGCTGGGTTTATCTTTAAACAATTTGCGTTTGTCATCTGCATCCGTGAGCAACCAAGTTAAGGGTTTGACTACGGGATCCTTTTATGATATTTAAACAATTATACCACGTTTGCCTCTCAAATATAATAGTAAACTTTGGCGATGGATTTATGGTTGCAAAGGTAATGGTTTTCCGTAAAAGGAAGATCTGGGTGAAGTTAACTCGGAAAAAAGGAAATCTTTCGATTTGGTGATTTTAAATATATCCCCGTTTCGAAAATCATTTGAAGGCTAATTTTCACTGTATAAAACTACCGTTTATTGGGGCCGCAGCAGCGAGTCACTATTGTCAGGATACCCGTGTCACGTGCGTAAAATGCGTGACAAGAATCTGGGGGATCAAGGCGGCGACTGCAGTGACTTACTGGTGATTTTCACGCTTCATGCATCGTGGCGGCCTGCTGTCGCACCACTCCCGACATTTTTGTTGTCCGCCGTTGTCGTTTTTATTGATTTATTTTTTTTTCTCTTAAGTCAACGGGAAAGGATGTGTCGAGGACTGTCAGAATCTGCCTTTGTGCTTGTTAGGGCAGAACTCAATTTTCTACCAATCAAAGTCAAGTTATAGTGAAGTTGATGCTTGCTGTTGAACAAAATAAAAGATGAGGAGATACGTTTAAGTTGCATCGTTGCGTTTTTGACCGTTTTACAATTTACAATCTCACCTCCAGATTTAAAAATATTTTAACTTACATTAACATTAAACAGGTTATTAACGAAAGATTATCACAGGTTATGCGTTACAGTTCACCGTACACAGTAGGACTGTTTACAAAATCTTAATTAAAATGTATAATGACAATTATTTTTTTCCGCACAGCACATAGTTTGCATCTTTGTATCTGTTACACCTTAGACATGAAAGCTTACAAAATGGCCAAGCATTAAAAGTGTTCCAAAAATGACAGTTTAAAAAATAATCGGTACTGAAAAAACTGACACTGGATATTATCACCAATAAAAGTATAGACACACCAAACCTAGGCTAAAAACACCTGTTAAGAGGTATTTGGAAATATTACAATTTGAGAATAAATGCTAACGCTGCTGAAAAACACTTTTATAACCCAAGAAGACATTTAAACAGCTGCTGTGTACCTTTCTGTACATGAATGGGGGGGGGGGTGTTTAGTTTCTTAACAGGGTGTTGACAATATTAAAATGCTGCAGGACTTGTCACCCACCACTGCACAAATCTGCTGTCCACCTAAGCAATACATTTATTTGTTAAGAAAAGTGTCCGACGTGGCAAAACACAGCTTGCAGTTACGGCAACTGACAGAAAACCAAGGTTCTGGCGTGACTTTATCCTGTCTATTTCCACCAAATAGACAACACATTCCACAATAAAACTAATCAACCCCAACAATCTGCACCAAAGACAATTCAATCCTGGGAACTGGAGATGCCTTCAGGCTCTTGGTTACGTTGTGGCCTTCACACCAGATGAAGCCAAGGCAAGAATCTTATCTTCTGAACCTGGTGAGAGAAACATGACCGATTTTAGAGACATTCATCTTATGTTGTCTTCTTAAAACTTCCATAAATTTGCCTGCAATTATTTCATTGTAATTCAAAGCTAGGCAGCAAGACTATGAAACATACAAAAAAGTAATTTTACTAAAATGATTTATTATACGTCAGTGTTTATTTCTGCATTCAATAAAATGTGGGGGACCCACCGAGTCCTACTGTGACCTTCTCAAACTGGCTCAGGCAGCCACTTGCATTTGTGGTGAGAAACGTTTCATCTTCTGCTGGAAGCTGCAGCCAGAGAGGAGAACATAAGCAGCTTTGACATCTCTGCATTTCTTTTCCTTCTTTGACTAATACAGTAAGCCATTCACATCAGCCACATTCAAAGTGATTAAATTGCAGCTGCATTGTACCATAATTGCTGGCAATTTAAATAGACAAACACTCCATTAATAAATTGAATGGATGGAGGAAGGAAGGAAGCTCACACTGGAAGACAGGCCTCAGGGTCCCTTACCGTCTCCCCTAGTTTTCTAAGCGCCATGAGGATTTCCACTTTCTGCTGCGTGTAAGTGTCCCTGGAGAGCTTCCCCACCATGACATCACGGTCCATCTGCACACACAGCAAGCTACTCTCACACAGCTTCACAGACACGGCACACTTCCTTTAAATGTAATACCCTGAGCTGCAAGCTCCTATGCGTGGCATACTCCCCCGGAGCGCCTGACCTCACCTCAGCCAGCCGGGTCCTTAGCTGCCCAGGCTGTTTCTTGGCAAACAGTCTGATAACTTCGGGGGTCTTGAAGGCCTGGCTAATGGCAGCTTGGATGGCCTGTGAGGAGACGGGAGACTAAGTAATGCCGCAAGTAGGCAGGTGACAGTCGTTCCAACAACTGCACACCACAACATAGGTCAGCTTCTTTTGGGAAGTTTTTCCACAATGTATAAACAGTCTGAGAAGACAGGACGGTTTCTATGTCATACCAGTTGCATCCCTCCAAGTTCGTCAACTAGAGTCATGTTCCCAGACAGGATTTTCTCCAGTGAGTCGTGGAACTCACTCAGCTGCTCCAAAGTCTCGCGCTTTGTCTCTTCGTATTCCTCCGGATCCAGCTCCTCCCTGCGCCAGGAACAAACAGTAACACGTGCTTTGGCTGTAGGGTTATAAAAATCCCTCATAGGTCTCAAAGTAGTTGTACAATAATAGAAATAATAAATTCAGGAAAAGAAAATCGCTATATGGGAGTCTTGGTAAAGAACGCTGAACCACTTTTAATAACTTCCAGGAGCGAAGCAGAGTACCTGCACTCTTCTAGGTCTTGGAGCTGCTGCATGAGTCTGTCCAGCTGCTCTTCCATGTTTTGTTTCAATTTACTGGTTTCCGATTTTCCACGAGAAGCCATGGTTAAACCTTAAAATGAAAATCACAGCGTAATCTGTATAATCAAACATCAAAACACAAACCGATGTGGATTTGCGGCCGCCAAATTTCCTTTACAATGCAAAAATGGCATTCTATTCTAACAAATATTTCGTGTAACATTCAGCTACCTCCACGACGGGCAAACGTTCTTAAAGTGGTCCAAGCATTAAATAAATCTGAAACGTATACGTTTATATAGCTATTTAACCAACGAATTAAACACTTGTCACAGTCTTAAAGATATTCCTTATTTCCACAACTAAGCTAGCTACCTTGGTATTATCTTGTATCATTATAGGTGGGTGTGCCGGAGCCGGAGGTTTTGTTTTGTCGCAAAATCGCTCTCGGTTTTATTTGTATATAATTGTTAACAATTAAACACAACAAAATAATGTACTCCCACCTTCTGACCTGTAAAACGTTTACAAATTAAAATGAGAGATTTTTCTTATTAAAAAAATTATGCCTCCTGAAACAGCAAAAACATTCATGTCGCTTTACACAGGAAAATCTTGTCTTTGTCACACCTTTTCCGGTTTGAATCCGACCAATCAAAGTTTGACTCCTAACCCAAGTCAACTTCTGGTCCAATCAGATCTCAAACAAGTGCCTAAACAACCATCGATATTGTGCACATAGACACTGCATTGGGCTTGTCAGCGTGCGTAAATTCCGCCGCCATCTTATGACGGGGTTCCGACCACGAATGGAAGATGCCGGACTTTTGTGCTGCTTGTGGATGTTCTAAAGAAAGAAATAATAAAACTAAACGACAGAGAATAACATTTCACAGGTGAGAAATTGTTTTTACAATATTTTATTTTTACGAATGAACGTGTTGAATTTGAAGTGACTGTTCTTATCGATGGCTAAGTTACTAAGTTAAATTAAGCTAACGTTAGCTAACTTTTGTCAGTAAAAAAAAACAAAAGATTAATATGTTTATTAGAATAATATATCTGTAAGATGCTAAAAGTATATGTCAAACAGTTACATCCCTGTATGTTACTGTGTTAAGCACAAACGGACTTTTTGTGGGTAGTTTCACAAATAATAAACTGAGACTACGAGCATGCACAGCAGCACTGAGGAGAAAGGGGTTGAGCCTTCATTTAAACCTGAAGATTTTGACAGCACTGGGCTGACGACCCGTTCGGAGAATTTAGCTTCATTCACTTAATCTGGTATTGAAAATATAAAATTACAATAAACAGCAAAAGCCAGCCAAAAGTATACGTGCGCGTGTTAACATTTCGTTTCATATCATTAATGTATTGAAAGATTATAACTTGAAAATGTACTATATAGTGCTTAATTAGCACTAAATTTGCAATCAGGAAGCTATTCCTTGGAGTCATTTCCCGTTGTGACAGAGAGTGCCCGTGCTGCTACCACACCCTCCTGAAATATGGTTCCGGTAAAACATGCCCCTTGCTGTAATCCCAGCAGCCGGAGGGACATAGGTCCACATGGTAACTGGCTATAGAAAAGACTGACTTCGGTACAGGTATGTCTAATATTTATAAAGCATGGAAACTATCGCTATTAAAGACAGTTTACTGTTGTCTGCAAAACATACTTGAATTTCTTCAGAGTGGTGTGGTGTGTCATATGGTCTGAAACACTTGTCTACGACGGATAACTGCGAATAATAAAACATACATTTGAGTAACGGTGTAAATTATAATGCTATTATAAAACCTTCTGTTACTCATGACACAAACATTAAAGCCTGGTTTTAAAAATGGTCAAATGTCCCCAGAGAAGTGGTACGCGTGATCTGTCACGAGCTTCGAGACACTGTGGAAACTGTGTATTTCGAAGGGATTCCGGCGCTGCTACTGTACGTATGGTTGTTAAACTTGGAAATGATTGGTTTTGATCAATGTGCTGGCGGTGAAGCGTTAAAAAACGAAGCACCGGTAGTGCAGGCAGAAATGGTGAAATGCCTGTCGCGGATAAGCACGTTTAGAAACGTAATCCTTCACCGACGAGTAGGTCCATGCCGTTGAACTTTTTGGTTGTGTGAGGGGTGTTTCTGTTGGGCTCGTTCCAGTTTTAAATACCTGTTAAATTTAAATTAATCTTTGGGGTTTTTTCCTCCTTCGAATTTCTTTCATTTTGTGATGTGGGGTAGTTTTTCACTGAGGATTGCGATTAAAATACGTCTGTTCTTTCGGGTCAGGATAACAGAATTTGTATAAGCAGACACTTTGTGCAATGTTTTTGCAATTTACCATCTCAAATTTTGATCGCTACTGTAATGCTTCTTTTAAGGTTCCTCAGTAGTATGGTGCGTTATATGCTTACAGACATGGTTTTCTCTTAGGGAAAACACTTTCAAAACAAAGAAATCAAGGGAATATTCAGTGGAATATTGCAGATTATTGTTGGGTTAAGTCGTTAAATATTATTAAACTAAGAAACAAGACAATAATACAATTTAAGCAAATAATGAATTTGTGGAGGTGGTGTGTGGGTTAAGACCCTTTGCCTGTAATAATGTGCCTGGTTTGAATCCCATGGTGAGCAGACTGGTGCCATCACTGGACTCTGTCCTTCTACCCATTCAGAAAACACTGACTGCAGGTGGTCTCACTTTGCATTTTCTGCAGGTAGCTTCTCTAGCCAGAGCAATGGATTGTGCCAAGAAAACCAAAGTGGTACTGCTATCTTGTGGCTCCTTCAATCCAGTCACAAACATGCACTTGCGCATGTTTGAACTGGCACATGATCACCTGGAGGACACAGGTACTCCGCCTGCTAACCTTCATACACGGCGTACTCTCCTGTCATAAGCTGCTAACAAAATGCTTATGCCAACTTGATTTTTAATATAAAAAGTTGTCATTTTGAATGGGAACATTAAGTATGACATACAGTACCCAGCCTCTTTACTGCTTCATAGGGCTCCACAAAGTTTAAATGTGAAACTTACTTTATAGAAAAGCATTAATCTTACTCGACATAGGACACCTGTGCTGTGCTTGGCTTCCGCAGGACAGTATGAAGTTGTGAAGGGGATCATATCACCAGTGGGGGATGGCTACAGGAAGAAAGGCCTGATCGAGGCCAGCCATCGGGTGGAAATGGCCAAACTGGCGGTAGAGAGCTCTAGCTGGATCGAGGTGGACAGCTGGGAGGGCAGGCAAGCCGACTGGCAGGAGACAGTCAAAGTGCTACGGTGAGCTCGGTGCACCATTACAGAAGTTAGACTTAACCAGCATTAAAGGGAGACTTGTGATTACCCATCTGTTAGCTGCCTAGCCACAATAAACATGAAGCGATTCATCATTAATGGATGGAAGTATAAATGGGTGAAAGCACTAACTGGATTAAACATGAACGCATAATACCAGGCACAAGAAGCAGTTCACATAAGTTGTTCTGGTACATCTGAATGCCCCTGTAATTTGGACTTGTAATTGTAGTATTTAACTTGTCATTTTACAGGCTTTATGATAAATAAAATTATCTGTTTTATTTAGGAGGAACTCAAAAGTGACGCACGGTGGATATAAAAAGTGTACACCCCACTGTTAAAATGTCAGGCTTTTGTCACATGAAAAAAATTAGACAAGACCACGAATTAATCATTTCAACACTTTTCCTACTTTTAATTTTGACCTATAACCTGTACAATTCAATTGAAAAAGAAACAAATCTGTTAGGGGTAAAAAATAAAAAGTAAATATACAATTAGGTGGTTGCACAAGTGTGCACCCCTTTAAACTAATAGTTTTTGAAGTACCTTTTGATTTAATTACAGCATTCAGACTTTTGGTGTAGGAGTCTATCAGCTTGCCACATCTTGACTTGTCAATATTTGCCCACTCTTCCTTGCAAAAGCTCCCCAGATCTGTCAGATTGTGAGGACATCTCTTTTGCACAGCCCTCTTCAGCTCACCCCACAGATTTTCAGTTGGATTTAGGTCTGGGCTCTGGCTGGGCCATTCCAAAACTTTAATTTTCTTCTGGTGAAGACATTCTGTTGTTGATTTGGTTGTATGCTTGCGGTCATTGTCATGCTGAAAGGTGAATTTCTTCTTCATCTTCAACTTTCCACCAGACGTGAAGGTTTTGGTCCAAAATTGACTAGTATTTGGAACTGTTCACAATCCCCTCTAACATTGGTAAAGCACCAGTTCCAGCTGTAGAGAAACAGCCCCAAAGCATGACGCTGCCACCGTCACGCGTCACCGTGGGTATGACGCTGCCACCGTCACGCGTCACCGTGGGTATGACGCTGCCACCGTCACGCGTCACCATGAGTATGACGCTGCCACCATCGGAGACTTGATGTGTTTTTTTTTTTTTTTTACAAAACTTATCTGGGCCTGGTTGTTTTTCTTAGTAAGACTTCCATCTTGTTACCCTGCCCCACAGTGCAGACATATGGAGAATACAGGAGATTGTTGCATGTAGTGCAGAACGAGTACTTCTGCACTCCTTCAGTGTTCTTCAGTAAGCCTCTTGGAAGCCAGTCTTTTCATCAGTTTGAGGGACGTGCAGCTCTCGGTAACGTCAATGTTGTCCCATATCAGGGAAATCGTATTAGGACAGCTGAACTTTATTTAGGGTTAATCAGAGTCACTTCAATTTATGGCAGGAATGTACCCAAAAAGACCGAATGCTGGAATTAAGTCAAAAGGTGCTTCAACAAAGTATCAGTGTAAGGGTGTGCACACTTATGCAACCAGCTATTTTATACCCTATTCATTTTTTATATTTCCCCTTTAACAGATTTGTTTGCTTGTTTTTTTTAGTTGAATTGTACAGATTATAGGTCACATTAAAGGTGGGAAAATTTGGTCTTTTTTTCATCACAAAAACCATTTTAACTGGGGTGTGTATAATTTTTTATTCACTGTACAGTAAGGCAGAAAATACAGTTGTATTTGCCCATCACAAAAACTATTTGGTCCTTTTAAGCTACTTAGAAACCAAATAGAATCAGAATCAGTTTTTACTGGCCAAGTAAGGTCCACAGAAACAAGACAGGAACTTGCATAAAGGCTGGACATAGCATAAAAAAGTGGGATTTCTGAATGATTGTGCAGCAAGCAGCATATAACAAAATGAGCGATGTATGCAGTAAAAGTGCGTAATATGAGCTATGAATTGCAATTTCAGACTGTGACTGGGCTGGTGAAGATCGCTTACAAGCAGTCCATAAAATAATCCTGACATTAGAAATCTTAATGGGACTAGGATGGGTCGTGAAACAAGGTAGTACTACTCAGGCATCACTGTAGAAGTGTGATGCTTTGTATGTGCCGTGTGTGTTATGTACAACCACAACTGCCATGTGAAATCATGTCGGAGATGAGCAGCACAGCACAGCAGAAGAGAGTCAGCTTGCCAGTGAGTTTTTGTTGGATTTTGTAAAAACTCAAAAGAGGGGGTATTAGGGACCCCAGTCTGCAAGAATTGCCGATCAGCACTAAGTGCAAAAAGGGTATCCTTTTTTCATACACTCATTGTTATGAGTCATTAACGCTAATATTTTGAGTGTAATTCATTTGCCAAAAAGACAAAATATACAATAAACAAATTTTAAAGATGAATTTGATCGATTAAAATATTATTGTTTTGTTTAAGTCTTCTATATACATCACCATAATATCGTTATCATGAATTCTTTTGGCCATGATAATTGTGTGGTGAAAATCTGATATCATGGCAGCCTTAATTGTTTTTGGTGGTGCTAATTTGATAATAAAATAGATATTAAATATGTTAACTGTAAGACTGCTGTGCTATTCATTTTTTTTCTATGTGTAGCTTATGATCATTTGTAGACCCAAGATTATCTAAAATATGCTACATAGCCCCTCTCTGGGTGACGGTTACATGCTGTTTTGTCTTGGAGTGTTGAGCGTGGTATCAGGTGAAATGGCTATAGTTAAAGTAAATAATGTGGCCTAATTTGATCCCACAGTGTTGCCACGGTGCACTTGCTTTTTGATCATAACAAATGATAATGCAAAATGCTCATCTTAGAAGATATTCTGTGCTTCTAGCATCACACAGAAATTATAAGCACCTGGGTAAGTAGTCTTGAAGGAGATTCTTTTTTTTTTTTTTTTTTACTGTGTTGGTTTTAACCGTCTCTCTCATTTGGACTCTATATTGACCTGGTGTCGACTAGTACTGTTCTTGGACTTAACAAAGGTAGTCTTGACTATGGCTCTGCCATACATGCTGTCGCTGAGCAGTGCTGAGGAAAGAATCTGTCGGGCGAATTTCTTGTTTCAACAGTCCTATACCTCATCCCTGAAGGTCGTGGTTGAAGGATGGAGTTTCCAGGATGAGTCGTGTCAGTGGCAACCTTGTCCGCTCTCTTCCTGCATCTGTTGTAGTAGAGCTCCTGTAGAGGAGGCAGGCTGCAGCCAATGATCTTCTACTGAGCTGATGATGTGCTGAAGTTTTGCGTTTATCCTTGTGGTGCAGGGTCCAAACCAAACAGTCTAACAAGGAGTTTGTGATGGTCCTTCTTAGAGCTGCATGTTAGAAATTAGGCCTGAACCTATCAGGTATGAGTCCTTTACTTCAACCGCTACTCCCCCTGTTGGCTGAACTGATCTTTAACATCTGTTCCCAGTCATCACAGGGAGGAGCTGCTCTCCAGGGAGCAGGGCACTGATGTGGTGGTCACTGTGAAGGCTGGCAGGAAGAGAAAACGCATTGATGCTGTCAATATCAGTAATAAAAGGAAGCACAAGCATGGGAAGGTGGAGGTTGCACGCAAGGGGTTGACGCACAAAACAGGTAACAACCAAAGCCTCTCTCTTATACAAAACTCGGTGTTTCCAGGTTCCTCCACGTGATCACAATTAGGGACAGGCTAATCCACGTTTTTTCAGTTCTGATCCGATTCCAATACCGACTGCTGTCACAGATTCCAATACAAGAGCTCTCTTTACTTTAATATTACAGAGGTGCACTGATCCCAGTTTTTCTATGCCACAACGATCACGATACTTGAACCGAGGGAATCTGCTGATATGAGTATTGAGTATCTGATATCAGAGCTTTTTTTTACACTAATGAATAATGAAAAATGTATACCAAAAAAGTTGTAATTAAGCTACAAATACATACAAAACATACTGTTCCTCCTCGTTTGTACATCTTGTTTTAAGCGTGTTTGAAGCATTTGCAGTTCAGTATGAATATATTCCAAGAGAGAATATGCAAGCGGCGAATGCTTAAAATGCCCCACAGTTTTTCTCCCACTGGCAAGAGTGTTACTCATGTATCACATGCTGTGGCAAGTGTGCAAAACAGCCCAAACTACTGCAACGAAATTGTCAAATTATCCATTGCTTTTTTTTTTTATATTACTCACATTGTCTTGTACAATTGCATGTGTTTTTAGTGGGATTTTCCAGTAAACGCTACTTCTACCTCTCAAAGCTTTTTTTGAGATGGATATTAGCCTTTAAACATCTTTCCTAAATCTGAGCCTTCAGGACAGTGCTCTGGAGCATTGGCCCAGCCGCTTGTAGCCGATGATGCATTTGCCAGCTTTATAGTTTTAGCATTTAGCATCTCATTACTTAAGAAGTTTCCAGCTAATGGGAACCAGAGCACTAGGAACCCTGTGGCCCAAAAGGCCGCTTGCGTTACTGCAATACTATGCAATAATGTCGAAATTATTGAAACACCTGAAGAGACATAAAACATCCATCCATCTTCTCACTGCATATCCTGGCCTGGGACTGGTATCCCATCCTGGATATTCCCTTCTTCAATTGTGCTGCCTGAAATAAGTTCCAAGCTCCCTTAAGAACAGTGTTGGGCATGTACCTTTAAAAAAGTAATTAGTTATAGTTACTAGTTACTTCTCACAAATAGTAACTGAGT
>JABFEB020000113.1:0-10037 GCA_019775895.2 Stomatorhinus ivindoensis
CCCGCCCCCCCCCCCCCCCCCCCCACGTGCAGATGTGGTGATAGACTATTGTGTGGTTCTGCTGGTTTTATTTCTGACGGGGAATCTGCTTCTGTCTGGCATTCTCCCCGTCACCCTGTTTAATCCCACGGAAGAACATTAACAGCCAATATCCCTCAGTCCCGGGCACATGTGCAGGGTAAGAAAATCTGCCTCATTCAGGATGTTCATACGCGAAGGACGAGTTGCTTGAGTTGTCTTGCAGCTGAAAGGACATTAAATCTATCAAAAGTCTGAACCAAAAAAGTACCGTTATTTTTGAGACTGGTGTAGTATCATCCCAAAATGGAATAGGACTTTGCCTTAATTAGAGTAATTATATTACTATCGTGTCGGTCCTCTTAAGCCATAATGGCCAACTGGTAGAAACTTGGGTGAATTTAGACGATTATGTGTCGGAAGATGTGTAGATAAGTGATATTGTAAAATCTATAGGCAGTATTTATAACTTATGTACTGTACATATACTGTTTTTTCCTTTCCCACACCTGCTTCGAGCGGTGAGTTCACTGCCCACATTCCGTCACGCAGGACGAGTTACGTTACTGCAGCCTGGACTCGAGCGACGGGCGGGAGCAACTATTGTGAAAAGCGTGCCGGAAGTCCGTACAGGTGATGTGTATCTCACTGACGCACAGAGAGTAGATCGTCCGCAAACCTTGCATGGAGTGTTTCCATTTGATGAAACTAACCTCTGGAAGGAGAGAGCGATGACCCATCTTTAAGTTTTAAGGACTGTCTGCTGTGCGTACGTGTTGCTCAGGTGACGGTTTGGCCATTCATGAATTTCGGAGGATTCGAAAACGTCCGAACCGCCTGGCCTTTCTGACAGATACCTCTATGCATGTTTGACAAATTTGTACCTGAAGTCCGCTTCTTGCAGAACATTAAATGGTTTCTCCTTGTTCCGAGTAATTGGTCTCACCGCCTTTAATTTGAGAATTCCAGATCGATCCCGCCCATCCCTCCGTTGTCATTGTCGTAGGATACCCCCCATTCCAAGCATGAAGGCACACATCGATCGTCCACGAGTTACTGAAACGAGTCCCCTGCTCTGGCTGCTCGGCACGCCGCTGGGGAGGCCGAGCTCTTCAGCAAACTGCGCCTAGGTCCCAGCGGCAAACTCCCTGCATTTTTACCGTATGCAGTTGGTCCTGACTGAATGTAGCGTTCGGCGCAGGGAAATGTGAACTGAATGTACACAACACTAAAGAGGTCTGGCATTTATTTTTCGGACACCAAAATGAATGATTCAGAAGTTTTCAGGGCGGCTGTCGTTCTCAAAGCTTTCAGGACATGGTCGTAGTTCATAATCGTCATCCCAGAGAATGAATCCCTTTTTACTATAGTGAATACAGCATGTCAGCTTTAAGTTTGAACAAATACCAATATTTATACAAATACCAACTTATATGCCAATGTGTAGATTAGGTGACTTTAAACGAAGTGACGTATACAATTTGAAGGTGATTTTGAACTCTACATAGTACAAATCTGCTACTATTTGCTTAAGGTCTCTACTGTATAACTGTACAGCACACAACCCCTAACAATCAATGTCAGATTTTGAAGTAAATACCACCTGCAATTAATAGACTTTATATAATCTATATATAAATATATAGTGAGAATACGGGGTTTATCTTTCGTTACTTGCTATATGGGTATTTATGTAAACCAAACGATGTGTGTTGAGTGTGTTCACTGTACATACATACACAGCCCATGTGGTGTGATAACGGAGTCGTGTTGGTGCTGGCATCCTTGTCCAAAGTCTGCGGCTTTGCCACATTATCGTCTTTGTGCTCATTCGCTTATCAAACCCCGCCTCACGCACAAGCGTTTGCCTGCTCGTTAGCCAAAGGCTTGTTTTTCGTGAGCCATAAATATCAACTGTTATCCTTATAATTACAACTGTTTTACTCTAATTTTTTCCTTGCCTGTACATAACCAGACTCTAATGACAAATTAAGGGAGTGGAACCTTAAAGGCAAATCTTAAAATGGAGAAGGGAAAAATATTTATTTTAGTTTAGACTTCTCCTGTAATTTTATTTTGGTTTAAAGTCATATTATATGTTAATTTCGTTTAGCTCTCCTTAAATTTTGCCTTTATTCCCTTTTTTAGTCTCTGTACGTTTCTATCTTTTTATATACCTTTAAAGAGAAGCTTTGACAAGCGGTTTTAAAGCTTTTTTTTAATGATTATTTTTGTTTCCTCCAGCGTGGCAGATATAATCTGCCTGCGCTGTTGAAACGGTAATGTTTTGAAATACTGTCCTGTTAACTGTCACAAATGCTTTTTTTTCTAACATTTTAACATTAAAGGTTACCAATACTTTGTACATTTTAATTGCAATAAATAAAAATGACTAAACTATTGCTTGCTTTTCGTTATTGAATTGCTCATGCGGTGAATATTTGGGTGCTCCAGGGGAAGGGGAGAGAACCGTTGTAGGACCTGTTTTTGAATGAAACCTACTCTCTTGTCTTTTGGAAAAACAAAGGGCAAATATCTTGTGCAGTCCAATCAATATTACCAATGGCAGCCCTTCTGTAAAATCAGTCTTTTCGGCAGTGAGCCCCCTCACTGTTAGCTGGTACCTAGACGTGAAATCGAACCGATGCCATTTACCTGAGGATGAATCGCTTACATGACGCATCTTTTGCCAGCAGATCCAAACACTGGCAGATGCAGTCTGGGTGTCACGACGTGTCTCCCATTTGAACTGAAGGCAGAAGAAAATCGTGCACCGCCCCGGTTTCCACCCACATGCACGTTGCTGTCAGACTTCTGCATCCCGATACTATTACAGGACCAGGGCCAACCTGTAGGGTGGTCAGCTAGCTCTATGCTTGTTCATGCCTGATCATGTGGATAATGGATGGCGCACCCGTGGCCCTGTATTTGATACCGCAGTACAGATTGTTACTGCAGCTTGCCAACTTACGTCGCGAATCCTCATCTTCGTGAGATCGGGGTCAGAGAGACGCAACAACAACCCGCCTTAATCCCACCATCAGGCGATTCACAGACGAATTTGTTTTTGTTGCTATATGCTATTTGTATTTCGCTTTCAGATCGGAAAAATAGCCAAGTTTTCTTACATGAATTATATGCTTATCCAATTTTTGTCAGATTTATTGCCCCTGGGACGACCGCCGCAGTGTGTAGATATTGAAGCTGTTCCTCGCATGAGAATGGATAGCTTGAATTACATTAATTAATTCGCTTTTTTAGCGCGTTATAAATGTTAAAATGCATGTGTTTTTATTCGCATATTTATTTGTAAGTTATAAGTTATTTTATTACTATTGCATGTTTTGATTTGTTTATAAATGTACAGGTTATTAACTCGATAAACAATTCGTCACGGCACGCAGACGTCTATGAGAAACGTCAATAATGAAAGATTTGTCATTATTAGGTAGATTTAAATTTTGATCATTGAATTCAGCGTCTCCGTATATGTATTTATTTTGAAAACTTTCGTTTTATCAGTAAGATCTCAAAATAAATGCTTTCTTACGTTGGGACCAAAATGTTCATGTAAGATGTATTTTAACTGTGTTTACTCCAAGCGCACGCATCGTACATCTGTCATTTTAACCCACGAGTTTCTGCTTAGATCGAAGTCTAATTGTTCTGTTGTTTTTCATGTAGCCTTTAAATAAAAGCAATAGGGGAAAATTACAGAAACTGGTATCTTACAACTTTTGAACAGATCGTATTTGTCAGGTTTTCATTTCTTGTTGATGAAAATGATTCCAAACTGACAGCCTTGTTCATTCGCGTTCTGCAAGCTGCTGGTCCGGTGCTCAGGTCACTTCCCGTTGCCTGCTGCCCTGCTTTTCATCGCCGTCCAGTCCAGGTACTGCACTAATGGAAGAGTGTAGTTTATTTTTAATTAGAGGTCCCTATTGTTTTCATATATAGCATAATTATATAATCCGGGATAGGCTCCGGACCCCCCGCGACCCAGTAGGATTAGCGGGTTGGAAGATGGATGGAGATATATATATACACACACACACATACATACTGCCGTCTTGTGGTTGGAAACTGTTGCTACTGCGCTGTATGGTAGTTTTATCTTTACATATTTAAAAAATTGCTATCCATAAATGCATATCCGATTTACGTAAAATGTATTGCATATACAGTATGTTGTACGCTTATACCAGCCGGTGCCTACTCCTGGGACGACCGCCACAATATATAGATATATGATGGAAACTGTTAAACGTAAAAATCTCAGCTTTTAAATATAACGTATGTAATTTTGTTAGAAATTACTGCCAGTGGATTTTGTTTTTCTCGCTTATGTTTAAGCTGTCGTATTTATATTTTATATAAAAAATGAAAAAAATCTGCGTCTAAGTTTTAAGTGATGTTTCTTAATTTGTGTATTGCTTGGCCAGTTTGTTTGCTGCTAGTTTTAAACTGGTAGTAAACGTCTTGAGAAAGCCAGATTAGTTCAGTTTGGAAAATGTATTTTTTATTAAAGAATGTTCCTCTGTATGAGGCCAGTGTCACACCTCCAGGTTGAGAGTTTGAATCCTGCCCTGCTGTGTGTGGTGAGTATCCGCCAGATACGGCAGTTTCCTCTCGTCGTACAATGACATGCAGTTAGTCGAGTGGGTGTTTTCGGAGTAGTCCGTAGTATGATTGATTGCTTGGGTTTGTGCCCTGCTGTGGACTGGAATCTCGCCTGGAGTGTCACTCAGCTGTCAAAACTTGGAGCTCTGCAAGATTACTAAATTATAAAAATAGCCAAATGTTTAACAAATCACCATTCTTTATATCAAAGTCTTCAATAATGACCAAGTATAAGATGCAAACCAAATCCCTGTGTCCTAATGGGTTGGTTTTAAATATGCAGTTCAGGATAAGATGGTAACCAGGAATATTGGGTTAGTTGTAATGTTTTTGAACTGTGATGTGACTGTAAATGAAACGCAGAGTCCTTAACTAACATTCATGTACTGTATATTCATGTATTCATATATGACAGTTTTGCTACACTTCAAAAGAAACGCAAATTCTGCTCAGGTAGCCGAATCTATGGACAGAGGGACAAAAGGTTAGTGTATTATATTACTTTACACTGTAAAGGCTGTTTTGTGTCATTTTATTTAACGGGGTAGTACTTTTCCCTAGTAAGATGCACCTAGTTTAGGTACAGATTTCTGATAAAGTTTCTATTTTACAGTTAAATCTGTTAATACCCACAGTAGCATTTTGCTGTTAGAATTAGTTACAAAGCACCATTCCTTGAAATACACTGATGATTATGAGGTATTGACCGTAAACACATTTCCTAACAGTACTATTAAACAAATATTGCAGATGTACAGTAATGTTACGTGGAAAGCTTTTGACAAAAGAAGTTAAAAATGTAACTGACCAGAGTTGAGTTTGGCAAATTGAGGTGTTTGGTTAAAGTACAGTACTAAACGATTGGGGTCATTTTCACAGTTCCAACACTCAAGATATTCTCCTTTAGTGGAAATTTGCGCACAATATACACGTGGAAAGAAATTTGACATAGACTAGATAAATTAACTGAACAGAACAAACTCTTGTTGCATGGTTGCCTAAGGCCTCTGAATTCTTTGGATACAACTCAAAATCTGATGAAGCTCTTTTTATAGGAAAGACCAGGTTGTATATGCAAATAAATCTAATCCAATTACTACGACACCTGTACAAAATGGATTTAAAATAAAACACATTAAATACTCACACACCCCCCCCCTCCCCCCCCCCCACACACACAAAAATACGAATAAAATACGAATATCTTAATGGTTAGACTGCAGTAATTCAAGATCCAAAATGACAATAGCATTTTGGCTACCAAAGCTGTAAAAGGAAAGAAGTCACTTTCAAAGTTTGTCCCAGAAATCCTTCACGGGTCGCAAGCCTAGGTTGGAAAGCTGTTGCAGTTGTACAGGGATGCTGCATTAGACACCGGCGATTTCCAGTCCCTCCCCGAATGGCTCCAGTGTTTCTGTAAATAACAACAGACCTCTACTGGTCTCCTTAAGCATCACAGTTAGAACACAGAGGGGCTGCAGTTTCTCGCTCTGCAATTTCTCAGGACTTGGGCAAAATGCACTTCAAAACAATCACACAAAACAGCCCGGATGAAGTCATCGCTTTTGGTCATTAGGCAAATTTGTCAAAATGTTGACACAAACCTAAGAAGCATGTAAAAGCCTTCTTTTTAATTTGAACATAGTATGAATGCGGCAAATATTTTTGCAAATGAGATATAAGCTTAAACAAAATAAGTGTCATTACCGCTAATCACAAGGATGAGCTGAACAATAACAGGTGTTGTGGTTATAATTAGCATTACATCATTATAATTGATTGTATATGCATTCTTATACTGTTATATAATAGAAGGCAGCGGGGTAAAAGTTTATATATATAAATTTTTTTTGCTAATTAGTGTTTCTCCAGTGGAGATAGTTGCGATTTTTGCCTCCAGCCAGTAAAATGTACCGTTGGTCTTCATGGCTGTTGGCCACTTGCCAGACCTGAGACGTGAAGATGCCAAAGCTGTCGCTGATCGGATATGATGTGTGACTTGGCTGGGGCAGCAGCTTCATATGGCCCTAAGTTCCCCACTGGCTTTTGCTTTGAGAAAACTGGCTGGAGACTTAAGACGTTTCGATTGCTGTTACCTGAAGTACACTGGCATCCTCTACACTTTCAATCTCTGAATTCTCTAGCTCCCATAAGATGTATAACTGTGCATATGTTACACAACACACATACTGTTCCTGTGAAAATAATAAATAATACATTAAGATCTAACAGATTTTTCGAAATTGTAATTCTGATTATTTACAGGACATAATAGCATTTAAGGCCTGCTTGTGTCAAGTTAATACTGATATTCATATTTATTTATACAAAAACAAAGATAGATGTGTCAACATCCGTTTAGGCAACGTCAAAGCTGGATTCTGTGTCGGTATCAGGAAAGTTTAATCATGACCAATAAGGATCATTGCTTTACATTATGAAGGAACTTTCCTGAATGACTCTGGGCCACAAACTCCAAATGCCTGGTTGGGTTTCCTTGAGCTGAGGGAATAGTCCAACTGTGACCCAGCTGGATCCAGTAAGATGGCAAAAGTTTCGGGTATTGGTGCCAAGATTTCCTTTACAAACTATCTCTGTTTTTCCTCTCTTATTATTTCCAGCTGCACCTTAGCCCAGGTCACCTGATCGTGGCACGTTCGGCTGCTCTTTCCCAGCTGACACCCTGACCAGCTGTGATGTGTCACTGGTCATCGTCCTGCGTGCGGCTTGCTGTGACCTTTTGGTGCTGCACTGTGACTGAGGCTGTCCGGCTCCCCCCGGCTTGGCTTCGCTGACGTTCCCATCCTGATACACGCGTCCATGTCTGTGAGGTTTGACCGAATGCTGGCCAGACAGTCCCCACATCCCACCTGGCGATTACTGCAGCTGAATGCGCAGCCGCATGTGCAGCCTCTTGCCCAGCTCCCTGGCCTGGGTGTCGTTGTGCTGTAGCTGGCCGCTGGCGTGGAGCGGCAGGCTGCTCACCTCCAGTGTGTAGGTGCCAGGTGAGGCAGTGTGCCGGGCGACGTGCAGGGAGCTGAGACCCCCCCGCTGCTGGATGCGGAAGACTGCGTCCCGGTTGCCGGCGGAGATGACGTACTGCATGCGGTCAGCGAGGCGCTTGAGCGCGGGCACCAGCTCCAGGATATGCTGCTTGGGGTCCAGCTCAGAGATGTTCATCACCAGCTTCAAGGGGACCTGCATGTCCAGGCTGGCCAGGCTGACCGATGACTCCTGCGTTGGAGAATGACAGCAAGCCAGTGCAGACTGAGCTTTAATTTTCTGTGCGAACACCTCATACACAGCTCTGGAAGAAATTGAGACCCTCTATATTTTTTTAAGAATCTGCATTATTTAATCCTGGTTCTGCTGGCAGAAGGTTTACACTGAGCAGCAGGCTGCTTCCAGGCTTAAAATGTCGAAGACTACAATATACAAGAACAATGTGTAGAGGAAGACACTGGGAATGACCAAAAACCAGCCAGGTAGAGGACAGAAATTACTTTCCAGTGCCAGAGATGACTGTCAACTTATCAAACAGTGCTTCAAATTGGAGGATGACATCAAGTGACCTTCAAAAGGAATGGGAAACGTGAAGTTCACCCCTAGGACAGTTCGTATCAGGTTCCTAGAAGCAGGACTGAAGTCTCATAAAGCAAGGAAGCCCTCCGTTAATGAGAAATGTAGAAGAACCAGGCTGGAGTTCACAAAAAAATGTATATTTTACACAGAAGCAAACCCATAAATTAAGAAATGAGAGAAACAAAAGAATTTTGCTGTCGTCTCTTAAATTTTTCTAGAGATACATACCTACAGGCGTGAAAGGCGTGTGAACTTACAATATTCACATTCTTGGCTGTTACACACTCCGTCACCACAACACAACCGCAACTTTCTCAGCAGTGACCGTGCACTATCACTGGTGCTGATGAGGATGGACACAGCCTGATAAAAAGGCCCCCGTGCCCAGCGGGTTACCTCCAATGGCCGGGCTCTGCCGGCGCCGCGTGGCTGCCTGCCGCTCCTCTTGCGGTAGCTGCTGACCTTGCAGTCGTGGCAGGCCTCCGCAGACGGGCCGTTACCTTCCTCCTCCCCCTCTGCCCCCCGGGGGGCAAACTGACCTTTGCCAACCAATATGCCAGACACACAGTGCCTGCACAACACAGCGTTACACATTAAAAAAGACGTTACTCTAACAACATGCCTGAAAAATGTCAACTAAATGTCCAGTTCCCCATAAATAATAATATTTCTTAGTATAAATTTCACTTTATGGCTGCACAAATTCTGAAAATGCCCCATACTCAAACATTTTTGACTCAAATAAGGATCAATAGCTCCTTTGAAGCGTTTTTATAGTTCAGGTTCAGCAACATTGTTCCTTAAAATGAGCCAACTATTAGATTAGACTAAATAAAACTTTATTCATCTTGAGGGAAATTATTGTGCCAAGGAGTAGCTCTCGTCTTGCAGGACATAACTTTTATTTTTTTTTTCCATTATCTCGAGATCACAACTTATTTTTCTCCTGATCTCGACATAACCCATGTCACTTTCCCATGATCTCGTGACAGGTTTCGTATTATCCTCATGGACCAATGCATCAGATTTTACTTTGTGATTGGGACAGTCTACAATCAATCAGAATCAGAATCATAATCAGAAAACTTCATCAATCCTGGAGCAAATTGCTCACATTGTGACTGCACAATCACATATAAACACGAAGACAAGATCAATACAATATTGAAAAAGTATAAAACTAGGAATAAAGTGGAAAACAAATTACGGCACAGTTAAACATTCTAATAAATAAAAGAAAAATTAAATAAGATAGAAAATCTCTGTACAGGAATCTAAATTACCTTTGTCCAAAAGTTACAAGAAAAGTAAAAGTGTATATATTGCATCAGTATCATAAGTGGTTATATTGCACTTGTTTGTAAAAACCAATAGACTTCAAACTGCGGGAAAAAGTCGAGATATATATTGCACCGAATCATGGATATGAGGAAATATCAGTGTCTGTCGGTGCTAGAAAATTGTCACATTAGTGTTCATCATTTGAGATGGAGCCTCAGAAATTTGCAGCTATACCATCTGAGAAATTATAGTAGCCTGAACGAGTACCCGTTTCATTACCAACCAACTGGAGAGCCCGGGACGTCTCCATAGTTACCAGGAGATTTTTGAAAGATGTCAGTTTAAAAAAATAAGAAAAAAATAAGTTGTGATCTCGAGATAACAAAAAGAAAAAAGTCCTCTACAGACTTCCATAGAATGCTGAAAATGCCAAATATAAAATAAAGAGTACAGATGTTAGTGCAGTGGTTAGCACTGTTGCCTCACACCTCTGGGACCTGGGTTCGAGTCTCTGCCTGGGTTCCATGTGTGTGGAG
>JABFEB020000113.1:22699-33988 GCA_019775895.2 Stomatorhinus ivindoensis
AATGTGGAACCACACTACACAAGGCACTGGGGATGCTCAGAACAGAGCGAGACATACGGTGGGTCAATATTTTGAAAGATGAAGAGACCAACACCGAAAAGGAAGAGACAAAACATAACGTGACCCCATTTCCCTGTCTGGGGTGTTTCCTGGCCCAGGGATCCCAGGGATTCCTAAGCCAACTTAACACCCAGGGGTTGCCATCAAAGGCGAGGCCATCCAAGTCTACACCTTGACGCTTGAAGTACTTTGAAACGTTGCTCCACATTGCAGGGAGTTTTTGCCGCAAGGAAGGTAAGGAAAGGTGAAGGAGTCTTGCCCAGCTCACCCTCGCAGATGATCAGCAGGTCACTGTAGCTGAAGCCCGTGGGGCACTCGCAGCGGAAGCTCCCGATCTGATTGATGCACACACCGCTGGCGCAAATCCCCAGGATCTCCCGGCACTCATCGATGTCTGCAAGCGGCGGCAAAGGCTTTAGATTTAACCATCAGACAGACGGCAACAGCCCATCTGGACAAGAATTAAGCCACCAACCTGGACAGCCAGAACTGGGGAGATGTGCTGCCTTACTCACCCACAGCTTTTCCTGTCTCGATGTCTAATCTGAAGCCAGGGACAATGTTTCCACACAGAGTACGGTAGCCACCTGGCAAAATCATCAATCGTATAAACCTTTTCTATCCTGCTTGCTCTCAGTTTCTACTTTTAAATCAAATATTGAAATATGGGGGTGATGTGTAGCACAGCAGGTTAGAATGCTGTGCCTGTGATCAAAAGGTCACTCAATGAAATCCCTTGGCTGGCAGAATGATGTCATTGTTTGGCCCTTGGCAATGGTCCTTAACCCCGTTGCTCCAGAGACTGCCTCAATTATACACCAATGGATATAAGCATCTGCTAAGTAACTTAAATGTCAGGACAGTACATAAAACACAGAGACAGTACACAAAAACGGACAGAAACCATTGGAAATGTAGATTGAAATACAAACAACATTGATGTGTTTCTGATGTCATTATCATCCAGTTTGGTAGGAAGCAATTATATGGTTTTCAAAATGGCCCCACAAGAGGTGATTATTTTAATGGTTTCGGTATCTCTGGTACTGACCAGTGCCAGGGGCAGGGCAGGCCTCGCAGGGTTTGTTCCAGGCCTTGCCCACAGTGTAGGAACAGCAGCACAGCCTCCGGGTTATGTTGAAGGTCAGCTCATTGCTACATGCTGTGCCATTGTGGTTTCTGTAGCAAACACTTTTTCTCATGTCTGGAGAAACAGACACAATAGGATAGGTGTACCTCATGGCTCAGTCCTCAGTCCCCAATCTCAAAGGATATTATTACAAATGATCATTCATGTGACTCACCCATGCAGTTGTTTCCCCCGTTGACTTGCATGTAATCTTGGGGACACACACAGGTGTAGTTACCTAGAGTGTTGTAGCAGGTCCCAGGACCACATATTCCAGGGTTGAACACACATTCGTCAATATCTGGAATGGGATGTAAAGCAGATTAGTGTGAGACAACTATGAAAAAAAATTACTTCCTTGGAAAATTTCTATTACTGCATAGTTAATCACTATTTGCAATTAATTTGCAGATGCATTTATTTTGTGGATGATAAGGAAATTAGCTGGTACCACTTATCAGTAAGACGGGGGGAAACTTTGCTCTTTTTTTGATGAAATGCAAATGTTATTTTTGATGGAATGATACACAAACATTCATCACAATAGTTTGTCTCTGTGATCCAGCCTTGCAGATAAGACACTGGCCAGGATCAAGACTTGTCATCACATGCACAAATTTCCTCCCTGAGCTGATGACTCACCCTCACATATACGACTGCCCTCGTTGAGGTAAAATCCATTCGGACACTCGCACTCGAAGCTGCCGAACGTGTTGATGCAGTCGCCACCCTGACACAGCCCTGGCAGCTCCTGACACTCATCGATGTCTGCATTGGGAGGTATGGCAGCCCATTATTATGGGGGTATAACAGAGGCCTAAATTCATGTAAGGTTGGCCCCTCTGTCATTAGCCAATGATATGTTTTGGATAATTGAGTCACAGGTGGAGGAGGGGCACTCTGAGGGCCAATCGGCATTCAATTTTGGCCAATGGCCCCACCCCAGAATATAGCTCTGGATTATATTCTGCACGACACAATGGAACAATGGAACGAATATTACACTGTCAAGGAAGCAATGGATTTACCTTCCAATATAATAGTAACAGGATTGGGTCGGAAACCCTCCCCTCCGGGACAAAGAGTGTTGTAATCCGCTGTAAGGACATCAAGTCCTGACAGGTCAGTTGATGGATGCTACAGCAGTACGACCAGGCATATTTCATGTCTCCTTGGGAACCAATGGGGCCTTACAGGAGTTGAGGACAGGACAGAGCTCACAGGGGATTCCCCAGGAACGTCCCAAGGAGCAGCAGCAGGAGGACCGGCTGACCCCGACGCCCAGCTCCACACGGCAGACCAGGTTCCCCCGGCCCCGGTAACCAAACTCCAGGTAGCAGTTTCCCGCTCGAGTATCTGCCCAGTACAGGGTGTGGGAGGGGACATATTTCAAACACATTCTGAATTACATCATTGCAAAACTGGGGATTATGGTCGACTTCGCTGACAGGCAACAAACACCTGCTGCAGATTTCTGGAAGTAACAGCCATTTTTATCAATGCTGCCTTTAAACCATGGATGATTCGGGGAAATTCCTCAGATACTGAGCTGTACTATTACACGCATTCACAGACAATGTCAATCCTCTATGAAAGGCACACGATGCTGGGTGCCCAGACATACCAACACAGCCCACGCCAGTGGGGTTCAGTTCAAAGTCTGGCGGGCAGTTGCAGTCATAGGACCCGGCGGTGTTGACGCACAGGCCGTTCACACAGCTGATGGGGTCTAGGCATTCGTCCACGTCTGCGGCACAACAACAACACGCACGGTTGTCAGAAAGTGTCATTTTTCAGTGAGGGTGTGGCATTATTGACTCTCCCTTGGTCAGTAGTTCTGATGGATATGTCAATTAACATAATTAATTAAAACGGCAGTGCTTAAAAAAACATCATACATTTGAAAAATTCCTACAAAACTCCTTTCATTAAACAAAATGAATCTGTTTTCACACAAGTCAGACCAACACTTACTGGAGCATAATTATGATAAATTCTTAAACACCTGTAATTGCGACAAACATTTTTTTTTTTACATCTGCCAGTTATTATTGCTAATATTAAAACAAAGTGTTATTAAAACGACATTTAGCCCACATTTTAAATTATAATGTCCATTTATCATGTTCTGGAGTAATCAGAAAAAGAGAGGGAACGACAGATCACAAACAGATTCTACTTTGCCTTCAAACCTGGAGATCCTGCCTTAAAGTTACGGAGAGTCATTTCTACCCCAGCCTGCACTTTAGAGCCTGTTTAACATGAGCCAGCCATGCACGTGTAGTGAGGATCAAAGGGAAATGGGCAAGATATATATGAGAGGGCCCACTGGTGATACCGCCAACAAACGAGGGCCACCTACCCGTGCAGTTACCCGAGGACCTGTTCAGCTCGTACCCTTCATCACAGAAACACCGGAACATGCCGGGGATGTTCTTGCACGTGCCAAACACGCAAACATTTGGGAAGGAGCACTCATCGATGTCTGCCAGACGTCATGGAGAAGACAGAGAAGCATAAATTGGTTTTGTGACATATGTACTACCTGTGTTTATAAATGTAAAATAGCTGTGAAAAGCTCTGAGATTGTAACTGAGAAAAACATTAACGAGAGAATTTGTTCTATGGAATCATGGCAACAAGTTCAGGGAGATTTGAGATAATGAACTGGGAGTTTTGGCAGGCATTTAAGTAAAAGCACAGTGTTCCTGGGCTATTTAGCCAATAAAAAAGCGGTATAATATGTGACCCTTCATATTCTGATGCAGAGGGAGGAGCTACAGGCCTGCTCCAACCTTGGCAGGATCTGCTGTCGGAGGTGGGGGTGAAGCCCATGTCACAGTCACAGCGGTACCCCCCTGGCGTGTTGAGGCACTGGCCATTCTCGCAAAGGTCCATATTGTCCGCACACTCGTCAACATCTGCGGGACACGTGGGGGCAGGGTCAGCGCTGCAATCCTTCGCTGGATCCTGTTTCCCTCGGCATGCCGGCCTTACCCGTGCAGGTGTAGCCATCCCCAGTGAAGCCCTCAGTGCACGAGCACCGGTAAGAGCCCGCCATGTTCTGACATTCGGCACTGGCGCTGCACCGGTGTGTCCCGCTGCTGCACTCGTCCACATCTGCGCAGCAAGAGATAGCAAGCGGCTGCACAGTCAGATTAGCTCAGCAGTCACAGACTGCCTGGAATGCACTGGTTCCACAGGGTGGCAATGTTCCGGAATACCACAGTGATAATCTGTTTTGTCTGGATGGTTTCCACACATCCCATCTTTCTCTCCATGAAAGACACAGACACACATGGATGCACAGATGAGAGCAAGTTTTTGAGCCCAGAGAGCACAGTTGGCCAGCTGGAGCACTTGGGGTTAAGGGCCTTGCTCTACCGGACACAGGATTAGAACCAATGACCTTCTGTATGCAGGTACAGATCTCAAACCTAGTAGCAACACAATGCCTCTAATAAATCAAACACACAAACAAGTAAATAAATAATAGACAAAAAACTAAACAAACACAAACAGACAGACAGATATAGATAAATCCTGAGCTAAAGCTTTCAAAAACTCCCCCGTTTCTGCTGCAATCATTTTGTAGCGTGAACCTTAAAGGCAGGAAATTTCCCAGGAAACCACAATACTGCACAGGGCACCATCACAGGACCTTTGAGAAGGCAGCACGGCACAGTTGCATTCTTATGTGATCATTTAAGGGTGGATGTCTGGATTACAGGCATTATCAGCATCCCCCTAACCTTAAACCTAACCCTAACCCTAACCTTAAACCTAACCCTTGCATTTCAAATGCCGGAAGCAGCAGAGTTCTCCTTGTCCATTCAGCCTGTGCCCCCTTTGTCTGCGAGTGGCATTCACGGCCTTCCTGCTGCCTCCCCCATCAATATCCCGCTGAGTGCGGCCAGTGCTGTCTGTTCCCTGTATCTGACACTGGGCAGAGCTGGAGTCCCAAGTGAGTGAGACATCCCTGACCTGAGTGAACGAGGGGAATGGGGTCTAAAACCCTCAGTCTGAACAGGGGTGCCAAATAAAATGTCAGGCTGTCCGTTTTGGTTCCAAAATGGCTGTAGGAGGACACAAGTCAAAAAGGACAAAGGTACAGGAAGTTCAGAGACCATCCATCCACAGCTGCTACCCGGCACTAAGGTTTAAAGACAGAGGTTCATGCGTTCATTCATTAGAAATTAACCTGACATTTATAACATACTGTAAAGCTGGGCATTACAGCAGCACGAACAACAGAGACAACACTTGTTTGAAAGACAACATACTCTTTAATATCAGCCCTTAAATGGGCCGCACACAAACAACCACCAGATCTCCAGCAAAACATAATGAGGAAACGCAGGGAGGTTGGACGCCAGACACTAAGGCACACATATGGTGGGTCATTTACACAATGACAAGTACAAACACAGGTAAAGGCACACGTGACAGTCGGGTCCACAGACCAGTTATTTAAAACAAGAGGGGATTTATGCAAGGCTCGTGAGTATCCTGGGAAATGCTAATTGGCCCCCCCACCACTCTGAGCCCTCTCTCCGGTGCTACAATACAAACGTATAGAGAGAGTCTGAGCCTGAGGAAAGCGGCAGGAAAGATGGCTCACCGGCACAGGTGACCCCACTGCCCACCCAGCCCTCCCGGCAGGAGCAGCGGAAGCCCCCCGGGATGTTCACACAGGCAGCGTTGATGTCGCAGTCGTGGGCCCCCATTTCACATTCGTCCACATCTAAAAAAAAAGGGGATGTTTCCCTGTACTCACTTTATAGAACTATTCCACAATTTCAAATGGTGGCTGTTTGTTTGGTGTCTGATTTTTGGAAATAAGAGTTTAGTCTGATTTAATCCAGTTAACACTGCTTTAAAGTTCCCTGAACTGGTTTGATCAGGTATGGAATGATTTAAACAGGACTGGGTATATATGGCATGTCCATACAATAATTTCCATATAATTTAGCTCAACAGATGGATAGCAGTTCAAGGTTTTGAACTTCACGAATAGTTTTAATTATAAAAATATATAAATTACAAGTAGAAAATACTACATATACATATAATCTGTGAAATTATGCTATCATTCATCTGATGTACCCAAGTTTAAGCTAATTTAGACTTGTTTGTTACTGTTGGACCATTTTGTTTAATTTAAAATAATTGTATCTGATGTAAAGCTTTGATGCTGCAACCGTGAAAACATGCATTTTGATTTTTTGAACCATATGAAACCAGCCAAATCCAAATCAAACCGGCATAAACCAGAATCAGTTTCAACTGGCTAAAATTGGGTTAATCCCTTAGCAACAGGGTTAGATGTACAAATCGCTAAGAAAATAGAGAAACGCATATACCAGATAATGCAGACCATTCTGTTTTTGTTGGATCTTGTTTGAATCGCTTTACAACATCCTGATTAGGTTTGTACTGGTTTATAACCGGTTCCCTCAGGGTACAGCTGTGCAGGTCTCACCTGTACAGCCTGTCAAGCCCTTCTTCACTGAGTAGCCCTTGTGACAGTGGCAGATGAAGGATCCCTTGCTGTTCACACACTCTCCAGACAAACAGATGTTAGGATTGAGGTCACACTCATTCACATCTGGAAAGACAGAAACATGATCTCACACCATGGACCCTGTTGACATGTGGAGCAGGAACCAGGTGAAGGCAGAGCCTGGCACACATGCACATGTTGGAGCTCCTCCGCACATATCACACCCTCCGCAACTCCCTCTGCTATGCCCACATGGATCCTACGTGGGGCACAAAGCAATGTACTGGCTGTGGATGACATATCAGCGTTCAGTGATGTAAGGATGTGTATTCAGTACATACTCTTTGTGTTTTAACACAGAACTAGGAGGTCAGTTATGGAATGGTCACTGCTTTACCCAATCAACTAGCCCAGAAGCCAGGTCTTTTATTCTCTCTCTCACCCACGCACACACACACACACACGCACACAGGTAATTATATCTTTGTGGGAACTCTCCATTCATTTCTATGTGGAGAACTCAACATGATAACCTTAACACCTACCCAGACATTTGGTATTTTCAGTTTTTTTTTTCTAAATCCAGTCACAGATCTTTGTGGGGACCTGAAAAATTCTCCCCACAATGTAAAAGTAACAAGTTTTTATCACACCGTGGGGCCATAAACACCCCCCCCCCCACTCACTCACACACACACTAGTCCTTTTTGCTTCTAGCCTTAACTTTGTGGTACTTGACAACTGGAGAGCAGTATAATGCATCTTAGCTGTCACACATCGTCTAGGTGAGTTACGACTTCTCTGTAAAGAATGCGTCAGCCCTTCTACGGCTGTCCCATCAATAAGACGCACAATAACTTTGCGTGCCCCCATTTTGAGCATGAGTGGCTGAGAACTACTTCTAAGTTTTGTGCCAATTATTTAAGGAAGTTCAGAAATATCTACCGGCCATAGCATTTACTTTCTGCGTACCTGTATGACCTCACTAGTCATTAATATAAACAAAACATTACAACTATAGGCAAAACCTAAAAATCTGACACAAACATAAAAACCCAGCTGTAGGCATTCATCAGACAACGTTTACAGTATCCTGTGACCTCATATGAGATGAAGTACCTGTACAGGTCCTCATGTCCATAGAGGACATGAATCCATCAAAGCAAAGGCAGTGGTACTCCCCGGGGATGTTGCTGCACTGTCCGCCATGGCAAACATCTGGCTCCTCTTCACATTCGTCTACATCTGCGGGCAGACGAAAGAGCTGACGATGGGCGTGAGACTTGAGAGCCCGCTTTTGGCTTCAGGGGATCAAACATCTTCCATCTTTCCTTCAGCTGCGCAGCCTGGATATCTCTGGGCTGCTCAGCTGTCCATGTCGCGATCAGGGCAGATACATGCCAAGGAAGATGTGGGCCTTTGCTATTTGTGTAGCTAATGTCAAGCGAGGGATGGGACCTTAGTGTTTACTTCCCATTAATGTTTTTCATGGGGTAGTGTACCTGAGTTTACATTTATTTTCTCAGCAGACGCTTTTTCCCAATGTGACGTTCAATGTAGGGATGCTTAGGTTGAGAAGGTACAGTAGGGTCTGCCAACATCCAGCAGTGATATAATTACTCTGCTGGCTATGGGATTCAAACCCACAACCTTCCAGGCACTGGTAAAAATGCTGGTGTTTAAAATGAGGGCGATTAAAGGTAATGTTTTTGATGAATTAAAGCACAGACTGCATTTGATGAGATGGGTTTTAGTGGGGGGGCCGAGCGGAGAGGCGGCTTATTCACCGGTGCAGCTCCGCTGGTCCGGCATCAGTGTGTACCCGCTGCTACAGCTGCACTCGTAGCTCCCCTCCGAGTTGGCGCAGCGGAAGTCACAGCCCCCATTCTGAATGGCGCACTCGTCGATATCTGTCAGGGCCGGCAGGGTCAGGACACGAAACATGACTGCCAATTAGCACACTTCACTCACTGTGTTTTAGAAGGCATAAAAGAATAACACAGAGGGGGACGCGTACCCACGCAGGCCTGGCGGTCCGGGGTGGCCTGGTAACCAGAGTCACAAGAGCAGCGGTAGCTGCCGGCCACATTGATGCACCGCCCGTGCTGACAGAGCCGGTCGCTGAGCCTGCACTCATCCACGTCTGCAGCACAGACACACGTTAGTGGCGTTAGCGAGGGCTCTGACTCCGCGCGCCGGCCATGGACACGTAACGCGTACTGTGGGGGTGGTCTGTAATCAGGGCTGGCATGACAGATTGCTCACATGTTACGACTTCTTCTCGTTTTGTAGAATGAGGTCCTATCTATAGACACAGGTCTTTGGTCTGGGACAGAAAGGTGGTTCCTAGAATCACAGGTGTTGAGGTCACACTAAGAAGGATGGGCAAGGGATGCTGTTTGATCCTCTACTCCGTATAAACATATGACATCATTAGAAGTAATTTATCATCAGCGGTCTGCCTCGAGCAAAGTGGATTTTATGTGCAAAAGGCTGTAGGTATACTCTCATGAGAACGGTGATCCCCCTATGTGGTTGTAGTTACCAGATCTGGCTGTAGTAATAGTTATGTGATCCTTCTAGAAAAGAGCGCGACCTATTTTCCCTGAGCTTTCACTATGATGATGGTGTTGTTAATGATGTAAGAGTGTAACAAGGGGTGATGAATCACCCTAGCAATCACAGAACTACATTCAAATGCCACTGATTTGCCACTTACCGGTACAGGCATCACCATCTGGAGAGGGCTGGTAACCGGGGGGGCAAATGCACTTGTAGCTGCCCTCTGTGTTCTCACAGGAACCCCCCAGGCAGAGGCCAGGGTCACGCTCACACTCATCAATATCTAACAGGAACACAAAATACAACAGATGCCTTTAAAGGGCAAAATAACTGGCAACAACCTTATACAGGCTATTCATCTAACGTTGCAGAACTGCAGGTAGTATTTTACCAGGAAACCAAGAAACATGGTTTTATTGCATCCATTCCATCACGGGTAGCCAGAGGGGTCATGCTGTCAAATGCTGACTCTCAGATGGCAACCAGTGAGACGTGCCAAGAGCAGGTCAAACACAGGGCAACAGACGGCAAAATGGTAAAGGCTGTAGCCTCATAGCAGTTCAAGAAGCAGGAAAGATCCAGCTGTGAGGCAGCTCAGTATTTGACCTGAACTTTTCCAGTTAAATATCTCATATGCTTTGACTGTATGTCAGTTAAACAACTAAGTTTAATAGAAACGTGTCAAATACACTTTAAATATAGGAGGAGAAAAACCAGAAAAAACATTGTTAAGGGCTGATTTGACTTTTTTTTGCCCCAAACTATTTTCTGTATCTGGCTTCAGCCAAAAGCAACAAACTCTCACCCCAGTCTCAAGCAGCAAATCACTTCAAAGCCCGACATGTTCAAACGAGCACCATCAGCCATCAACACTCTTTTACCTGATAGTTAACCCAATGTTACAGTCACATTTTTGTTCCTTTGTACAACCAAACTGGCCAATCAGAAGTGATATAAAAGAAAGATCGGCTGTTATTGGCCGCACTTCACATGGAAAGAAAAATGATTGAATGCCGCATAGTGCCCCCCCCTTTCATGTGTCCTACAAGGTGCCCTTATAGGTATAAACAGTGCCAGTGCCCTACCAGTGGAAAAGGGTGCCGTCATGAAGTGCCAACCCTACATGATTGTTCCAAAGGATGCCCATTGCAGTAGAGAAAACAAGCAAAGAGAATTGCATGATGCGGTGCTATATTGGGTGCCTGGCCATGTGTGAAAACTGGAGAATACCATTTGATCATACATAGCATACATTCTGCTGGGGCGGGGGGGGTGCTCACCCATGCAGTTCTTCATCATCATGAAGCCACTCTCGTAGCCCTGGAAGCAGTCACACTCGAAGCCGCCAGGCGTGTTCACACAGGTGCCCTTCCCACACACGTCAGGGGAGATGTGGCATTCATCGATGTCTGAGAGGGACCGTTGGGAGGAGGGAATAAAAGAACATTGGCTGTCATACCCTGGGCTGTCAAACTAGCGATGACGTGTGTCCAGGTTTGAGTGCTGGTGATTCCTGCAGTGCACTTCCTGTCTGTCCCGTTACTTCCTGTCTGTTACCCGTTAGATCTTGTTTGTATCCAGTTATTTCCCGTCTGTATCCCGTTACTTCCTGTCTGTTACCTGTTAGATCCTGTTTGTATCCTGTTACTTCCTGTTTATGTCCCGTTACTTCCTGTCTGTTACCCGTTAGATCCTGTTTGTATCCAGTTATTTCCCATCTGTATCCTGTTACTTCCTGTCTGTATCCTGTTACTTCCAGTCTGTTACCTGTTAGATCCTGTTTGTACCCTGTTACCTCCTGTTTATGTCCCGTTACTTCCTGTCTGTTACCTGTTAGATCCTGTTTGTATCCTGTTACTTCCTGTTTATGTCCCTTTACTTCCTGTCTGTTACCCGTTAGATCCTGTTTGTATCCAGTTATTTCCCGTCTGTATCCTGTTACTTCCTGTCTGTATCCCGTTACTTCCAGTCTGTTACCTGTTAGATCCTGTTTGTACCCTGTTACCTCCTGTTTATGTCCCGTTACTTCCTGTCT
>JABFEB020000113.1:62328-88609 GCA_019775895.2 Stomatorhinus ivindoensis
TGTCCATGTAATATCTACCCCCCCCCCCCCCCCCACAAAGAAACAACCGCCACAGGACCACGTCTAAGAACCTGCCGGTCGCGACGGGGCGAGCAAAGCACCGACTTGGCGGGGAGGTGTCAGCTCATCCCTGAAGGTGGGGAACGGGAAGAGGATGGAGGAGGTGTCAGGAGGGAATGGAACAGGAGCGAGTGTCAACCGTGCGGAGGCAACAAGGGGGTGTTTCATCCCCCTGAAGAGCCAGATAGGTGAGCTCATACCGAATGGATTGAATCCTGTCTCCGGGTGGGATACGAGGAATATTAGGGAGAGGGAGATGGTACGGCGGCTGCTCTCTCAAAGCGCTGTGCCACTGAAAGGTCATCAACCATTTCCACCAGCAGCTAACTGAAAAACATCAGGGCTGTACAAGATGGTGGCACATTTATAGAGGAGCTCTGTATGTGTAGTTAAACATGTGCAATGTGTACAATTAAAAATGGTATGTTCTGACATGTGAAATTTGAGTCTAAGGGAATTTTTCTACCGCACCAGGTACCGTACTTTCTGTACTTCCATCAAAAGTATGGTATTTCTTTCGTGTCGGTTTTCCACTGGCGTAAAAAATGGTACCGGCGCCAAATGACATGTGGTAGTGACCGCCCCTGACTGACATCATCACAAAGCGCAGCTTAAATCATAATTTAAAAAAACAGCCCAAAATTAAAGCAGTTATGCTGGAAAATGCAGTTTATTGTTATGTCATGTTATGTCCGCTTCTATCACAGTATAAGATTCAGTAATATCCAAATTGCATGAATGCTGCCATCATTTACGTTTACGTAGGTACACTTACTTTGGCTAAGCCGATCAAAGCAGTAAGAATTAGCTAATTCAGTCTTTTGAAAGCAAACTGTCATGATCCACCCGTCAAAGCCTCATGTGTGCCACGCCCCCTCGATACCTCGTGTCTCTGCCCTAATGGATTCCAGCTGTCGTCAATTGTGATCATCTGTTTTTTGGTTTCAGTCTTGTCAGTTTTCAGTATTTAGTCCGTGTCCCTGCACTAGTTGTCAGATCAGTCATTGTGGTGTTACGTGGCGTTTACCTTGTTCGTCTGACAATAAACCCCGTATTCCCCGAACCTGCTTGTCTTTGCATCATGCCTTCGACGCGCCGCAAGCACCCAGGCACCGCTTCCCGAGTGAAACGTGACACAAACAAACGTGCGCCCCATTTCTTCCAAGCGGCTTGGTATTACGGTGTTCTGGGCAATTCAGTTTCCCTATGCTTCTACTCTCTATCAGGAAATTATGTTTCCCCTAATATTAAAGCAAAGAGAATGTATGTGAAATGTCTGAAAATCACTCAGGTACATTATTACATGTGAATACAATATTGTTATTAGTACCAAGGCTCAGAGTTGCTGTATAACTGTTTTAATTAACAGGGGGGAACCTAATATCCTGGATTTCAGGAAATAATGCTTCTCCTAATATTTAGGCAAATATGTATGTGAGATGTCTGAAAATCACTCAGGTGCATCATTACATGTGAATGCAGTAGATTATCAGGCATAATATAGTCTTATAAGCAATACTACACCGTTTTCATCAAGAAATATCTCTATCCAGCGAATTAAATCATTTCATTTATTATCTGTAAAAACAAAAAACATCAAACAGGCATGTGATGTTTTAAAATATATGGCTTGTTTACCTCAAGAGCTTCGTAAAAAGACATGAAAACAACAGTGAAACCATGTACAAATCAGCGCGCGACAGGGGAAACAGGGAAACTGAATTGCCTGGAACAGTAAAAGCTTTTTTATTCCGAGTCCTTCCATCCAAATACCACTAGATCTGTTTATCCAACCACGTGGCGAGTAAAGCCTGTTTTTCCTTGTTTGTCCATCCTTCCATTTTACTTTTTTATATTTTTGTTTCTACAGCTTTTTATTTTGTTTCTCGCTGTTCGTTGTGTTTCAAAAGATGGCGGTTGTATTTTGTGTTCCAATGGCAGGCTATTTACATAACCAATCGAGAGCAAATACGTTTGCAAGTCCCACCCTAAAGTACCGAAGTACCCCAGCTGGTTTGGCATTTTCAGTACTGGAACTTTCAGTAACTGGTACTCAACCGGAAGTCAATGGAAAAGCGAAGATACCAAAAGTACTTTAGGGTTGTATGATTCCAGTTTATAAAAGACCATGCTTTCTGGGTTCATGGGTGGGGGGTAGGGTTCATATTTTTCCGAACATCAAACAAGATCCATGATAACAGGCATACTGAAGGATAGCAAAGAACAGCCCTTAATTCATGGGTTACCACTGGGAATGCCCACCATCAATAAAATATAAAGACTGGCCCTCACACCAGGACCGAATACCAGCCTAGAAACTCTCACAGAAGCCAGCCAGCGTAACATTATTTCCTGTCAGGCTCTAACACTCAGTATTTCACTCTCAACAAAATGCGTCCTGCAGCTTTGGTGCAATTACCTCTGCTGTCAACAGGTGCCACTTTATAATATTTACTGTTGTTTGGGGGGGGTCATTAAAAATCAGGCCCAAACAACGCAGCTAAAACCATTTCCTGGAACTGGATGTATGTCAACCTGTGTTATTTACTATATATTGTTCTTTATTGCGATATGTTGTTTAAGTCTGGGAGACACGTAAACAATTATTTAATTGCACTTCTAAAAATGACAACTGTACAACTTTTGAATCCTGCAAACCATACCTGCAAACAAATGAATGTACAGCTCCGTTGACAGCAACAGAGCACTGCAATGTGTTAAATAAACAAATAAATAGATAAAACAGTGACATGTACACACACACACACACACACAGCTGCTGGAAACGGCACATCCGATTCCCACAGCTGGCTCCTTCCCTTGCCTGCATTTAGACCTGCAGTCTGTAAACAAATGTGGTCTGAGACCCCTGAGAGGCCATGTGACGTGACCTTTATAACGGCCTCGCTTACCTTTGCATTTCCTCCCACCGCACATCTGCTACGGTCATCACAAGACTGGCAATAAAATCTTTCAATTTAAAAAATGCTCCTGGAGATGGAACATGACTTAAACCTAGCCGGCCTTATTATGTCTGTATGCAACCCCACTGATGCCCATCTCAAAAGTACTGGAACAAAAATCCAGCCACCAGCTGGACAGGGGACAGGGGAAAGAAAGCGGCTCAGAGGCAAAAAGGCATAACACATTATAGCCATGTGTATTAAGCATTATAAATATTCCGTGAAGCTCTCATTTATAATGCACTATAGACACCCTCAAGATGCGATATAATGGCTTATGTTGCATTATGAAGGTGAAAGATACATCCTGATATTGCCTGGATTCATAGGGTGTTTCAGGTCTCACAACATCATACACCCTGGCCTTAGAGCTTTATAGAAGATTCATAATGCATAATAAACATGGCTATAATGCATAATAAACATGGCTATAAGCCGCTTTCTTTCCCCTGTCCCCTGTCCAGCTGGTGACCTGCATTTGACCATTTTTCAAATTCCACTTCTGCGCTTCATTAATATATCTTTTAGTAGGTTAATTACATCTTTCTCCACATTGCATATAGTGATTACTTATTCACTGCAGACTCATCTCGCGCTATATCTCTACCAATGGAACTGGCGACGGTGAGGGTGGGGCTCACCCTGGCAGGCTCCAGTGCGGGTGCTGGCGACGAGGCCGCGGCGGCAGGGCTGCAGCTGGGCGGGGCACGTCTCGCAGGGATGGCCCCAGGCCCGGCCCACGGTGGCACAGCACAGCGACTTGGTGCACATGATGCCGCTCACCTGGCCCTGGCACATCTGGTTGGTAACCTGCAAGAAGCAGGGCCCCGTCCTGTAGTCTGGGAGACGGAAATACTGCGTCAGAGGGCCACGTGTTTGTCCCTAACCAACAGAAATTATCACTCTTAAAATATACTTTTATATAAAGCTTTCTTCTCCACTCCTGACCCTGTGTGTGAGGAGCTTGCATGGCTTTCATGCCCCCCCCCCCATTTTTGGTGGCGACACGGATTTCCTCACACAGTGTGGTTAACGTGGCTCAGAGTCTCTGATTGGCCCTTGGCATGTGACCATATGTGAGCGTGTGTCCTGTGATCAGTGGGCATCCCGCCCCACGGTGTCCCCTGCCCAGTGTCAGGGACAGACTCCAGGGGCCACGTAATCCTGCACTGGACAAGCTGGACATGGACGATGGTTGTAAGGAGAACTTTTTTATTTAAATAAGGAAAACAAGGTTAAGTAGACTAAACAATATTTGAAAGTACCAGTTCCAACACCTGAGAATAAGTTTTTTTAAGAACCATCGAAATCACCACTATTAATGTTGTCTAAGTATTTTAAAAACCCACGTCAATAAAAAACAAACCTACAATACATAAAATAAAGATACCTAGCAGGATATGTTGATTTAACATATTGAATACGTAATATGGGAAATGAATTAGAAATTCACATTCATATCAAACAAATTAACTGATCTCCACATAAAACACTTTTCATAATCATGTCATGGCAAAATGAAAGGACTTAAAATAAGGGACTTAATTCTCTGGCTGGATTTTCCTTTGATAGTACATTTTTTGGGGCATTTTTCCAAAGAAAATTTAGTTTATAGTTTAACTTGATTATACAATCTTTTGGATTCCCGCACTCCAGTTCTAAAATATCAGCAATACAACAGCAGTAGAAATAAACTGTTTATTTTAGGTTTGTCTAAAAAAAAATTATCCACTGTATTTCCACATGAACCTAAATGTTATTAATAGTATGTTGGGTATATTATCATAGTACATTATCATTATTCACTAAAATAAATGTCGGTCTGCATGCATAAAAAACTCATCATACATTACATAAACAGTTTAGTATTTTATGAATAAACTCGAGAATTATTATTTATGTAGCCCTTATGGGTTAAAGTCACAAATGGACACCAGGCTCAGTTCAAACAAAAGCTTCCATTGACCTTGGGGTCCCATCGCAAGAATGCACACGGTTTATATTTATTTCAGTAAACGTGGTATCCTAATATTACAAATGCTGGCATGCCGACTTGTGGTTCTTGTAGCTCTCGCCGATATAACAGCTAAGTAAAGCAGAGGATTAAGTATTATTTTAGGAATCATGTCAGATGTTGGTTTTCTGCATGATAAACAGTTTAGTTTGGTCCAGCTGAAATGTAAACAGCATAAAAATGGGATTTAAAGAATTAAAAGTCACAAAAGACCTTACACAGGCAGGTAAACACAAATTCGACTATGTCTCCAAACTGCGTTTCTTCGATTTGCACATTTCTTTACAGAAGATTAAATTAGTAGTAGTAATTTCCACAATGTGCTGCCAGTCTTTATTTACATTGTCTACCTGGTGCAAACTAACGCAGAAAAGCTTAATGGTCCCTGCTTAACTTCAAATTGTTTCAGTCTTGGATGACACGTGAAATAATCTTCTAAATATTTACAAAGATGAGGCGCAAATGGGTTTCATGGCCTAATGCGGGACGGGAGGCATCTGCAACACCAAAAACACAGTCTAAACAAATACTTCATTGTAGCTGGTAAACAATGTTACAATGTTATGATGTCACAATGCTAACTGGTCCAAAGTAATATATGGGGAGGTATGACAAATTATTGCTTAGTGCGGTAGCCTCGCACCTCCAAGGGAGTGGGTTCAGCTCCTGTATCTGTAGGCATGGAGTTTGCGCTCCTTCCATTGTTCATGCAGGTTTCCCCCCACACACATGCAGTGAATGTGGTATTGAAGATGAATGCGCATATACAGTATACTCAGTGGCCAGTGTATTAGGTACATCAGGTCATTAACACAAACAGCCTGCTCCTTCAAACGGTCAATCACAAGCGAATCATATAAACAGCAGACAAACCAGCCCAGTTTTTCTCCTTTACCCTAGTGCACAGAAAAGATCTTTCTTGTAAATTAACAGAAGGTCATCGTCATGTAGTAACTGAGCCTTAATCATGTTATTTATTTCTTAATGCTGACAATTTTGTCACAGTGATGATGCGCAACATCGAGGAGCTTTAGAAGAGGGTTTGGAAACCTGACATCGTTACCATGTCTACCCCAAAAGGAGATGCATGTAGAGCCTCCAGGCTCCGACACGCATGTACCCATGCACAGAGACAGGCAGTGAATGATGGCGTGTCAGCAACAACGAGGCTGAAAAGCAGGTTTATACCCTTTTTCGTGAAACTTGCGGTCTCTCTTGTGCAAAGACACTAGGAAAGCATGGATACATGCAATGCATTGCTGGTGAGTCTGGGAAAGGTTCAAATTTGTCTTTGATTCCAAAGCGATTAGCAATTTAGAAGATAAACAATCTTCATCACAAAATATGGTATGTAATCTAAAACATCAGTGCTTAAAACCTTTCGAACTACCATGTGGCCAGGTTACCAAATTTTTGTAATGAAAAATGTAAATCGTCATGATCAAAGTTCAGACTCATACTATTCCTAAAATGCTGAGAAAATTATCAGCTCTCTGTGGGCTTGTCATCACTGAGTTCTATGCCAGTGGGAAGCAGCAAGCAACAAATGGACTTTACTGGTGATCACCCAGCACCAATTGGATAATGTAATATGCTATAATTGATCCACAATGACTTTGAATAATCTTCCAGTCCATCAAATTTTGTCTGTGAATGGAAATTTATAAAGGAATGTATTGTATCTGCCAACCACATGAATTTGATGGTACGGAGGACTGACATTCTATTGGTGTGATAAAGTCTTGCACCTCAATCCTAACAGGCCACCATAAGAAGAGTTCAGTACCATGTCAACAGATTTTTATAAACTAGATTATTATTTTAATTTAATCTGTGTGCTTTTCATATGGAGAAACCATTATAATACTAATTAAATTTTCATCTTCTCAGGCTAACGTTTCCATTCCTGGAGAGTCAGGCTGTGGTCAGTCAATGGATTTAATTTCAAACTTTTATTCTGACGTCTTTGCCAAGGTTAGTTCTAATTTGCCTGCAGGATTTATGTTTCTTTCTCCCAAATTACTGCACTATTAAGGGTTGTACCTGTAAAGAGTGGCCAGAAGGCATCACTGGCTAATCCTTAAGGTTCACCTTACAAACAGGGTTATTTTCTTGTACCTCAAGGCTCACCCAACTGTATAAAACAGGAAAACAGGAAGGACGGGCATTCTGGCTAGAAGCCCCTTTGTCAAAGCTGAGGGTCCAGGGTCTAAAGATCGTCTGAATTGAATCCATGATAATTCACAGAAGGGTGCTGGAACAACTTGTCAATTGTGGGTTAACATAACTGCTTATGCAACCTATTGTAAACGTCAACATAAAGCTACATTTAACATAAAAACACATTTAATTAGCTCCATAAACAATAGCACAAATTCTTCTCATCAACAGACAGATTTCCACAGGGATTTGTGAAATCAAAACTGTCAAAATGGCCGGGTCCATCTGTATCAAGCTGTGCAGCAACATTCATGAGTCAAAAGCCGAACAGTCCTTTTGACTGACACTTTAATTGCTATTCGGACATACGGAGAAATTGATATATTAATATCATGAAGCAAGATTGTTTCAAAGATGTGATTTGTTAAATAAACTTTCCTTGGGACATTGAACAATTTCCAAAAAAGCAGTCAAGTATATTCCAAAAGCTTTACTCCCACGCTGGCTTTAATAAGCTTTAATCCCACATTTTAGGTGTGATGGTGATGTTTGTTACAGCGACTTCCACTGGATGACATGACCCACATGATTCTAAATCTACACAAATTCTTAGCTACTTTTAAACCAGCAACTTAATCAACCATCATTTTGTCAGTGTTTGATTAAATCAATGCAAGTTCCAGAACAAAACCTAAACCTTAGCGGCTGTCTGCAGGCCCAGCCGAGTCCCTGCGCAGGCATCCGGTCAATGCTGCAAGCACAATGGCCTTTTTGTTTCTTCATAAACTGTGCCACATATCTGCCCATTCTCAGTGCAGCCTCCTCACGGATGCATCCCATAACATGGTGTCCAGGTTCACATCCCATTTCCCTCAAACTACACCCACATTGTGCAGCAGTTGCTCATTACCCACAATATTACCGATAATTGATCTTGGAGGTATTTTTAAGGCAACAATTAAACCGACTGGAATAAGCTTTGTGGTTCACTTACCAGCCCTTGGCAAGGAGAGGGAATTAATCACGTTTCAAGAGACTCTTGAAACCTGTTGACCAGCTCTTATACTCTCATTTAAAAGGTTTTAAAGGTTCATAATCCCAGGCAATATTATGGGATATTCTTCAATGAGCTTTGAACATTTTATTGATGGGAAGAATCAAGGAATGGCTTGATTTACTTACAATACTGAGACAAGCCACAGTATTTCATGTATGAAAAATTGTACATATTCTGAAACTATGTGAAAACAACACCATTTATTCATTTTCGGGTTTCAAGCCATTGCCAGTTTAACACACACCAAACATATGCAAGCAATTCAACTTGTCCTAAGAGATCAGTCAGCATTCTTAATATCTGCTTTCTCGCCCTTGAAATGAGTTATATGGCATGACCCTATACTACCTTTCCAGTAAGGTGGTTTAACTGTAAATAAAAACATTTTCCTAATAGCAACATAGAGAGTTTTATTAGTTTTCCATCCAGGAAGACAAGAAAACAACAGTAAACATATCCATGATTTAACAAAATCCAGCTACAGCATTAGCAACAAAGAAGCTACCAGTTTTCTGTCATCTGTATTATGTACCAACTTAATCAAAAGCACAAGCTCCTCCAATGGGTTTCATGCCCCAGTTCACCTCTGGCACGCTGCCGCCTTGAGTGTTACTCACTTTTTCCAAGCTGATACACGACGTGTTCCTGAGAATTCTATGAGTGTAACGGTAACGTAATTCTTTAACTCCCAAGTTTTGGTCCTAAGTTTGCTAACAACAGAGTGGAAATGAGTCTACTGGAATGGCCAGTCCGAACCTCTGTTTCCTACTGTGGCAAAAGCCCCTCTGTGGTCCATTCCAGCTAAACGGCACATGTGCTCCTCATTACTCTGAATTACACTCACGGTTTCTGCCAGCAGAGGTATGTTCAAAAGCCACCTACAGAAGCATCTCAGGAACCAAGGACCTCTTGGCTAAATATCAGATGGAAAAATACTAGTAAATAATGCTACAAATAAAGAGTATGTTGAGTCTCTATATGCTCCTAATCCCACAAGACCTCCAGCTAAACTTTCATAGCATATTTTGCATGTGCATTTTATGGTATGGGACTCTATGGGTTCAAACACTGTGTTTATACTTAGAGGCTACTGGTTTGTGCCCTTTGGTGAGCAGAGTGATTTCATCATTTGAGCTCTTCAGCAATGCCCTTAACCCTAAATGCTGCAAGGATAGGTTGTCCCTGCTTACTAAACTGTCAATTTCCTTGGATATAAATGCCTAATGTACTACAGGTACATTACATTATGCACGCCAGCCACCTGCTCAAACGTATGACTACTTTGAGCAAAGTGACAGTAATTGAAAATCTGACAACATAAGCAATCATATGATTACTGATTATTTTTTGAAGAATTTGAATTCATAAAGAAATTCACTGTGCCAGACTGGCTAGTCATAAAAGTCATTAAATTCTTCCCAGAACTCATCAGCAATCCCCACAAGCAACTAATCATTAAAAAAAAATCTTTCTTCACTGTCTGTTTTGTTTGTATTTTCCCTGTGTTAGTAACCAGGTTGTGATTCACAGCCTCCTCAACCCAACCCATTTGCCCTCACAGCCTTTCGTTGCTGGTCTGCTCCAAAATAATGGGGATGTTTTGCTCTAGAAACATTACAGTGTCACAAATTAATTTTTGGAGAAGAGGAGGAAGAGATGAAGAGTCTAACTACATATACTTATTTGTTACACCTATCCCTAGTGGGCCCACAGGTGACTTGAACACCAGTAATAGAGTGTAGAGTACAGTGCCTGACTATTCAATACTGCCAAACTGGCCCTTCTACGTTTATTAAATTTCTGGATTTTCAGCTGTCCTAAAATGGGGAACCAGTTGAATACCAGCCTGGTTTTGAGTTTGGGTCTGGTTCTGATCTGCCTGTGTCACGTGGTTTGGTTTAGTTTGTCCTTGCAGGTACTCCAGAGAATACATATGCTTATCCAGATGGTGTCTGATCCTATCACCAACAGCAAACCCTAAAAGATAATCTCCTGACATTGTGGTAGAAGTGTGTTTTATGAATGCAGGGTATTATTGGAAGATAGCAGAAACGACTTAACCACAATGCATCTCCACTGTGCAACATGACCCTCGAATGTTCCACAGGGATCAAAACCCAGGACTCATCCATGGGTATCGCTTTCCGTAGCTAAAGATCTTTCATCCAACCTACACTGTGGAGAATGTGAACGTACGTCAACATAGCATAAATCCAAAAACATCCAGGCCTACTTTGGGGAGAACACTGGGGTACATGTGTAATTAATGAAAATTGCATCACACCACTGAGTTCTGTGTTATGATCCTCCCTGTAACACTATACTGGATAAGATCCTGAAAGATGGAAGGATGGATGAATGGATGTATAGATAGATGGATGGAGCCTGAGCTGATTATTAGGAACCAATTCATATTTGGTGTCACGGGGTTTCTGTAAAGACAGACTTATTCTTGAGGAACTGAGATGGAATTAATAGACAGGAATACACGGTGAATGTTCTGATTCAAATATGCCATACATTGTGCAACCAGAGTATTGCTGTATGCTTTGAGACAACCACTTATGAGATTAGACAGTGAATGACATTACTGGGCAACACGTTTATTTTCAATATGCTCTGCCTCTGTTCTCAGTTAAACTAAACTTCACCTCTCCGATCCAATGTACGTGATGCCTGGAAACAGTTGATTAATCTGATCACAAACAGATACACGTGAAATGTATTCATTTGTTCATCAGCTTATTTCAGTCTTGCAGTTCAAGCTGCAAAAAATTTAACCCAGACAAATAAACACCCGCCATTGTCAAAAAGCACGGAGAACTTCAGAATTTGTCTGAACACGGTGGACGGTTTAAACTAGATGACTGGGGTAGATTTATAAAAACAGGCCAGGGATTCAGAAAGAACAATCCACAGACCGCAGCTACTTTCACAGATGCGAAAGAAAACACCAGACTGCTTTTAAATTACACTCAGGCCAGACTGATTTAAACAGACCAGAATCAGCATTGACCACCGGCTACTTGGAAGCGCCAAAGAAGATGTTCTGCATGGTTCCTTGAGAATAAATCACCAGAGTGACTGCAGCTACCCTAATGAAAATATTAAAATATATTATATTAAACATCCCAGCCTCAGTGCTCACAGTCCCTTAATACTGTGAACCAACACATCCTCTTTCTTAAATCACACAGATGAGACCGGCAGGCTGGGTGGGGGGGCCTGTTCCTCTCCTGAAATAAGACCGCAGGAATATCTTCCAACAGCCACCCGTCGTGACAGAGAAAGTCATTCGCCAAGCCAGTGACGCTGGGTCAGTATCAAGTGGCCTCAGCGTTTCAGTCAGCTCAGAGGGAGCATAAAAAGGCATTCCTGCTCCCTCTGATTAAGGTGCATGTGATGACAGGCTGCGGGAGCGATGGGTACATTTGGGTATGAGGGGGCGTCGCCCCAGAAAGCCTGTCGCCTGGGGACAGAACCAAGATGAGACCGGCAGGAAGGAAATCAGTGGGTCGGTGCAAGAGGGGGGTGCTGGCTGAAAAACGAAAGGAGGGACAAATATATCCGTAAAATGACAACAATGTCTAGAATGTAGGATACCTTCCCGAAGTCATTACAGGACCTGCGTGTCACCAGTCACATAGAATAGGTCACATCTGTCCTTCCTCAACATCTTCCCAAGCTGTGATGAAATCTCAGGTTCACCATCTATCATCTGTCAAGCAGATGTCTTAATGTATATCATGCACCAGGTTATTAAAAAAAACTTCAGCTACATATATGATGTTGTTGTTGTTACTATTAATTAAATGGAAGCTGTATCACTTTACATCCTGTTCTCAAACATCTATAGCAGTCCAGGGGAAGTCAGAACAATTCGACATACTGGAACCTGCTGAAAAGAAATACCTAAAAAAATCCTCCCATTGAGCATCAAAAGCCTCTGGTGCTTTACAATGTGCAGAACGTGCTGCGGTTCAACAGCCTGGTCTCTGTTTAATAACTCAATTACTCTGCAGCCAAGCCGAAACGGTCCAAGGCAATAAGAACGAAAAGATGATAAGCCAGACTCGTGGTAGGGAGGTGTAACGGAATTACGAGTAGGGTGTTCCAACATTTTTTAATTACAGGTACTGTGGGCACAGTGGGTGCGCTTAACTCCTCACACAGCTAGGAGATAAGGAGCCGTGAGTGTGGTCATTTTTGTTTCCAGCCCTTACCGTCTGTCTACAGTAAGCATTACACCATGTTCCTAAAGTAACCGTATTTCAGTTGTTTATCCAAGTTTGTTGGGCAAAAAACGTATTTCTCTGTTTAGTCCCGTCCTAAAAAACACGGTGAGTGGTGAGGTCACGGGGTCAGAGTGGGGTCAGAGTACGGTCAGGGTGCGGCCGGGGGCATTTCCCATCCTACCTCTCTCACAGTGGGGTCCTGTGAAACCATAGATGCAGGCACAGCGGTTTGGCCCGACGCAGCGGCCGCCATTTTGACAGGCCGTCTCACACGCAGCTGCAAAGATAGAGGACAGCCAATCAGGGTCGGCAGTGAGGTCCACCCCAACGCTATCAGCATCATGGTTTCTGAGGTATTCCCTGAGCCCAATGTAGATGAAAGGAACTGTCGATAAGCTCATTTAAACAAGCCAAGGGAGCGTAAAACTTAACCAGATTTTGGCTTTGGGTGATACCATGTGCCACGTGGAGACCTTGGAGGCACAACAAGCTGAATGGGGATTCTAACAGCTGGTCAGGCAACCACACCATGTTTCCATACTGTGATCGCCACCCCTTCAAAGCACCCTGGCCTTGAGCTTCCCCTGTGTCCCTTAGCAAAGAGCCCAGCCTCCCCCTGACTCAAATTCTTCTCAGCATTTGGCTTTAACGCCTACTGGGCTCAGGTACAGCACCATCAGTGTCTCCTGCAGGTACTAAGATGACCATCCCTCCACCGACCAAATGGTTTCCAAACTCAGCTCTTGACCCTTACAGTCCACATTAGAGCAGATTGCAACTTCCAGAGACTGGCTCTTCCTGTGTCTGGAAAGCAAAATACATCATGGAATTCCAATTAATGGAATGTCGTGAATGGGGAGGAATGGTGTAAGAGCGGTCAGCACAGTCGCCTCACACCTCTGGGACCTGGGTTGAAGTCCCCGCCATGGTTCCTTGTGTGTCGCGTTTGCATGTTCTCCCATGTTGTTGTGGGTTGTTTTGGGGTACTCCAGTCACCCCCCCCCCCCCCGACACAGTCCAAAAAAATTATTTTAGGTTAACTGGAGTAACCAAATTGCCTGTGTGTGTGTGTGCGTGTGTGTGAGTGTGAGTGTGCCCTGTGATGGGTTTGGTGCCCCATCCTAGGTTGTTCCCTGCCTTGCACCCATAGTTTATGAAGATCCTCACTCAAAAAGGAATTTCCCCAGAGAGACACAAATAGTAGATGAATCCAGGACCACCAACATGGACATCACATTAGATGGGGAGAGTTTAGGTACCTACAAAGCTCTCATTACTACAGGGTTATTCATCATTATGTTCCTGGAGAGCCAGACAGGAACTCAGGTGAACCAGTGTCAGCTTTCAGACCCTGCCATGCCAAGACAGGGCGCCAGGTTACGCACTCGAAGAAGCAGCGGCGAGGCTGACTCACACTGGCCACAGAAGGCTCCAGTGTAGCCCTTCAGACACTGGCAACGATCCTCAGCGCAGATTCCCCCGTTCATGCACTGGACTTTACACTGCAGGCCTGTGGGGCACATTCACACGCAGAGAGCGGCTGTAACACCACGATAAACCACCTTCACTAATCATCGGTCTGACCCTGATAAAAGCACTTCACTCATCAGAGTAGTGGCATCAGGACACAAAAATACGGATATACAAATTGATACTGAAATATCGATTCCTTGTAACTCGATGATTTCATATTAAAAATTGCTTAACAGAATAGTATCGACTTTACCTAGTAATTCACATAATCCACATTACTGCAGAGAGCAGGACATGAACTGCTACCTCCATCCATGCGGGGGGAGAAACTGGGGGGGTCCGGACATTAGGGAAATGGAATAATCTATCTGCCAACACCCTTAGTTTCCCCCAGGTTTGACAAAAATATATATATAAATGTTAGGGTTGGACCGATGTTATGGTTTGTGTTGATCTTGTTAATTGGTGACAAGCGTATTCACAATAAGGTTTAAGTATACTTGCAGTTGAATGGAAATGAGATTCATTGATTTTGGAAAAACTAAAACAATTTAAAAAACACAGCATGCTTATACCCCTAAATATTTGGATTTGCCCATGCACTTACTTCAGGTGACAGAAAACATATACCTATAGAACTTTCTTTTTTCATAAAGGATTCGGTTTTATATTCATAGGCTTCTGCATTACCTTATATACATATATATTACCTGAACGGCATGCATGTTTGTCATATTTTACAAACGTGTGGGACAAGTCCTTTTCTTCTTTAGCGTCATACTTATGTTTTGGTTGTCCAAGCTTGATTAATCTGTTTCTGTGTTTTGCAAAAATAAGTTAATGTTCCATTTCCCGAGTGTCCGGGCCCCTCCCCCCCTTACGGATGGAGGCAGCAGCACGTTTTGCTCCCAGCAGTCATTTGAACATTTAAATTGTCAGTATTATCTTAATATCGGTATCAGCTACGCCAACCATGGATAACGTTGAAATCGGATCAAAAAGAAAACCACTGATATCCCATCCCCACACAAAAAGGTGACTAACAGCTAATATAGCATGCGATTTAACACGACGTTTGATTTAAACCGCATCTTTTAACTACCAAAAGAAACATTCCAAAGTCCCCCGTTAAAACTACACCAAGGAAATTTTAATGAATAATTAATTCATTCAATGCATTTAATAAAGGTATTTATTATTTCCGTTTTAATTACTCATTAGTACCTTACTAACAATTGCCAACAGTGGATGTTATACAGTTTGCTGACTAACAACAATAAATCAATAAAAATGATGAATTGCGTACTTTCGGTTAAAGCTTGGCTGTCATGTGACGGGGGTAACCCACCGGAATTTGCCCCACAAGTCGGCGCTATCTGCCCGTTGGAGCACGTGCACACATTCGGGCGAGAGCAAAATCCGTCGCCGCAACTGTGGCGACAAATCGCTGCAAATAAAAAGAAATACGGATGAGAAGAAGAGGTATGTGTGAGTCACCTACTGTAAGATTAACTCTACAGCGCACCACCTCCATCCTCCACGCGACAAAACAGACGAAAAGGGGTATCTCGTGCTTTACGCGCGAGACCTGTAGCGTATTGGAGCGCATCCAGAGCACGCGGTAATTTACGAGTTAGGGAGCCTCTGGAGGTTCCACCGCGAGCTCCACAGCGCTGCAGGGTCCCCGGGGAATATTTCATATCGCCGCTTCCTGTGCTTTTTAAGACTTGGTTGCAAGCTTATAGCCAGGCATCACAACTTAAACTGGCACGTCAAACGTGCAGATTAATTGACATGGACCCCCAACTCCCGCTTCATGCAGGTTGCACAGTGATTAACTGTTTGAGACGTACGTCAGTAGACATAATCCATCATTCCAGCAGCAGGACGAAAGCCGATTTACCACCACGCCTGTGCACTTAGGCCGCGACTGTCACCCGACTCACCGGGCAGCTGCCTTCACTCAGACCCACGTTTATACCCCGTTTGATTAAACAAGCCTGGGGGGCTCATCTGTTTCGACCAACACGAAGCATCTATTTCATATAAACAGCAATTCATTAGCTACGTCAAATATTAGCTAATAAAATGCTCGGCCTGATTTATATGATACCAATGCAATCGAGAGTTTAGAGGGGAAAAGAATATTTTTAGTTTAGCCCCAGCTAGGCAAATAAGTACTCGGGGAATATATTTTAATTGCTTTATATGAAACTCTACTACAGTAAGGACTGGTGCCCACTGCTGGTGATCTAACATTTTCCTCAATAGAGCGCCGCTCTCCTGCCAGAATCTGTCAGTATACTTACGCACGATGCACTGGTTGCCTCCTGGCAGCGTTTTCCATCCCGGGCAGCAATAAGAATGAAACCGCGATCCGCACACGTTTGGCCTGCACGGCAGTTAGGGAAACATACGGTTGTTAACTTGTTATTTTATGACATTCATACACAAAGGTCTAGCGGCAGACCTCATTTCCAAAACGGTCATTAAAAACGAATGGTTTTAATAGGGGTTAACCATGCAAAATTGGCCAAATGCAAATGCCATACTTACGTTAGGAAGTAAGATCCAGGAAAGCCACAATCGGAAACATATAAGAAACTGTGTTAATTAAAGCCTGATTGGATAGCGTGGTGATGTATTAACAGCCCCCTAAAACTAGCGGATAAACATTTTTTCTTCGTACGCATGACCCAGCCTTGCTGGAGTAAAAATTGGTGCTGAATTATTTCGAAACAGCAAAAGACCGAAAGCATCTAAGACGCCCGCTAAACACCAGAAACTATGTGATTAATTGTGAGGAAGCATATTCGGTCGGCGTTGATCCATAATTTTTGTAATAGGAGGAAACGCTAGATGTCTTTGTAAACAGGTTTATGAGTACATTCCACATGTGACCTGGCAAGAGTATTCGTTAGCTCTGGCTTCCACTTTTAATCTTGCATTTTTGTAGCAGCCAATTGTAGTATTTTAGATGAATAAGCTACACACCAATCATACAGCCAAACAAAACACCCGAAGAGGTCTGATGCTCCGGACTTAGGCCATTAAACTTTAACAATAATTCCCCGAAGAAATATGGTGCGTTAAACGTTTGGGAAAGCCAAAGGATACATAGAACGGATGTTGTTTCATTACTACATGACTACATTGAAAGGCAAAAATGATGGATAGTTACTTTTTTCAAATTTTATACTACTTAATCTCTTATCTTAAGGCTAATTATTTTCTCACTTTTCAAAGTTTTTTTTTCTTTTTTGCAAAAAGGAAAGCAATGTTGCATAACAGTAAATGGCAACATACACACGGCGGTATTTTTCTTCCACTGTAGGTTTTAACTTTTTCAGGCTGTACCTGAACAAATACGTGATTTGGGTGCTAAACATCGAATAGGTTCGGCTCTTTATTAAACACCGCTCGTAGCAGAAATGAAAAGAAATACATGTTTGTGGTGATGTTTCATCAGGCAAGACCAAGCAAGAGGCACAAATAAAATTGCGGTCCCCTTACCCCCTGAGATCCTCCTGCCGTCCGCGTCTCCGCACTCTGCCCGAAGCGCCTTGCGTCTCCACATTCGCCTGGTTTACCGGAATCTGTCCCGCAACATTTTCTACAAAAACTCCTGAAAACATCGTGTATGCAACCAAGCAATGAAAAATCCATGTGGCCATCCTGAGAAGGCTTCTAGTGAACAACTTCCTCTGTTCACCGTTCGTAGATTAATTTTTATATGTATATATTTATGTATATTTATCCCTGGAAATCAAGCTTCACAGTTTGTCAAAAGCAGTGCATTTTGCGAAGGCTGAGTCTACAATCGGAATTCCCCAATTTGGAAAAAAATATAACTACATACATCAAAGACATAAATATTTACGGAAACGGAACTTTAATTCCCTGCAGGAATTAAAGGACTCTGGTGTCATCGTAAACAGCAGAGAACCAATGGAGTGATTAAGTGGCTTGACGAAGCACGCCGAGGTCGGACGGAATTAAATATATAGAGAGAAAAATCAGATGGGAGCCGCGCACAGACGCGCTCCGAGCCTCTGCCGCCAGTCAGTGGCCGCAAATCAAATTCTCCGCTACGCAAGTGTATGGCGAGGGAAGGGGACGGCCCGTTATTACCGTGCAACCCCTAGGCAACTGCCGGCACGTGTCTGCGACCGGCTTTCAGGTCGTGGTCTTCCATTCAGCGACGCTGTCCCGGTTTCATCTCCTATAAACACCAATCTACCTGCTGCCTCGAGGATTTACTGAGAGTTTTACGGTTCAAAATTGCGTTGCACTAGTTCCAACTACATAAAATTAAACGATCAACAAAAAAACTAGTAATCGATAAACGGGGGGATTTAAGGCAAAAAAGGTAACTGACAAAATAAAATAACTGCACAGCAACCCTATAATAACCCCGATGCCTAATTTCTTCTAATAAGCTTCGAGACCCCGGCAATTTGATTTACTGTTGACTGACAAAAAATACTGCAAGACAGAAACAGAATGCTATTTTTGTCATACGGCGCTTAGCATAATCAAATTTTAAATAGTGCATATTTATCGTTCAAATTTAAGTTTGACTGCCATTTTGATTTTTGGCTAGAAAAAGTAGCCTCCTAGATTTTTTTTTGTTTACTGATATTTTCTAGATAGTGAACATGCAGACACATGGAATGGAAGCCATAATCCAAGTGAAAATTGTAGATTACCTGGTATATTTCTGAGGGATAGCCAACATGGATTTAGAAGAGGTAGATTCTGTTTCACTTACCTGCTTCAGTTCTTTGAGGAAGCTACAAGAGAAATTGATCACAAAAAGGCCTCCAATGTGATCTACAGGGTGGGCCATTTATATGGATACACCTTAATAATCCAACACAATGGGCAGCACATTGAACACATTTTACAAGTGCTCAGAAACTTGTAAATAACTCATGAAAGAATAAAGTTACGTTAAAACCAAGCATACCATTGTTTTTCTTGTGAAATTCCCAATAAGTCTGATGTGTCACATGACCCTCTTCCTATTGAAAAAACTAAAGTTGGATTCAAAATGGCCAAATGGTCACCACCCATCTTGAAAGGTTTCCCCCCTCACATATACTAATGTGCCCCAAACAGGAAGTTAATATCACCAACCCATTCCCATTTTATTAAGGTGTATCCATATAAATGCCCCACCCTGTACTTAGATTTCCAAAGGGCCTTTGATGCTGTCCCCAACAAATGGCTCCTGCTTAAGCACAAAGCTGCAGGGATTTTAGGAACTGTAGCAGCTTGGATCGAAAACTGGTTAACTGACAGGAAGCAGCGAGTAGTTATTAGAGGCACAATGTCACAGTGGGCCTGTGTTTATAGTTGGGTATCACAGAGTTCAATTTTAGGACCATTATTGTTCCTAACAATAGGCGTCGGAGGCGGGATCAAGGACTGTCAACGAGGCGTCGGACGGGGACCCACAGACGACCGCCCAGCCGGAACCAAAGAACCTACAGACAGAGGGCCAGCCAGAGGGCAGGGCAGGTGGGACTCTGTGTCCTCTCTCCTTTCGGGACACTGATAGGCGGGGCTCTTTCCAGGATCGACCTCGCTATGGCGAGGACAGAGGAGACATGAGGGAGGTCCCCGAGGGGTCCCACTCAAGCTCCTCCTCCTCCAAGGAGAAAGGAGAGGTGGTCAAGAGGTCCAGGACCTCCTCGAGGACATGGACTGTGGGTCACGGGCACCGGGACAGGAGTCACAGGGGCAGGAGTCACAGGCGCAGGCAGAGCCGCAGGCAGTGCTGCAAGGGGCGGAGCAGCAGCCGGAGGTGAGGCCTTGGGTAGAGCAGGAGCTGGAGGCGGGGCAGCAGGAGCCTCAAGCACGGGCAAAGCTGTAGGCTTAGCAGCGGGCGGAGGTGGAGCAGCAGGCAGAGCAACGGGCAGGGCATTGGGCACAGGCAGAGCTGCACGTGGCGCCGCAACCTCGGACGCGGGTGGAGCTGGAGCAGGGGCCAGAACCTCGGGCTGAAGAACCAGGGCAGGAGCCAAAGCAGCTGCAGGTGGAGCTGGGGTAGGACCCCGAGCAGCTGCAGGCAGAGCCAGAGGCAAGACCTCGGGCAATGCAGCAGGAACCTCGGGCAATGCAGCAGGCAGCAATGCAGCAGGAACCTCGGGCAATGCAGCAGGCAGCAATGCAGCTGGAACCTCAGGCGACGCAGCAGGAGGTGGGCCCTAGCAGGTGCTGGCGACTCTGGGCCAGCAGGGGGTGCCACAGTGACCATCAACTCTGGGCCAGCAGGGGGCGCTGCAACGACCGCTGATTCTGGGCCAGCAGGGGGCGCCGCAGCCCAAGCCTTGCTGGGTGGTGTGGTAGCCACCGGGACGGGCAGATCAGGCTGGACAGGCGGGATGGGCAGGTCAGAAACTGGAGCTAGGAGTACTGCCTCAGCTCTGGGCCTGTAATGAACCCGCGGGATTGCATCCCTAAAGGACCTGGCCCCTTTAAGGAGTAAACTGCCAGCCGAGGCAGTGTAGCGACACCAATTCAGGTACTTGTGTATGGGATGCCGTGGCGGGGATGTCAGCATTGAACACCGCTGCGTTCCGGAGTGGGAGGGACTTCTCCCGGTCTCCAGCGGGGGGAGGAATGGCGAGAGAGACGGCCCCGAGGAAGATTGTTGGTTCTTCCTTTTGTCTCTGCTCTTTTCGCCTCTTCTTCTTCTTCTGGCTTGTGGCTGACTGCAGAGGTTGGGTTGCTTTGGAAAGACCCAGCGGCTCTGGAATCTGCCCACTGCGGAGTGACAGCGGCAGGAACCTTCTCTCCGTCACCCTCTCTACTAAAAGCCAGAAATTTTCTCGTACCTCACTAAGGAGGTGCGCGTTCCCGGGCGGAGACTCCCTTTGCAGCAGGGTCCCGCTCCGGCTGGCCAGATCCAATGCCACGGGGTCCTCCTAGACCTCAGGTAGATTCAGCCAGTACAGCACCTCCTGCAGCAGACCAAGGCGCTGGTCCTCAGTCTGCCGCGATGCGTCTTGAGCGAGATCCATCATTCTGTTATGATCACAGCAGAAGGGCAGGCAGGAAGCGGGGACGGATGAGGCAAACAGGCGAGAATGTGGAATACAAGGGTCTAGTGGGAAATCCACAAGACAGCAATGGACTTACATTAATGACGGATCTGGGGAAACTAACTGTGACGCGGACTAAAAAACACAGGACAGGCTGAAAATAACAGGCAACAGGTGATCACAATCGGGAATTAACACGAGGTAACAAGGGGGACGTGGCACACAGGAAGATCAGACGAGCAGGTCATGACAGTACAGATTTTTTATGGGTTCTACTGAATTAAAGGTAGCTGATTATGAGAAAGACCTCAGTGTTATGGTGATGCTTCCATGTCGCCAGTGTGGGGAAGCAATAAAAAAGGCCAATAGAATGATGGGTTATATCTGTAGGTGTGTGGAGTTTAAATCAAGGGAGGTGGTGCTACGATTATATAATTCCTTGGTGAGACCCCACCTAGAGTATTATGTGCAGGTTTGGTCACCATACCTTAAAAAAGACATTGCGCACTTTGGAAAGGGTGCAACGTAGGGCTACAAGAATGATTCCTGGTCTTAGAGGAATGTCTTATGAGGAGAGGTTAGCTGAACTGAATTTGTTTAGCCTTCAGCATAGGAGACTTCGTGGGGACAAGATCCAGGTATATATGATTCTAACAGGTCTGTATGCTTTTCAGCCAAATGGCTACTTCAACATTAGTTTAAATACTAGAACACATGGCTATAAGTGGAAATTAGAGGGAGAATATTTTAAAAAGAATTTAAGGAAGCACCTCTTTACACAGCGTGTTGTTGGAGTACGGAATAGACTTCCTGTTAGTGTAGCTCAAGCTAAAACCCTGGGTTCCTTTAAATCAGAGCTAGATAAGATTTGAACAACTATTAGTTAAGTTCTCCCCAAACAAGCTTGATGTTGCCAAATGGCCTCCTATCGTTTGTAAATTTCTTATGTTCTTATGTTAAGTTTTGCATGCTTTCTTTTTCCCACCAACTCTTCCATCCATCGATCTTCAATAGCTGTTTGTCCAGGAGACCGACAAGGCTGTAGTAAATGTGGAGCAGGGTGCACCCTGGTTGGGATTCCAGTTCATCACATTGTGCGTGTTTACTTTTGAATTGTTACAACGGCTTAGGTTTTGTTTCAGCATTATCAGAAAACTGGGCTGAGCAGAGTCTTTTCAAGGGGCAGGTGATCAACTAGGAAAATTTGGGCAGGATCTCTGGTAAAATTAGCGTAAATCACCTGTGCTCAAAAACTAGCATTAAAAATTTGTCAACTGGAAGAGGGTCCCCTCAGTAAAATTTGCATGATTGTCAGTGATGGACACTGTGCACTCGGTATGATTTGCTGACCTGCGTGATCCCTGTCAGTAAAATTCGAAAAGGCGTAGGGTGAATACGGTTAAAATGGAACACTTTCTGTAATTTGTTTTCTGGAAAAATCATCTCAGTGTGTTGAATCTCAATTTGATACCATTCTATATACATTCTATATACTTTATCAGTACCATTGCACCATGTACTTCAAAATAGTCATCCTACTCTGGACTCAGAAGGGCAGTACTGTAAATTGTTCATGCAAAAGAGACAGATGTTCAGCCCCCCACCACATGTCCCAGTAGAGACCAAATCAGCCCTGACCCCCCCTGCCCCCATAAACCTGCACAGCACTCCCACAGTTCTGCTACTGGGAGGTAAATCATGTTGCTCAGCTAAATGGGTGATGCTAAATTGCTTTTTTGAGCATGTGCTTGTCTAAATTGCAAAAAGTTTGAGCTAGATATAATTGACTTGGTGTAACTGGAATCCAGTCCTAAGTGTGAAGCGCACATGGAAATTTTCCAGAGGAATGCTCCTTCAGTGTTGGAGGAAAACTCTTTCTGAAGACGGTTATATCACACTGAAGGGTTGGTACAATGTGGCGTATCACAGAGTTTAGTAAATATGGTTTGCTGCTGACTTGGTAATTAGTGGGATACCTACAGTTGTAATTATAATAATGAGAAATAGCAAACACCTTATGCAGATTTCAAATGGTCCCGTGGTGTTAAATGCAAATTTAAACTTGCTTTGAGCACTTGAGCAGACACAAGGACTGCTGCCTATATTGCTTTTTCTGTATTTTAAACTAGGCCTATGGTAGTTAGTTATCAAATGTAACCTTCACACAAATCCTCGATGAATTTTGATACACAAGGTTCTGCAAACAACACGACAGGGATATGTTAGGCGCTCAATACTACCATGCATTTTTATTGTCATAATCTGGCCTTTATGTCGCAAAATACTATTTTAACTTTTGTTAGTTTTAATTTATTACAGCTTACAGCTAAATGAAAATGACTAACATTGAGACAATTGAAATTGTAGGAACTACAGCATTTTATAGCTGGATGTCTTGATTGATGCATCTTCTTTTCACTCATACAGTCAGTCCTGCCACTACGTGTGATATCACACTGCAAAACTATTGTAACATGATTGATGTATTAGTATCCAGGTTCAAAACAACCCCAAATCGCGTGTGTATTGCTAGATTTTCAGTTGGAGAGAAAACCACTAAGCCAATTACAAAGTGATATGGTCTTAATGAGAAACTTTGGTTGCACGGAAAACCGCAGCTTTCCAAATGAACGATAGTGATGTCCAATTCTTGGACAAATCTTTCCTTTGAACTTACATTAACTTTTGTAGACTGACTGTAGCCATGCTGCCTTCAGTGTCCCTCCACGTGCCGCGATGCGCTTTTTTGTGCGGTATGCATGCCCAACTGCACGGCTGCAGTTCACTACTTCCGACTAATAGTGGCTTTTTGAACATAATGCACCACCTAGTGGGGTCAGAAAATACAGCAAATGGTTCATGAAGTGTCATTTTGGCCATCGCAGTCAACAAGTTAGTGAGTTTGACAGCTTTGATCAGTGGCATTAGTAACCAATTCTCTTGAGACTCATAAAACCCATAGGAGATGTATATGATACACTGTAATTTATCGAAGTATTATAATACCACTTATTCCCATTTTCTCATTGGATATGTGTATTTTAGCATACGATTTTAGCGAACGCAAGTTTTTTCAGGAATGCATCGATTGCAATGGGACAGACTGTGTTGTGAAGTAATTAACTGTGAACTTGCTAAGACCAGCTCTGAGCCTTTCATATGTAATCTTTATCATGCTCAGGAGTGAATTACTTTACACTACCATAAATCTGGTTAAATTTCTTGGTTATTGTGCCAGGAGAAACAAGACTGTAAATTTCTGGGAAAAAAATGCTGTATACATCCAACAACTTTGAGAAACACAGTAGGTTTATATTTGCTTTGTTAAATTCATATTGAATATCAGGATGATTATTGGAAGACAAGTAGGGAACCCTATAGTCGTCATTCAGAAGAAAATACTTGAAATGTTGTTGTAGACCAATTATAAAAGCCATTTTAAATATTTTTTTCTGGGTCGCTCTGTCGGCTCAGGCGAGTTTCATGTCACACAGTTACTGCTTGGCTAAATGAAGAGGATAATGATCGAAGAGCAAAATCCCACAGAGGTATAGCCTTGTAATGCTTTGCAGATGTGGGTACGATTCACGGATGCTGCCTGAGGGACATCCCATTGTATTCTTCGGAGAGAAAAAAACAGCACATATGCAAATAGATTATGCTAAATGTGTTTTTAATATGCTTAATACACACACACATGCATACATATGATAGATTAAATCTATGCGGTCCGTATATATGTTTTAGGACATTTAAAGATTTTGGACTTTTATCCCCCAAAAGAGCAGGACTGTCCAATTTTAGGTTGGTGAAAAAACTAGTAAACTGTAATTTTTTTTTGGCAGTATAGGGTGGATTGCAGTAGAATAGTTGCATTTGGGTATTTTCCAGGAACTCACAGGCTAATATAGAGCCCAGCTGTACTAATCAAGAAGACCGAGTAAATTTGCTGGATCTTGCGCTTAAAAAACTGAAGGAGCCCTCTCCTGCTTGGTGTAGCCACCGGCTTGGTGTAGAGCATAACGGGAGAGGTTTCTTGGGACAGAGTCGCCGCATACTGTACCTTCGCACAGTGTCCATGCAAATGACCCCGTAGGTGGGCAGCGTGTGAAAGAATCATCCCTGATCTTTTTGGGATGAGTAGCTCCAGCAAGCCATGGAGGTCTGGATTTGGTTTTGAGAAGTCAGGATCACTGTAGTCCCAAAGTAGTAAAGATATGAGATCTTCATTCATGTAGAAGGGCATCACTTAATTTGCTCCGCCAGCTTGGCACCACATATCAAGGAAAAAAATGTTTGCACAACATCCATCCTCTCTGTAGGAGATAAAACAATTCCTCAGTTGTACATCGCGATAATAGAAAAGATATTGCTTCACTGGCCCCTGGTGGATTTCATAATCACTGGATGAGATTTCGTTAGGACTTTGTACCCCTCCCCCACACACTTGTATATACAGTGGGTATGGAAAGTATTCAGACCCCCTTCAATTTTTCACTCTTTGTTGTGTTGCAGCCATTTGCTATAATCATTTACATTATTATTTTTCCTCATTAATGTACACACAGCACCCATATTGACAGACAAAAAATAAATACATTTGAAATTGTTGCAGATTTATTAAAAAAGAAACTGAAATATCACATGGTCCTAAGTATTCAGACCCTTTGCTCAGTATTTAGTAGAATCACCCCTTTGAGCTAATACAGCCATGAGTCTTCTTGGGAAAGATGCAACAAGTTTTTCACACCTGGATTTGGGGATCCTCTGCCATTCCTCCTTGCAGATCCTCTCCAGTTCTGTCAGGTTGGATGGTAAACGTTGGTGGACAGCCATTTTTAGGTTTCTCCAGAGATGCTCAATTGGGTTTAAGTCAGGCCTCTGGCTGGGCCACTCAAGAACAGTCACAGAGTTGTTGTGAAGCCACTCCATTATTTTAGCTGTGTGCTTAGGATCATTCTCTTGTTGGAAGGTAAACCTTCGGCCCAGTCTGAGGTCCTTAGCCCTCTGGAGAAGGTGTTTGTCCAGGATATCCCTGTACTTGGCCGCATTCATCTTTCCTTCAATTGCAACCAGTTGTCCTGTCCCTGCAGCTGAAAAAAACCCCCACAGCATGGTGCTGCCACCGCCATGCTTCACTGTGGGGACTGTATTGGACATATAATATACCTGAGTGTCACAGCAAAAGGTCTAAATACTTAGGACCATGTGATATTTCAGTTTTTCTTTTTTAATAAATCTGCAACAATTTCAAAAATTATTTTTTTTGT
>JABFEB020000113.1:95627-109568 GCA_019775895.2 Stomatorhinus ivindoensis
CAAAAAGGTGGCTCACATACTGTGGTATTGGGGATAAGGGACCGGTGTTTCCCTCCAGACTTTACTGGACCTCGCCAGTGGCCTCAAGCACGCTGATTGGAAGACCAGAAGCAACGGGCATGAAAATGAACCCTCGCAGAAATATATTCCCACCGCAGAATTGGTCTGTAAGCAGCGCATGGAGATAAAGAACATTCATGGAAGCCTTTCCCCTAAAAACTCAATAAATATCAGCCGAGTACAGGAGACTGGGGACAATTTGAATCAAATATGGCACATATTTACTCATTAATCTCTATGCTTTTGGTGTACTGCATTTCATAAGCATCAGAGTTGTTGCTAAGGGCCGTAAGCAAGCGGAAGTGGAGGCACTTATAACTGGAGACAGTTGCTGAAGTCTGTTAAACGTCTGTTCAACAACTGACCCTGTTCAACAATTGTCTCCCCAATCCTATACACTTTTCTTTCACAAAAGTTGAAAGAACAAAGAAGGGTTATATAAGCTTGACTGTGGTACCTGAAGGTGTCTCCTATCCGATCCTGGAAATACACAAAATCCCAATGGTCCTGGACCATAAGGTCTCCAGTGTTGAAGTAGAGGTCACCCTCCTGGAAGACATGCCGGAGTCGCTTCTTCTCTGACTGCGTCTCGTTGCCCGCATAGCCCAGGAAGGGGTTGGTGACCGACAAGGGGGCGACCAAAATGCCCGTCTCTCCTTCAGAACCCAACAGAACACTATTTTGGTGGGGCACGGACAGAATCAAAAATGGCTGACATTGAAAAAACGGATTTGAGTGTCATACACCAAACCTTTATCAGCTCTCACGCAGCGCCCCAAGTCCGTTCGGATCGGTTCGTACGTCAAGGGGTCATATTTCAGGAACTCAAAGGGCAAATTCCTCTGTAAAATAAATGTCAGAAAGTCCAAGTGAATTTCAATGCATATTGCACAACACAGAATGAAATAAGATAGTAGGGTCTTTGGTGCTATGTGACACAATAATAAGACATTAAAGACAAGAATAAATAACATCTGTTTAAAAATTGTGAGATTAGAGTTCAAAGTGAGGTGCAGGAGACATTGATGCTCATGGAAGTTTTACTTACGCAAAAATGTTCTGAGGACAGAATGACAGATGAATAGTTGAGAGAGCTAACCAATTTGATTGTAGAGGAAGTCCAAGCAACTAGAGCAGCGGTGTCAAACTGCAGCCCTGGGGGGCCGCTGCCCTGTGTAACTTAGTTCTTTCCCTGTTCCACCACAAATGATATAACTCAAGAACTGTGTGGTACTTAGCACAAGAAGCTGAATCGGGTGTGTTAAATGAGGGGAAACCCAAAAATGTGCAGGGCTCTGGCCCTCCAGGACTGGAGTCTGACACCTGTGAACTAGAGGATTCTTTGGTCCCGCCTCCTCTAGTTGCATGGACCCACTTCCTCTACAATCTGATTGGTTATTTCTCTGAACCAATCATTTTTCATTCTGCCCTCAGAACATTTTTGTCTAAGTAAAACTCCCATGAACAACATTGCTCCTCGATTTCCTCTTGATCACTGGCATGTCTCATTAGCACTCTTGTGACAAATATGTTTAACGGGATGACATCAAAATCAAATAAAACAAGGGTTAACTGCTGATACCCTTCACTGGCAGTAGTGGCGTACTGTATTTGATTAGCTGAAAAGGGTTCAAATCTAGCATTTCCAAACTGGTTATATGAAATGATGCTACTTAGATGTTAAAATGCATCAATGTTGTGGTAAGATCTGACCTTGTTGAAGTATCCAGCGCGGCCGATGGGCCCGATCTCCCGGGTGTAGTTGACAAAGCCGATACTGGTCTCGGTCAAGCCGTACGATTCGTAAATGCGAATCTTCCCAAAACGCCTGGCAAACTCCCTCCAGACATCCGGCCGCAGTCCGCTCCCGATCGCGAGTCGCACGCTGTGAGCTGTCTCCTCGACACCCTAACAACAGGCCCACCCCGCGGATCCATGATTCACTGCAACTGTGAGACAGCACGACTTGCCCCTCCCCCACGCCCAAGATTGATGTGATGATTCACACTAAAATCCAGTGAGACTAAGCGGTGAAAGAGGCTTCGCCTTTCTGCTACAGTAGTGTTTACTGCCATTCACCAACAGTCACCACACTGAAAATTAAACAAATGCATTCATTATCTAGGGGATGCTAACGCATCATGTTTTTCTGACCAGCTTGCTAGCGACAGTTCTCTGACTTGACTCACTGGCTATTTATTTTATTTTTTAAACATCTGGGGGAGGGTTCTCGAAATTACTTTTTGAGTGGGACCCCAGAAACACCAAACCAACAAACTCACCCTTGCATTTATTTATAATTAACTCTAATTGTAATAGTTATACCAAACCACATGGTGGTGCTGTAACAAGTGGTCTTTATAAGACTAAAGCACAAGGGCACCATGTGGAAACCATCTGTAATCCCTCCATATTAAATTAATTGCGAGATTAAATAAACTACTCGATTTGCCAGACTTTTCCAAAGCTGACTCTCGCATGAGTGGCCGCCATTATTCACTCTGAAAAAGGGCCATTAATGGCCCCTTAGAAGGTCTCACTGTTTATTTTTAACTGACAGCGCTTAATGACATGGGGGCGGGCAGCTTCACGTATGGTGCCAACATGAGTAGCCGACCTACCTTAGGCTGGGTAACGAGATAGCGACAGAGCTCCCCGATGTACTGAAACACAGTCACATGGTACTGCTGACAGTCCTTCCAAAACTGGCTTGCAGAGAACTTCTTTTTCAAAACACATGCGGCTCCTGGGGCAAAAACAAGGTTCTGGAATGAAATGGGCCAAATGCTGTTTGCCTGAGTAATTGGTACAAAGACTAGATTTATTGGTGTTTGAAAACTGCTTGAAATTGATGCACAGAATATGTCGTGGGCATCCCTTTTCCTATGGGTAGTGTGTAACTTGTGAGTTACGACCCTGTGCCTGTGATCAGAAGGTTGCAGTTTCAAATCCCATTCTTTTGGGTCCATCCATGTTGTTGTGCCATGCAGCTGCTGGCCCTTCAGTGAGGCCCTTAACCCCAACTGCTCCAGACGCTGGCAGAACCTGATTTCTCAGTTCTATGTTACTTTGGATAATGGTGTATGTCATTTAAGTAAATATAAATCCCTGTCCTAGGTATGCTGTTGTTATAGGCTTTAGATCAACAGGATCATTACCAGGGACCCTAATTTGGATGGCTGTCAGGTGGAAGGACGTCTTAATCAGAACAAACAAAAACAACACGAGGGGTGGGACGTGAGCTACTCGCACGACTGGCGTCTGTCTGCCGCCCCCTACCCAGCTCAATGCAGCCGCCGATTCCCAGCAGGGAGGCTGACATGTGGTACAGCGGGAGAGCGATGTACACATTGTCACTGGCGATGGCCCCGCATATCTTCAGAAAGCACTGGCACATGACAGCTTTGAGGTGCCCGACACGAACCGCCTTGGGCAGGCCTGAAAGAAAGTGCAGGTATTTCAGGGTAAACAAAAGCCATCAGCATTTCTGTCCACGGTGTTAATTAGGGTTGTAAAATTCTGGGAATTTTCCTGTTAATTACCATATATTACTAATGGAATATTTCAATTTCCAACGTGGAATGTTTCCAAAATTCCCCAGCTCAACTTCCCATGGAATGGAAAGTTTCTGAAAAGTTTCCAGAAATGTTCCACCCCTTTGCAACTACTGTGGAGATACATGACACTCCAGTTATTGCAGTGCTTTTGATTTCCTCCAGTCGCTGTATGTTCTGTACAACACATCTACCAACATTTGTTAATTTATGGAACGGCGGTAATAAAATGTATTAAGTTCACCCTATCTGTACTAATGTACTGTGTGTAAAACCTACAAAAACATGATAAGACTTTGTGCATATCTGAATACCAAGAAAGTATATTATGGTACATAAAATGTAGTTTAATGAATGTGTGCAGGACCTGCTAACATTTTCATTAAGTAAAGCATATTCTATACGTCCATGTTGTCAGACTCGTCATGCACAGTCGCGGTTGACTGCTGAAGGGAGTGCATAGTAAAAAACACGGTAACACTTTACTTGAAGCGGCACAAATAATGTAGTATTATGATTACTTATGTATTAATTTACCACAAACTAAGTCCTAGTTGCAGACTGATCTAATGTTCTTTCCTCGTAAATGAATCGTGATACATTTTCTCAAGCAATTACTATATTTGTTCCTATCTCTGTTAATTCTGTGAGCCTTCACGAACTACTGAATTAACTAGCAAAAGAACTACTGAAGGAACGACTAAGGAATAACACAAGTGAAAAACCAATCACATGTTCATCCATCATTAACAAATTGTGACACATCTCTAGTAGTTACTATATTTGTTACTATGTCTGTTAATTATGTAAACCTTTGTCACCAACTGAAGGAACCGGTGAAGAACTACTAACTACTGAAGGAGCAAGTAATGAATAACACAAGTAAAATACTGAGCTCATATTTGTTCATCATTAATGTATCACGACACATCTTTTATCTGAAGTAGCTACTATTTTTGTTTGTGATTTGTTCATCAGTAGTAACAGTTACTTTAAGTATTTGTGCTATGTAAAGTGTTACCAAAAAAACACACAGGAGTGAAGTGGAGAAAACGGAGTCAGACTACCCTGCAATACAGGTTTAGACATTTCTTATTTCAGCAAGTTTGGACGAAGGACACTGAGTTTATGAAGTGGATACATGTGGATAAAGACATCGGTAAAAATGCATTCTGCTTATGGTGCAAATAATCGCTTCCTATTGCATCCCCTAGCACAGATGCACACAGCCAGACCAGCAGCATAAAGCATAATGCAATTGCAAAGGCAAGAATATAGCAGTCAGGAATAGCTGCTTTTCTTGATTGCGAATACCCTACAGACAGTGACAGTTTGAATCATAACGTAACAAAAAGAGAATTCGAATTAATAACTGTGAACACAATCATTAAAGATAACAAAAGCTTCCATTGCAATGAATAAAAAGCAAATGTGAATATGTATGATCATAAAAACCAAGGAAGCAGTTCTGCACTGTAGGGGTAGTATTTTAAACATTTTAAAGGTGATAATAGAGTGTCAGCAAAAAATATGGCATGTCAGTAAAATGACTAATTTAACATTGCCAGCTGTGGTCACTTATAACCCCCTAACCCTGGATTTCAGTCTGTTTCATTGTACTGAATGGACTTTTGCAAATATTTTACTGGCTAGAAAACCCCACACAAATTTAAAGCCACAGTTTTGACTGAATGGTCCCTTGCAGCAGATCACAGCACCTACCTAAAACCCACGCAGAAAAAGCATAAACTGTGTACCTGTAGTTCCTGAGGTAAAGATGAAGAGGAAGTTGGACATGATGTCAGCGGGAGGAAAGCCCTTTACGGGAAGTGGCTCTGCTGAAGCGCATTCCAGCTTGTCCAGTAAGGTATTCACGCCCGGGCGAGGCGAGCTGCTGTCTGCGACCCACAGGTCAACCCCACTGCTCTGTAAAGAGGGCAGCAATTCCTCCAGGGACATGACCAAGTCTGGGGGGAAGATAGGACACAGCACATAATAATTTATTGTTGAACTTTGTTAAAACATTAGTCTACTCGGCCGCAACGAGATTTTCAGAAAGCCATTTCCTCTTTGCGCCATGAGCAGTCAGCTAAAACAAAACCAGACAGACAGGTGAGACAAAAAAGCCTCTTTCACCATGAGCTGGTTCAATTTGACAGATTCTCCAAACTCCAATATTCCTCCTACATGCTTGAAAGGGACAGACAGCCTTTACACAATGGCTGTTTCCTGCTCCTGTCCCACCGGGACTGAGATAGGCAAGGTCAAAGCTGCAGAATTTCCCCAAGTGTGCTTCATGAAGACAGCCGGGAAGGATAAGCAGTCCAGGGTTCACTTAGTTTTATTATGATTCTGTATTGTACCCTTGTTATTCCCTAATTATTTAATCTTAATAATTCTAACAGACAAATTGCCTGCAACGCTGCTTTTCAATCTAAAGGCCCAAAATCAGCCCTAAGGCTGTCAGGGTACTTCTTCACTAATTCATCATTTAGATATTTCCATGCTAATGATTTTGGCAGACTCAATCTCCCAGGATGCTCTGCTCACTGACTCAAAAGGCCTTAGGCACAGCTTCCTCTCTGGATTGCTTTAATAATTATTACTGTCACCCTCGCTTTCTAGAATAAAATATGACGAACTTTGCAAGACTTATGTAACATCAGTTAAAACATTTCCAATTTTATCCTTGCATTTTCTTTTCTTATATCTTTGAATCTATCTACATTGTTACATTCAAGGTAACAATCTACAGATAGATATGCAAATAATTTTTAAGCTCCTTTGTCTCAGGCTCTCATGGTAATCGTTTTTATTACTCTATTACTGCTGCGTTTCTGAATTGAATTTTTACACTTCACAGCTACATGGTGCTTTTATAAATAATTCAGTAACGGAAGAAGCCACATTTCATTTCTGCAAAAGGCTCCCCCTGGTGGCCACTGAATACATTAAAAAAAAAAAACCTGACTACTGCAAAATTAAATGGTTTACCTTATTTTTTCTGTCCTTGTTTTCAGCAATTTGTGGTTTTAATCTTAACATATTTTAATGAATACATTCAGAAAATGCTTAGAGACATTTATTATTAAAGCCATTTAGAGCACAGCAGGATTATGGCAGTGTGAACTATACACACCCAGCATTTTTCAGCAGGACATACAAAACGCAGTATGGTTATTTACCAATGCATAATATCCTGCTTTAATGTCGCTGGCCAGAATCCCAAAGTTAACTTGCCATGGGAAATGGAAGCTATCATGATACTGAAGATAATGCATCCAGGCTTGTGCCAGCAAGCATTATCCCCAGCCAAGAGAAACACCACGATGAAACGGCAGCCACAAACCACCTGAATGCTCCCACAATGCACCGTGAGCTCCCACAATGCACCGTGAGCTCCCCGATATGTTATGTTGTAGCATGCAGGCACTACACAATAGAGAACGGTACAGTGATAGACTAGATGGATCCTTTGTAACCCCTTTAACACTGAGACCCCTTTAATTGATACATTTCCTTAATGGCACATTTTGTCATTTTGTTATGCACATGGAATACTGCACATTATTCGGACCCACAATCAGATGTGCATTGTGCAGACGCTGCAGGTAATAATCTTCAATACAATGGTACGGTCATTAAATTCTATAGAATTCTGTATAATCATGTTATTTTGTTTCAATGGATATTTTATAAGAATTCATACTTTGTTTTTGCAAGTTATTTTTATGTTGTCAGCTCTGATATAGATACATTATAATTACTAATTTTGTCTACTATTTAGCTGTTACCCTATTATTTAAAATAGAAGCAGCCCTAGTTTCGAGAGAACAGTCAATAACAATCTGCCCGTAAACTTTCCAGAGTACTTACCACATTTTTGAAATTGTCTTATGCCATCACGCATGTTCATACACATGTCAAAGTAATATCACGCGGTTCTAAATTTAAAGACCCGCGCGTGCGCACCACAGACACCCCCCGCATGTAGGCAGCGAGCTGCACGTAGCACGCCTCTGCTGCAGCTCTGCTGATCCGCTCCAGCGCACGACAATGCAAGAACAACTTTGCGACAAGGACACTTAACGCCAGCGTGAAGAACAACACACACGCTCTTCTCCAATACCTGCGCCTACGATGAGAGTTTTTGCACCGCAGCTCTGGAAGCAATGAAGAACGGACTTGGATTTGATGTTAAAGTTCAAAAAAGCGACCTCGCAGCCCAGCTTGGAAAGTCCAAACCAAACGCAGATGAAATCGGGCTCATTGTTCATCAGGAGCGCGACGATGTCTCCTTTTTTCAAACCACTATATTCCCTTAATACCTGTGCCACTTTGTTGCTTCTTATGTCTACCTCCCGATATGTTAAAACTTGACCCTCATAAAGGATGAAGGGTTTATCGGGGATTTTCCTCGCCTGGTGAACAAAGCAGTCGATGAAAGTGACAACACCATTCTTCATCCTTAACCTCATCAGTCTTCCAACTTGCCGAACTTTTAGGTAATAAATTAAATCATCCCAAAAGAAGGGGTAAAACATCCTCTGGAAGACCAGGGCTGCCGCAAATCCGGCGAGCACCGTCGCCAGCACCACTGATACCATCGTCCAGCCTAATGGCACGAAAAGTTGTCTGCGAAGAAAGAATTCTTAAGTTAAAGCTGAAAGATCTTTGCCCCAACTTTTAAACGCCTGTACATGTACCGCGCATGCCCAGGAGGGAGAGCTCCACGACCGCAGCCGCACATATGCATTCAATGAACAGTCCGCAAAACGGGCATTCCCAGGACTCCGTGTTCCCTGTTAAAAAATCCAGGGCTAAAAATGTCTGCTTTCTTAAATCACACACGAGGGTAATATCAATATTGCCGTGAACCCAAATGCAACTTGCTCTTATGGAATTTCCAGGTCATGGTTTTCATTGTATGCTTTGGTTTTTCCACATTTCAACGGCAAACCGAGTAATATAATCCGCACAACAGTAGTTTTTTGTAGGCATCAGTTTAAAGTAAGATTAGGAAAGTTCTTATTATTTCTAGGAAAACAGGGACCATGGAAGTAGGAATGGATTGTCCATGTAGCATATTGATTTAATTTGCCTCTCGTAATTTATATGCAGTTGTCCTTGACCATTACGGAGTTAATGATGCAGGAAGACTAGAATGTAGGACATCGAATTATTTATAATTAAAACAAAATTGCTTAGGGAGGTACATTATAATTAATTAATGCTATACATTTAATCTTGTCAAAATTCAGTTGACTTAGATTAAAAATCCTCGGAAATGCATGGCGAGGTTGACAACAGAGGGGAAAATAGGCTCTAACATTTGCATCCAGAATTCATAAGTCATTCATTAACATTCAGAAATATCTATTTTTGCAACAATGGGTTTTTTGGGGAAAAAATTACATTTAAGGAATAAAGTGCTATGTGGAGGATATTTCGGTTACTGAAGCTGAGAAAAGGTTAGTAAAGCACTCATTTTCTTCTTTATATTTAAGCCTGACACCTCTTGGCCGCAAGGGACCACTATACCGCTTGTAATTGCGCATAATACTTAGGTACAGTGTATTTCTGTCGCTTTCAGCATATTGTTATCCCACAAAATTCACGCCACGGCTGTTCATTGTTGAAAAAGCTTTTTTGTGGCCACCTAACACATTTTATTCCCCGTGGCAGATAGAGCAAAACATAGAAAATCTGTGGAAAATGATCATGTTTACATGTTTAATGATGGCCAAGATATTATAGCCAAAATATTCGCTTTAGTGACGTGTGAGTAAGTCTCAATTTGGTGTAAATTTGGCTTTACTGAAGAACGGTTTCGTGTTTATTTTTAATCTTAATTATGTCACTCTCTGGTGAGATGATGTTTGGAGTGCAGAGTTCGCATGTACTCTCCATGATACACAGGCTTCCTGCTGCAGTCCCACAAATACGAGGACAGGCGAGCTTAAGTATCCCTAAGTGTCCAATAGCATGTATTCCAGTTAGGGGAATGTTTTCAATTTCTGGGGCCATATTCAAAAAGTACCCCCCCCCCCCCCCCATGTTTGAAAAATTAAATAAATTACTAGCAAGAAGAGTAAGAAGGTTGTAGCTTGCTCGCTTGCTTGCAGGACACGCTGCTTCAGTATATTCTAAATAAGGCATGTAATTTAATATTTAGTGTAGTGACTATTTGTAGCCAATAGGGGGGGCCCAAACTCTGGGGGCCCCAAACAAAGGAATGGTGCTAAATGCTTCATGCAAATGTACAGAAGATGTACATGGAGGTTTGTGACCCACATTATCATTTGAGGAAATTGGCAGCATGTTAAGGTGCAATAAATACATGGTGCATTTGGGAATCAAAACCACACCCTCCTGGTGTCCCTGTCTGCTTCCAAGCTTTCAGCATCCCATTCAAATCTAACATATGGAAGAAAGTGCATGGGATCCTGTGTCTCCTCACTGCTTCTCCCAACATCTTCATCCTCTCTTACATTTAAATAAGAGGCCTGAGATGTATGAGATCCTTATAAAAATTTGGGCCCATTTACCAAAAAAATATGGCGTCAGTGAAATGGACTAAGAATAAACAGCGTTTCCTTTCCAAGTAAAATATCACGGCCTGCATAGACTATTGAGCTAGTTTCACTTAGTGGCTGTGTTATAGCACAAGGGAAATGTTGTGGCGGTCCAAGGTCTTCAAGTGGGGAAAAAAATTAAGCTGTAGATGGAGGATAAAGGAATCCATGCAGAAATGTCCCACGCAAGACATTTGATTGGCTATAGAAACAGTGTACTGTCTGGGAACCAAGCACATACTAGTAATTCACACTTCTGTTTTCAATTAATTTATTCTAGAAATTTCCAACATGTTCTCTAATAGAAACACATTGATGTGAGTTAAAGGACAATTATTAAAATGGAATGTTGACACCATGTCAAAGGTAAAATCTAATACAAATATTAAGAAAAATTAAGTATTATATGGAAAGTTAAACATTCTTCTGACTTTCAAAATTTCCTGAATTGACATTTGAGTCATTATTCTTAACTGCTCCCAAACCTTATCCCCAGAAAATCATTTAATTTTTATGAACTTTTAATGGTTGCCACATCCTGAAAACATTGCTATGCTGATCTGATGATACTGCTCAGCTGCTGAAGAGCCCATCTATTCCTCAACACCTGCAGAATGTTCCAGGCAGATTTTCTTGGCTGTCTCCCTTGATATGCCTTAGATTATCTCCATGAATATTTTCCTCATGTGGACCGTGCCTATCTCGTTAGCCCCGTGTGGAATTATTCCATTTACCTGTTGTTTTGCATTCCCTACCTGTAGTCCTGTGTATATTAGTCCGCGTTCACGCCTGTTTCCCCAGATCTGTCATTGACGTCGTATGTGATGTTATCCTCTATCCGCTTGTCAAGCCGAAATAAACCCTGCTACACCTGCCTTACCATTTCGATCGCCTGCTTGCCTGCATGCCTGCACGCATGACGTGACACCATCTTCCTCATCCTCTTTATCTCCTGCTTGCAGTAGTTTCAAATAACTGTAGTATACCATGCTATTATTTTCACTACAACAGGTTTATAGTCTGCAAAATTTACAATAATCCACATGACCCATCTTTGAAGCGGGAGATTGTATAAAAGCAATAAATCATGCCTGATTTGTTCAGCATGCACTACAGTAGGCCACATCTAGAAACTTAATTTAGTTTCAGTTTTAATACAAATATGGGTCTAGAATCACTATGCTACTCTCTACAGCCTAATTACATCTACATTAATCTGCCAGTCACAGTGCTGTGAATTTCAAATATTACATCTGAGGCTTCTTCTGTATGCACATGAATTCACCCATATTCATCCTGGAACTGTGCCAATCTACTTTGAGACTCCACCCCCTTCAATAGCAGGAAATCCAGAGATGTGTTGTTGACATGGATGGCACAGACATCAATCACTATGACATCTCCATGGGGATGTAAGTTACTGAGTCAAACCTGAATGCTTGCCTTGAACTCATAAACTCAAAATGGCTTGGGGATTTGCCAGTCATTGGAGAGCGGCTAGTAAATACACTTTCAATTGTTACACAAAGGCCAAGCTTCTAAAACACATACATTTGGTCAATCAAACAACAGGCAGATTGAATTTGTGTTGACTATGCCCAGTTAGACACCTTAACAAATAGCAGTACAGAAACATATGCTAACTTGAAAATTTCAATTATTACACCATACAGCTCACAGTCACATTGGATTACTGAGTTGCCAGTCTTGAAATCACTCCACTGCCCTGCTGTCTACAGCTATTTGTAGAGGACAAAGAAATACATGAACCTCCATTTTTATTTGTAAATGATTCTTTGTCAGCCTTCACGAGGTGGTGACTATAAAACACTCCCCAAAAACCTGAACTGTGGACATTCTACCGCATTGTCAGTTTAAAGACCAGTTTAAGACCAGTGACTTGCATTTAACTACTTTACTTTATAAACATGCACTGTTTCGTTTGGTTAGGAAAACCATCACGAAAGATTGTTACTTTCAAGTTGCAACATGTTCATAATAAAAATTTTGCAACATAATTCTTGAAAGAACACCTCAGTAAAAAAAAAAAAAAGCAGAAGAGCGCTTTAGGCAAAAAACAACTGATGCCAGGATGACAACTACAGTCAAATATTCAGTATGCTCAGTGTTGTAATAGTTACCTTTATTTTATAGTGACCTGTTTGTGATTTTAATACTAAATAACAAAGACCTACTGTAGGATACTTTCTTGCTCTGTTCATGTCCTTGTTTAGCCAGCAGGGGTCGCTGGCCATCCCATTCCCTCACTGTTTAGACTCTTTCACCATCCCTAGTGTGTTCCCTTACTGAGAACCATGCCATCATGAGTTTGAGGCTGAGTAGAGGGAAGCATTAGTCCTGTTGGGCAATTTAAGTTTTAAATTGTTAGTTCTGTGTTCATGTTATTTTTGTTGGTTCTTATTTGTGCCTTTTAGTTTTCACTGATGTCTTACATTCACTGTTCCTAGTTTTGTAGTAATGCAAAGTCATGGACAGTCTGGGTGTTCTGGGTTGGGAAACACTGTCCTAGTGTTTGAGTCCGTAGTTTTGGTGTTAATGACCCTCACCTGTGTCTCCAGTGTTTGGTTAATTGTCAATGGCCTGCACCTGTTTCTTTTCTAGCCTTCATTAGCTGTGTCTGGGAATACATGCTTCAAAGGATGAGGTCTAGGAAGGCATAACCTTTGGAGGTTGCGTTCTTCGACAGTCAAACAGAAAGCATTGTCAAATGGGACGGTCTGGCCATCACCAGCTGTTCCTGCCCTTCCCCAGGAGTGACGAAGCGCCCCTCCTATTGTCTAGCCAGGACACACGCACTTGACCTCTGTGCAATGAATCTTGAGATATGTTGGGAAGCGAAGGATCCATTGGGTGGATACCTTGGACTTGGTAGAAGGAGGACCGCATTTGGAGGAGCCTTCAAAATGGGACAACCGTGTCACACTGCCAATATGCGTTCAGTCTTCAAATGTAGCCTTAGAAAGATGCAGCCCCTAAATTCGGACACAGCCTATATCTGCCTGCCCTTGCTCTGTTCCTCATTAGTTCATTGTGCGTATGTGCTGCATTGCCTTTGTTCCTGCACATTCCCCTCAATGTGTTTTAGGGGGGTATAGTATCAGGAGACGGCGAGCTACTGGACAGGCTGGTGAGGAGAGTTGGCTCTGTGGTTGGCAAAGAGCTGGATTCCGTTACATCAGTGACAGAGAGAAGGACCTAAAACAAACATCTGACCATCATGGACAATGATAGTCACCCTTTGCACAGTACAGTCTCCAGGCAAAGGAGTTTGTTTAGTGACTGACTGCGGTTACTGTCCTGCTTGACAGGCACATTGAGGAAGTCTTCTGTCCCCCAGGCTGTACAGCTTTACAACGCGTCACAGGGACGGATGCGTGAACTGGCCTTCTAGGCATGAGGCTGGTTCTGTATTCTCACCAAGCTAACCCCCTGTACAAGTCTTGTATAGTAATTCTATTTTATTTTATTATTATTATTATTGTTGTTGTTGTTGTATTATCTATCTTCAATAATATGTATCTTTATAGAGCATGTATATTTTATAGAGCAGATATTATGCATGCATATATATATATATATATATATATATATATATATTTCACACATTTTTCAGATATATTTAAATTTTCTGTATTCTATATATTCAGGGGCGTGGCAAGCTTTTCAAAAGTGTGGGGGATGAATGTGGTTTGTTTGTTAACAATAAAAATGATGAATACAATGACAGAAGG
>JABFEB020000113.1:109665-124284 GCA_019775895.2 Stomatorhinus ivindoensis
TACCTACTGTGAGACATGGAGGGGGCACCTTACCTACTGTGAGACATGGAGGGGGGGCACCTTATCTACTGTGAGACATGGAGGGGGGGCACCTTACCTACTGTGAGACATGGAGGGGGCTCGGTTTTGTTCTGGGGCTGCTTTGCTGCATCTGGCACCTTGAATCTGTGCAGGACACAATGAAGTCTCAAGACTACCAAGGCATCCTGGAGTGAATCATACTGCCCAGTGTCAGAAAGCTCAGCCTCAGCTGCAGGTTATGGATCCCAAAACAGGATAATCACCCAAGACATAAAGCTCAATGCACTCAAGAATGGCTGAGAAAAAATATTGGACTATTCTAAAATGGCCCTCCATGAGCCCAGGTATTAATCTTATTGAACATCTATGGAAAGATCTGAAAATTGCAGTGTGCAGTGTGTTTGCACCACCCTTCAAACCTGAGGCAGCTTGAGCAGTTTGCTCAGGAAGAGTGGGCCAGACTATCAGCTGGCAAATACAGACGTCTCACTGTGAAGCACAGAGATCACTTGTTGGCAGTGATTTGCTGCAAACGGTGGTGCCACAACATATTAAATTAAGGGTACCATCTTTTTTGCCCGTGCCGTTTTCATTTGTTTAATTGTATAAAATATTCAACTGAATCAATAGTCAAAAGCAAAGTCTGATTTGTGTTGAATATGGAATAAACAATAAGGGATGCTATTAAACTTTTGTCAGTTTCAAATTTCAGAGAGAGTTGTGTTTTTTTTATGGATGGGTATCAACAAATTTGTCCATGTCAGTATATAATAGTATAAAGATTATTTTAGTCTTTTTTGTATTTTTTTAATTCACATCTTTTATATAGTAACTACTACTATTCTTGCACCGATAATCACTTTGATCCATATAGCTCTCCAAGGTATTGGTCATTTGCACGGCATCCATAGATGCTCTCTGTACCTCTGCAATCCTGAGTGCTATTCTATTATTGTGTGTTACTATGTGTGCTTTTGTGTGTATTTGCTTGTATTTGAGCTACTGGATGCCTACATTTCCTTCGTGATCAATAAAACATCTATTTTTTCTTCCTTGTGGTTTGCTGAACGTGTTCTGTGATTTTTTCCATTGTGTTTAGTTTAGCTTCAATTACGGTTCTTGCTTCATCTACCTGCTTCTGTTGACAGACCTCTTGTGGTCCCTTTCATGTTTTATTTGTCCCTTTTGTCACCAAGTTGTCCCACAGACCATACCGTGTATCATGCCCTCCCGTAACCCATGGGCAATTGAAAAGGCACCGGTTTCCAGTTTCTGTACGCAATGATAATGAATTCAAATGAATTAAAAGTTCCACTGATTTATCCAAGGAAAAGCATGACAGTGCATTGCTTCCAACAGCAGCACTGGGACAGATTTAGCTGAAGATAAAATATCTGCAGTGTAGAATGACAGGTAGCAAAATGGTACATTCCTGATGGGCAAAAATCTGCGAGTGCATTTGAGGAAAATTGACACAGAATCACAACAAAACGGACACTGCTCCTCCACAAGCAGTGGGTACTGGGGGGGTTACTGGGGAATGCAAAGCAGCTGCCACAAGTACCACATGCGCTCCCAACAAGAAACCGACCAGCTGAATGTTCGGCGTGAGGCCGCTCCGCCCTCTCGGGGTGAGGTAATCAGGAGCTCCCTCACTTCTTAATAAATACACTCCAGCCCTAGATCAGACTCTCCTGTAACACAGATCTTTAAAAGCAGCGGGAAAGGACTGCTGTAAACAGATCTCATGCTGGGGTTTAATAAGGGAGAAGGGCTGGAGACAGACATTCAATGTGAAGCCAATAATGTGTCAGGTGTCACAAACCGGCAGAAACATGCACAGTCACAATCATTTTACAGCATAGGGTTTTCTCCCAGGGTAAGTTGAGAGAGTCTAACCAGTCATTCAGTACGGGCTAAGCCAAGCTGAGCTACACATGTAAATTTGCATTAGATAGATAGATAGATAGATAAAGAGCAAATAAATAAGCACACAACTACATAAAAAATAAATACATAAACAAATAAAAAATGGTAATAGGTTCATTTATAGGTACTATTATACATGCATATGACAAACACAAGCTACATTTTCAAAAATAACTAATTGCAATTTTATTGAATTTAATGCAGGATCCTGTGCTTAAGTGGAATCTGGGCTGGTTGGGTGTGATATTTTGCCTGCTACATTTGGGTGGAACTTCGGATAACAACGACACAACCCTCAGGGATTCATATATGAAATGTGGCATGAAGCCAGAAGCTCAGCATAGGTGTGAAGGCGGATAGAAGCATGACAGGACAAGACATCTTGTTGTACATCACACCCGTTAACAAATCCAGAGTAAGGCAGCCTTCCACTGAGCCATGCCGGAAAGTTGTGTGGTCTAAGTCAGGGCTGTTCAAGTTAACAAACATGACACATGTAAAACAGGCCCTTCAGCAGAATCTCAATATTACAGCACATATTACATCTCTGTTGAAGCTAAGCTCTGCAAGTTGATCTCCAGGAGCAGGAAAGAATAAGACTGGGCTAAGTGAATCTTGCCTTGATTTGAATGAAAATGACTCAAGCGATCATAGCTTAGCAGTTTATTTGGGTGTTATCTTTCCACTTTCAAACATGCACAAATGTGACTTACATTCTTCCCAGTCACAATTCAATAGTCACGCCCAGCACATTGTACTCCGTGGAAGCGCGGCTGCCCGAAGCGGCGCTCCCGGCTCGCAATACTTATACAACTTCAGTCACGTGACTCGTTGTAGAGTTTCATAAATGAGAAGAGCAGATGATCGTCTTCATTCGCATTTCTGCTCCATAGGCCCGTGTGATCAGGATCGGCAGGGTATACGCCTGCAAACTATGGCTTTTCAATGAATTGGCGCTAGTAATGACTCTCACTGAAAAACTGCAAAACTTTTTTTTTGTTAAAAAGTAATTAAATAAATATAGAGCAGTGATGCTAGTGTCGATAGCATGGGTGCCCGCTGCATTGGCTGGGCTCATTGCGATCTATTTTGCCCAGAAGCGGTGCTTCCCTTATTTCTGGAAGGACGTCTTCTACTTATGGAAAGTAATCCAGTACGGCCTGAGGCTGGAGCTGTACAGGAAGAGGCGCAGGGTCTTTACCGTCTTGGACCGATTCGTCCAGCGGGCTGAACAGATCCCCCGCAAGCCGTTTGTCATTTATGATGGGGTCCCGTACACTTATCGAGACGTGGACGAGAGGAGCAATAAAGTCGCTTATGTCTTTGAGGAGCACGGGGCAGCGAAGAAGGGCGACACTGTAGCGCTGCTCATGAACAACGAACCCGACTTCATCAGCGTCTGGTTCGGACTCAGCAAGCTGGGCTGCGCCGTGGCTTTCCTCAACACCAACATCAAGGGCAAATCGCTTCTGCACTGTTTCAGCTGTTGCGGAGCCAAAGTCCTCGTCGTCGGTGCGGGTAAATATGTCACGATTACCGCTATTAAGTGCTTGATTACTAATTATTCAGCTCCATAGTTAATGCACTTCATCAGTTTTCAAGTTCATATTCAGTAGCTCAGAATGACAGCTCCGACAATACATTGTTACAATTTATTACTTTTTAATCAGGCAACGAAGCGAAAGTTTATGAAGAAATGTTCCAAATGTAAACTTAATTTGATTTTAAAGTCATAAAAACATCTTTTTTCACGTAAGGAAAGGGCCGGTAGTCTGACAGGACCCGCCCACATATCCTAAAGTTGTAAGTTCAGCCTGGTATGCTGCTTGAAACAGCAAACAACCGTAGTACAGATCAGGGCCGATTCATTCTGAATTTTATTGCAAGTTTTAGTTAAATATATTTTAACACTACAGCTATGAAAAGAATCTTTAGCTACTTTTAGTACTTCAAAAGTAATTTCATAATTAGTGATTTTCAATTACTAATTGACCTTATACCCCATGCAAGGACAAGAAAGAAAATAAATACGGCTTTCAGGATAAAATACTATGAAATCTTGGAAAAGTGTCGATTGTTATTTTACTAAAGTTTTATATTTTGCGAGTTTTTACTATTTTAGGATTATATTTGTTCCACATATCTTTAGTTATTTGTCAGTAGGGATTCACATTGCTAGTCCCGGAGATTTTCACGTTTCCCTGAATTGGCCTTATGATAACTTCAGCTCAGTCCTGTGATTAGCCATCAAAATGAGCTGGTGAAGTAAACAGTAAGCTTTAAAATGACACTGCACAGGAATTTTACAGCAACAGGGCAGCTAGTAATGGCTACTGGAACAAGATACTATATCGGTGATCAATTCTATATGACCCTTTATTCTTAAATTTTCAAGAATTTCCTGAAATTGTTATCACGCCTAGGGGAAATACTGAAATAGGCAAACAAGTCACATGTTGGTGCTGCAGAATTTGGCTTTCCTCAAAGAAACACCTTCACTTGGAGAAAAAATACTTAAGTTTTAGGTGTGGAGACTTCACAGTATGATCAAAATGAATTGCAGATTAATTATTGTTGTTGTTGAAACGGTGGTGGTTGAGGAGCTTGAATGTACACAGAGCTATTTGCTACAGTCTAAGCTTTCAAACAGAATGGAGGGCTGTAGTGATCTGGGGTCTCATGCAGAGAACAGGAGTCCTGCACTTAACATTTAAAAGTGGATTTAACTTTTATGGTAAAGTTAGAGAGGACTGTCCACAGATTAACTGAAAATTAAACAAATTTGAAATGTTTAAACTGCACTGCAGTGTTCATATAAAACATTATTTGTTTGTCTAGTGCCTTTATTTATTACTGTTTTGCATTTAACCCATCAGCAAGACAAAAACACAAACTAAACAAAGAATAACCTCGGCTGCACACTCACGCTGTGGGTGATTTAGAAACACCCCAAACCCTCATGTCTTTGTGGAAGAAAAGTAGGGTGCCCAGAGGAGACCCATGCTTGGATGTGAAGAACATGTGAGGAACATGCAAACTCCACACGCAAGCCCAGGGGTGTGAATCAGTGAGCCTTGGAGATCTCAGGCCACAGTGCTAATCCTAACCGCGCTAATCGTGTTTTAGCTGGGGCCCTTGTGCCTGACCTATCCGTTGCTGTGAGGCATCCATTTCCTTTTGTTATGTGTGTTACCCGTCAGACTTGTTGGACATGTTGGAGGACATTCTGCCCAACCTTCTGGAGGACAACATCTGCATTTGGGCTATGAATGCAGAGAGCTGCCTACCCGGGGTGCAGACCCTGCTGGACAAGGTGGAGCGGGCCCCTGCCCGGCCCGTCCCAGCGGAATGCAGGCTGGTCACCTCCCTCAAGACCCCCACTCTCTACATCTACACGTCGGGGACCACCGGTACTCTCCTTGTCTGCTGACACAGTAGCTGGTAGCTTAGTGATGAAGTTTTGAGGGTACATATGCTAGAAAGGTGCTGGTTTGTGTATCTTTGAGGCAGGTTTCTACCTAGATTGCCAAAAATGAAGTAATATATTAAATAGTAGGCTATATAGTACGTGATCTATTAGTCTTAAGATAAGCAATTTGGATGCTTCTTTGTTGTTGGTGAAATTTTATCCTTTTATTCTGTTTTATCATATAAACTATTATAATTGCTGAAATGCATTTGCAAGTATAAATAAAACATTTTTTTAATGAATGTGGAAGGCAGAACGTCTTTTAGGAGATTTACGGTTGCCAAGACGCCGCATTTAGACAAACACAATGATTCCTCTATTCAGAAACAGCACGCCAGGATTCTGAAAGCTGACAAAATGGCGCAGCCTTTATCCTCAGATGTAAATCAATCAGCACAATACAGAGAAATAAAATGAGGGCTTTATCTGGTCTGACATTCTTCTTTTCAGCATTGTAATGATGTTACCATTGCATTTTAACTTTGTCATGTACTTCAGCACTAATCACGTACCTTGCATGAAGACAGCAACGCATATATATTTTGATTTAGTGAATGTGTCACTTTTTAATTTGATACTATATATATATATATATATATATATATATATATATATGTGTGTGTGTAACTAGGTTATTTTTATTTAATGTGTATATTAACGCAAAATCTCTTTATTTTGAATTTGTTAATTTGCTATCAGGACATCAGAGTGTATTTAATAGAAAATTCTCACAACACAGATAAATTGGTTATATATACTATATAAACACAAGTATTCAGACTACAGCTGAAAAAAATTAAATGCTTTGTTCTTTATTAATAGGTTGTTATAAAATTAAGCTGTTGATTTCTGGTGGTGTTAATCCATGTCGTGGGGCTGAATCACACCGGTATCGCCCGCCTGTATATTCAACTTAGAATTCTTTTTCCATTTTTGGCATTGTGGCAAGAATGTTGATGCAGAGAAGCTTGTTTGGAAAATTCATTTCTAATTAAGAATACTCTTCTGTACAATAATTGGTGTTTTTGTATTAGTCAACTCTTTGAATATTATTGAAAGTTCCTGGTAGCCTGTGGTTTTTGGAAGCAGAGGTTTTGTAGTGCAGCTTTACTTTGTGTAGAACATTTCACTTTGCCCAGCCTCACCCACATGCCTATTCCACTTCCACCCTGTCCTTAGGCCTACCCAAAGCGGCCGTGGTCACGCACTTGCAGTCCACGAAGGCAGCTGCGGGCTTCTGGGCATACGGCGGTCATGCGGATGACATCATCTACATCCCACTCCCCTTATACCACAGCGCCGCTTCACTCATTGGCATCGGGGGGACCATCGAGATGGGTAGGACGCATCATACACTTCTCCGGTCATATGCTAATGAATCGAGAGAGTACAGTCGTGTGAAACGTATGGATAGGTGCTGTGCATGAGTTGGTGGAGGCAAGTTAATGTTGAATATTGCTTAAAAAAACTGTATTTGGGGCATAATCCTTAATGTAGGGTTCTATAGTGGTGATATGGTTAGCATCGTCACAAGTTTCCACCAAGTGTGTGGAATTTGAATGTTCTCCCCATGATTTTGTGAGGCTCTTGTCAGGTTCTCCAGTTTCCCTTGCACTTGCAGTCCAGAGACATGCGGTTAGCTGAAGTGCTGCCTGTAAATTGACCTTGCAGTGGATAAGCTGTTGGTATTGGATCATTAGTAGGACATTCAATTGTCATCTGCGTATGAAACTGCCAGTGAAGGCATCTCAGACCCTGTTCCTTATCTTCTCTGTTTTAATAACACAGGGGCGACCTGTGTTCTGAAGAAGAAGTTCTCAGCCTCACAGTTCTGGAATGACTGTCGAAAGTACAATGTGACCATCATCCAGTACATCGGAGAGCTCTGCCGGTATCTCTGCAGTCAGCCTAAGGTCATTCATCATTCATTCGTTTTAAGCTTACCTGTGGTTCTGTGGGGATTCCTGGGTGAACTGGAAATAATGACGAGCTCGTAGTTTTAATAAAATACTGTTAATTGCCAACGTTGTGGTAAAAAGTGAGGGGCATTATGTGATCACAAGCTATAACCTTTAGGCTAGGTTTCTCAGCTAGTTATGACTTACGTGCCTACAAACAATCCTGCAAAATATCCAAGAGTTTATGTAATTGTAGATTTCAGGTTCTCAGATGACGTCTATGACCTGAATTACACTTTGCACACTTTATACTATATGTTCTTTTATAATGAAATGGACTCCCATTTTGGGTGTCCCCTGCAATTAAATTTCTATTTAGGCTTATTGTGATATTACACTGGATACTTTGATGGATAATGGATGGATGGTATACTCTCAGCAAAAGATTGTTTTGATTATTATGATTTCTGTATTGCTCAGTGTATTAGTATAGAATAGTACTTTCTACGTACACAGAGGGGTTGTGCTCATGGTTGCAATAATAATTGGACCTTTACTCATGTTTTTTGCCAGGATTTCATGGTTGAACTGGGAGAAACACTTCATTTTTTTAAGATGCACTTACCAGGCTGGACCCATTTCCAAATGAAGGACATTCTTTGGCCACTGCTGAACAAGCACAGTTTGTCAAAGCTCTCTTTGTCCTTTTTATCCATACATGATGGCGTAGGCTGGGAGATGTTAGCCTTCAGTGCACATTAGGTCAAAGAGAACATTCACACACTAACACTCAGCTGTGCGTTATTCTTTAGTCGCAGCGATTGCACTAATCGATGGATCATATGGAATTTTCTGACACTGGCTCTGTGCTGAGGAACTCATGCATGAGGAGGTGTTTCTCAATACCAGTAAGGCATAGATCATACTTGTGGTCTCGGCATGATCGGTCTTGCTAACTTGCCTTTCTAGAAAGAACTTGGGTCGCAGTGAATCATGGGATCAATCTTTTTTGGCGAGGATGCAACCAGTATGTCCTTGATATTTGGGGCAGGGCAAGAATGATATCCGTGAATTTTTATTTTCCTCTGCATTTCTATTCTTTAGTACTGGAACTGGTCTTCAGCCATGGAAGATGATGTAAAACAGGTACACGAGAACACAAGTGTGGCTAAATATGCATGTTGAGAAACATTCATGGTTTATGAGGGCTGCTCTCTCAAAATACCCATGGTGCCTTTCTGATGGACTGGAGTCCTGTACAGGATGCCCCCTGTCTTGCACCCCGTGCTTTCATGGGTAGACGCCAGACTTTGACCATGTAATGAACAAATTATGGAAAATTGATGGATCATGGTAACAATGGCAATTATTATGGTCACACTCTGAGCATTTAGAAGATGGGTCAAATAAATTTTATTTAAAATCAAATTAGCCAAGATGATCTGAGTGAATATAAATCAGTGAACTCCTACAATGATCTTTGCCAGTGAAAACCAATCAGAATTGGCAGTACATTTGCATTTCACAAAGTAAACTCTCCCCCCTCCCCCTTCAGGCCCCCACCATGGCACAGACCGCCCTATTGGCCTGCCGGGGTGGTGCCACACCATCGGTGATGCATACAAATGACACATAAGAATAGGGGACGATGTGCATAAACAGGGCATGGGGCACACAGCTTCATTGTGGATCTCTAGCACATCCGGGCCTTGTTTTATCCACCCACTAGCTGGACTGCAGAGAGGCAAACACAAGACGTGGTCTACCAACTATTATCTAGGCGTGCAAGCCATATTCCTCAGAAAAGAGCCTGTACACACATTTTCCTTGTGAAACTACTAATGCATGCCCTGTGCTAAAGTCGTTCATGGCTATAGGCCTTAGGAATAGAAATCGTGTCCCAGCTGTACAATAATTAAGAGTGAAAGAAGTTGGACGGGCAACGCCATCTTCTCTAGGCATGTTTGATATTGTCCAGTTATGAGAAGAGACTTTGTAGCATTCTGTGTCCTTTCTTGAGAATAGAATATCTTTGTAATCATCCTCATTGTACAGGTAGCAAGTGCAATGAAATTCAATATGATAAGTGAAATAAGGTTACGCATAAATAAAAACATGTATTTATAGGTAAATGACTATATAAAATGTTAAAAGTAGATACCCCATGAGTGGTTAGAATAATACTTGGATAATACATTTAAAATATACAAATGTACATTTAAAAATCTAAGGAAATGTAAAGCAATGAGTTTGCCGACTATCATTCAGTATGGCTAAAACCATGTTCCACAACAGATATGCTGTATATGACAGCTGTATAATACCAGTGATGGTAGTGCACTTCAAAACTACTACTAATATACAATAGTATAATGATAATAATAATAATAATAATAACAATAATAATAATACAGTACAATATAGTATAATATTAATAATAATAATAATGTGGTAATGGTTGTAATAGTAATAGTGATAATAAAAGGGAATGATGATATTTACATTAACAGAGTTTATCAGGTTGGTAATGACTCTGGGAAGAAGCTGTTCCTAAGTCTAGATCGGCAGGTATGAATAGTCCTGTTGTGCTGTCCTAATGATATCAGTGCAAAGAGATGATTGGCCGGACTGCGATGGTCCTTGTGATGTGATTGGCCTTGCACTGGCAGCAGTTGTCCCTCAGGGTAGGGAGATGGGTTTCCTGTCATTTAGTTGGGGTTGCCGTCAATGGAGCAGCATTAGAAGGTTATCGGCAGCTGGTGCTGACATTCGTAAGTGTTTTAAGGAAGGACAGCTGCTGCTGTGGCCTTTTGACCCATGATGGTGAAGCTGGTCTCCCATGAGGTGTCATCTTAGTTGTTGAAACCTGGAGACCCTCTACACCATCTCTGCTGATGTAGACTGGAGGAAACTCATTGCTAAATTTCCTGGAACTGATAATGAGCTCTTGGTTATAATAGATTGGAGTCTATTATAGACCTGAGAATGTTCTCAGAGCAATATCTTGATAAGCTCTGAACCTCCTTTGTTTAAGCCAACACATCACCGTCAGAGATCGGCCCTATCATGGTTATGTCATCCACACTCTTAAGGATGGTGTTTATGGTGTAGGTGAGAGTGCAGTCGTAAGTGGAGTGGGCTGAGAACAGTCTTGGGGTATATTAGTGTTAATTATCAAGGTCGACAGTAGATGGCATCCTATATTCTTTGAGGGCAGTTAGTATGGAAATCAAGAATCCAGCTGCGAAGGCGGCTGGCAGAGGCTCAGGTCGGAAAAATTTTCAGACCATTCCTTTCGGGATGTTGAAAGTAGAGCTGTAATTTATGAATAGCATCCTCAGCAATGTCCCCTGGTGTTTAAGGTGGGGTGGAGCAGTGCTAAGGGCAGTGGAGATAGTAGGTAGGGCTGGGCAATATGATCTCAAATCAATGTCATGATTAATTGAACATTTTACCTTGATTGTGATTAATGAACCATTCGTTTTTTTCCCCCCCTCATAGTTCACTGACAAGGTTTGTACTGCAAGTGAATTAACTATTAAAACTGGGATTTTTTTCCCTAATGAAAGAGTGTATATCTTATCCTTATGATATTAAACTAATTGAAGGAAATGCACGCAGATGAACTGTTTATGTTTATTTATCGAATATTTGGAGCAACTCCAAATACTACTGAATCAGTATTAGCTGAGTTTACTAGTTTTGCTTCAGTTTCATTTTTGATATGGTCACCCAGAGGGTTTGCTGACAGACAGCCAGCGCAAGTGGCGTGTTGAGGGGCTGTCAGCTGTTCGCAGTCAGTTCATGGGACGGTCATTCATAATCTTGACCAGAGCGTGTAAGTGGAGCTCATCGCTTACGGACCTGTATGCTCCTCCAGCTCCCCCCACTCACAGCCACTTCGCTCGATCATTATCGCCCCCCTCTCAGGACAATTTTAATCCCGCTCCAAGGGAATCACTCACTGCTGTCTCCAATAACCAAAGTTTTAGCCTTAACTTTAGCCTGGCATCAAAATAAATGAGCAGTCAAATCCACATTCAAGTAGAATGGTTTATTTCTGGGTCAGTCAAGCTTCAGACACAGGATGTGAGTTGGTCTGGTTCACCTCAAAGTGAAGCGAGGTGACGCTAATTGTGGATAGTCAATGGACCCAGTTTATGTTAAAACGGTGTCCTAATTACTCGTCAGCAGATATCCACAATACAGTTGTAGATACCTGCAATTGCATTGTTCCTAGGTGTAATTCTAATTGTAGATATCTGCAATTGCATTTTTACTAGTCATAATATGAATTCTGGATATCCTTAAAGACATTTTTACTATTCACAATGTATTTTTGGATATTCAAAATTACATTATACAGTTGGATTGTAGATATCTGAAATGGGAGTTTTTCCTAGTAAGAATTCAATTTCGGATATCCAGAATGAACATTTTGAATATCTGAAATGTAATTGTGGGTAACTGAAATTGAAAGCCCAATAGACATGAATGGCAAATGTGGCGTAATTTAATTTGGGAAGAATGTCATTGTGGATATCTAAAATGCTATTTTTGACTAGGAAGAACTGAATTATACGGATATTTGCAATACATATCCAGTCTAGCGATTAAATGTCAAAACGGCCACTTATACTTTGTAAAGATTTAAAGATATCTTAAACAGAATTGTGACTAGGAGAAATAAAGTTTTAGATACCTTGAAATACATTTTCTATTAGTAAGAATGCAATTGTGGATATCTGTATAATTGCCATTCTGACTAGTAAGAATATAATTTTGACTAGGAGAAATGATATTGTGTATATCTAAAATGTAATTACGGATAGGAATGTGACTTGATTAAATGTTAAAACGGCTTGCCATACGTGACAACACATGCGGTAGTATGTTTTTAAGAGGACGCTACATGAACACACACTGGGGAAAGTACTACCAGAATTAATAATAATAACCTAACAAAAGTTTTTTTTGCCATACATTTTTTCATTTGTAATTACTATTTGAAAATATTAATATAGAAATATATAGAATATAGAAATATATACAGTATTTATTATATGAAAATATTAAAGTAAGAAGAGCTCTTGTATTGGAATCTGTATCGGTTTCGGTTGTTGTGTATCTGAATCGGATTGGAACTGAAAAAATGTGGATTGGCTCACCCTGGTACAATGATGGCTAACTAGTAGTAGAGAAAGAGTGATAATGTTAGTGGATACTAGTGGATACCTGCATTGGCTAATTAGCACAGTTCATCTAGGCCTGCTGTCTGTCGTGCATTCACAGCATGCAGCATGGATCTAGCATTGTGTATGCATATGAATGCTCCATTGTTTGCTGTTGGTGAGGCTTATATTACATTGTTTCTGTTACTTTTGTTGAAACTGGCTAAGCTGTTTATGTCCTTTGCTAGAGGGATGTCATTGCTTGGGGATAGTCATTTCTGCTTTTGAAACCAGTGATGTGCCGGATGCCTTGCCAGTTCACCAATGCCTTGGATCGTCACTCTTGGTCCGTGGCTTGTAGTCAATCTTGACACATCCGACTCTCCAGAACTGAATGCTGCAGGTACTGAACCTGATGAGTCATCTGTCACAAAACCATTATGGCAAGGAAGGTAGTCAGGAGCAGAGATGAGACTACTGGGGTTAGTCAAGGGAACGATGACAAGGCTAGAACACAGAAAAGCAAGACGAAGGGACTGCAGCTCGAATATAAATGAAGGCCAAAGACAAGACAACAGGAGCAAACAGTGGAGACAAGGACAGAGGAAACAACAGGATGGGTTAAGTGATAAGTAGAGAATACTCAGGACTGCTCAAGAATTTTAGGAGCTTAAACAGACTGTGATTAGCCCCTGATTACTACCAGCTGTGACAGGTAAGCACTCAGGTCCAAAGTCTTGAGAACAGGGAAAGCGGGTGGAGTCTGCACACAGGCATTCACCCTGGCCGGGAGCCATGGCAACAGGGAAGGTAGGCAGAGCCGTGACAGTTACATATATCTGACAATTTCATTGAAAGTGACTTACAGTAGAGGGAGTGGTTACAAGGTATGTGTGCTACCTAGGATTCAAACCCACATCCCTTGCATTCTTAGCACAGTGCTTTACTTGTTGAGCTACAGCAACTGATAAGTCAGAGTTTCTACCTATTCAACCAATGTTGTCCTTGTTGTGTCCTGATGCCACAATTCCATGTGCTCTCTCGCTCTTAAAGTCCGAGTTGGACCGGCAGCACAAAGTGCACATGGCTGTGGGGAACGGCCTGCGGCAGGACGTGTGGCAGGAGTTTCACCGGCGCTTCGGCGAGATCCGCATGTGCGAACTGTATGGCTCCACCGAGGGCAACCTCTGCTTCATGAACCACGTGGGCAAGATCGGCGCTGTGGGACGGTCCAACTTCTTCTACAAGGTGAGTTCTCACCCATTGTTGGTCAAATGGTTCTGGCCGCAAGATCCGCCTTGTTACAGCTTTGGGCAGGGGGATAATAAAAAGTGGGCTGTATCTACAAATGGGACAAGAGATATCTGGGTTTGTGCTCTGCACTGTTTGGGCTGAAGCCAAACTGTTTACATTATTAGAATTTAGATACAGATGAATGAAGAGGCTCAGCACTTCATCCCACACTGGGACATCTTCTAAATTAAAGGGGATTGTTTTGCATATAGTAATAGATTTGTCAAATAGATGACACTAGCATGTAACAGGAAATTGATTTTTTTTTTTGTTGAAAATAGTGTTGTTGAGCAGTTATTAGTGGACATGACGTCAGCTAAACTTCTAAATTGAATTAGATTCCTGTGAGACATATTTTCACAGTTTCTCTTGTATGGAAGAAGTTTTGCGGCTAGCAGTGGAGGTTAATGGTTAGCTTTGCGCGACGGCTTGGCCCGTGCCGTGCTTGCACTGTGAATGCCTTGTGTATGTGAGAGGCTGCGGTAATGGCCAGAGAGCACGAGCACTGTGCTCCCACGCTTCACATTGAAAGAATATCTTGTCCAGAATTGTTACAATTTGCGAGGTGTGCAGCTAAGAAAAGTAACATAGAACGGTAACAAACATAAATCCGTGAAGTGTTCTGTGCTTAAGTCTTTAGATCTTAAGACATTTTTAAACAGCAAGAGGTAAAGGTTGCCGGACCAAGCACGGACATTAAATGCACATTTTCATCTTCCATGTCGGAAAAAACGTGGGAAACTATAGTTTTTTTTTTTTTTTCCATCCATCCATCCATCCATTTTCCACCGCTTATCCGACTAGGTCGGGTCGCGGGGGCAGCAGTCTAAGCAGGGAA
>JABFEB020000113.1:131910-143442 GCA_019775895.2 Stomatorhinus ivindoensis
GGACTGGCATCCCATCCAGGATGTACCCCTGCTTAGTGCCCTGTGATGGACTGGCATCCCATCCAGGATGTACCCCTACCACATGCCCTGTGCTGCCTAGGATAAACTTCAACGCATCCACCCCCAACCACAAACTGAATATTAAGTGGTTATGAGCCAGATGAATGAATGGTTTTTAAACCCTGTTATACCCCCCAGTCCTGACAGTTGTTATTTCCAGCATGCACTCAGTACCCAGTTTATTAGGTACATTAGCAAACAGCCTGATCCTTCAAAGAGTGAATATAATACATACAGCATGCAGACAGTGTCAAGGAATTCCGTTAAGCATCAGAGAGGCCGATGCGCCTGATTTAAGTGGGTTTTGAAAGTGTGATTGTTGGTGCCAGACATGGAGTTTCTTGTACCTCTCCAGAAACACACTCTGCTGGGATTTTCCCAAACCACAGTTTACAGAGGATGGGGTGATGAACAACAAACATTCAGTCAATGGCATTTCTGAACACACAGCTCATCTGGGATCAAAAATGGGTTGTATCTTCTTCTAACCTTGTGAACATCATAAAGTGGCGACTGACTGTTCATTGCATGTAACAGAAATCTTGAGTTACAAACTGGTCACAATTAAGTGTTTTTTTTTTTTCATTTCAGCTAAAATAACACTGTGCATTTGTACCCATAACTAAGGATGAGATCATCATGTCATAAAGCATCACTAAATCAGTGTTTCCCCATCCGGACTTTGAGGACCCACAAAGCTGGAAGGGAGCAAAAATGTGGACTGTCTTGCTGGGAGCTCAGAAGAAGCAAAAACATGGACTGTGGGTCCACAAGGACTGCATTGGGAAACACTGTACTAAATGTATGTACTCAGGGTAAACGTGAACACTTACGCGTACTTCGTCATGATCTCTCTCATTACCTCATTCTACAAGAGTGACAGCAACTGATGGAATAAGCTTTGTATTATTAGACAAACCGTGTTGCATTATACCTTTTATTAGACTTTGAGCTGGTTTGAATCTGTAGGTTTACTACTGTGAAAAGACTGACAGCACAGTGGATCCCCAAAGCCAGAAAATATTAACTTCTGCATTGGAGATATGCAAAACACCGAAGTTCCTTTTACAAATAACAATTTTTAAAACATATTTTTATAATACTGTCTGAATCTCTATAGCAATTGTGTACATAGATAAAATTCTACTTTTTAAAAGCCATATGAATAACATAGATAGCCTTTGTTAATGTAAACAAGTATTCGACAAATAAAATTTGAATAACTGCACAATGGTGTCTTATTTTTTTCAGTTTATCCAGGGGAAATACCTATCCATAGGTAGTAATAATCAGTATTACAATTGATAAAGTATAATGGTTACTATAACCATTATAATAATAGCTGTTTTGGTATGTTTGACCTTTATCAGCTTGGTATCAACTCCTCCCCACACACACACACACACACACTACAGTGTATTATGGTTTTACAATGCATTTCCGTCAGGGGCTGTGCAAAGGGGGGAGGAAATTTGTGATGACATTTAGGGGCCCTCAAAATTTTGAAAATAATTGAATTGGTCTTGGGTTGAGGGGGGAGGTAAAATCTCTATTGGTAGAGTAATATAGTTAAACCCGAGAGTAAACTTAGATAGTATATAATTTCTATTTATATTGCATATTAATATGAGTGGACTTCATTAGATTAATGTCAAAGCAGGGCTGCCCCGCATTCGTGGTGCCCTGACAAATACACTTCAGAAGGTGGCAGCAAAGCAGCGTGTCCTCTGCCTACAGAGAGGACGTGGTGCAGCTCAGAAGAAACTGCAGTGCATATCTGGATTCCTTCATGTGGTGTTTTCTATAAAGAATCTTTTAATTGAGGAATAGAATGGAGTTCATAGGGGAAACATATGGAGACACATCTGGAGAGCTGTAATCTGGGCCGTTCCATACATCCCACTCCATGACTGTTTCTGGATATAATTTTTACATCGATAATCATAATTAAATCCCCCTGCTGAAAATATAGTGGATCTACTTAAAAAATAAGTTTTAGTTCATAGCTCTCTCACCCTTAAATTCCAGTATTGGGATTTTTCGAAAAACAGTGCACTTTACTCTTGAATATTCACACTTTGCATCTGCAAAGTTTCAGACATCACCAATTTTAGTAGTCTTTAAACAACTACGCCCAAGTGAAAACAATGAGCTGCCATACAAACTGTAATACACTGAGCCCGGAGGATATAAATATATGATGGATATAAAGCATTAAAAAGTTTTACAAGTAAAAATGTTATACTTTTGCTTTGAGTAGTGCTGAGCATAAATAATCGCAATCCTGTGTAATGATATCGCTTATAGTACCACCTCGTCTATCCAACAAACTATCAGCCGTAATGATCTCATTTGTCTGTGCGCTCGAGTTTATTTTTTATATTTCATCATTTGCATTGAGCGCCGGTGACTATGCCGAAGCTTAGTAGGTCAAGGTTGAGGGGGCAGTAACCAGCCGCTCTTCTCCGCCTCCTTCTCCGTCGCTTCCACCCCGTCACACCATCATGGCGGACGTTCAAGGCAACAACGATCATGTTCCTGTGCTATTCTCATATTCCGTCTTCTCCCGGCCGTCGTCCGTCCCCGCCGGCTCCGGGTATGAGCTGCTCATCCAGAAGTTCCTGTCCATCTACGGACATCAGATCGACGTGCACCGCAAGTTCGTCGTCCAGCTGTTTTCCGAAGAGTGGGGGCAGTACGTGGACCTGCCCAAGGGATTCGTGATATCCGACAAATGCAAACTTCGCCTCATACCTCTGCAAATGGATGTAAGGAAGCGTGCATTTATCCTAATTTACCTTGTAGGCAACGTAGATCGCTTTCATTTGACATGAAGTATGTTGTTTCAATGGTCCATTCATTTACATGGTAGCCTAACGTGTTGCGGTGTCTGGTTAAAGCTTATTTTCTTATCACCGGCACCTGTAAGGAAGAAAAAAACGCTACGAGTTTACCTGTGGATCAGTAATATCGTGCAATCGTTGTATTAGTTACTTAACTATACAGCATCAAGCTGACTACTGATTCATAGCTGAAGTTAACTAGTTAAGCACTTGTTTAGGACATGCATTAGTAACACACTGAACTATTTATTGTAATTCGTCACGGTTCGTTAGGCTCTATAGTCCCTTATTTCCGCCAACTGCTTCATAAATATGAAACTGCAAGCGCAGAGTGGTTTCCTGCTTGAGACATGATGCTTTAGGAGCCTGTTTGAATGCGGCTCAAGTGTCATACACGGCTTTTCTGCATTTTACCGGTTCACTCCAATGACCGCTGCAGATAAAATCATTATTCGGTTGTACCTGGAAACGCATTTAACCACATACAACCACATTTTTCTCCTGTATCTGCCTCCGTTATTAGTTAGTTCCGAACTATTCATAAGTATTAACACAATCAGATACAGCACTTCAGAAAGTTAAGAAAATTAAAGGATCAAAATGGATCAGGTAGAATTTTTAAGTACATAATGTTTAGTATTTGGTATATTTTTGCAAGTTTTTTGGAACGCTGCAATTATTTCTTAAAATATATGCATGAAAAATATAAAGCAGTTTGCTACTGATTTCTTCTGTTTCAGTTGTAACTAAGCCCGATATTCGACTTGGCTGGTTATTAGGAACATTAGGAAGACTTTGTTTTGGCTGTATAATTTATGTTCTATTTTAACCCAAAAGATTATGTTTATAATAGTGGAAGTACATTAAAACAATGAGGCCAGGGAAAGTGTTATTGGCAGTATACCAAAGTGGGGCATTTTATAATCCTGGGAAGCTTACTGATTTCCTGGAAAATCTGAATGAGCGCACAATCCAGTAGAAAGCCAAATCGTTAATGGTGTCAGGTTAATTCAATGCATTTTCCCCAGTGCAGCTCTCAGCGCTTCCAGTAACCAGTAATGTATGGGTGGAGACCATGCAAAATCCTAGTGCTTTTAATGGGCAAGTTTTATGGGGAAAACTGGACGAGTAGCTCCAGAGCCAGTATAGGAAATGTTCATAGAATCATAGCCTCGCAGAATTGCAGTTTAGTGTTGGTTGAACAGACAATTTACAGCAGGCTGCAAACATGACAGGGAATGACTCCGTCTCCTTAAAAGGAATCCATTCAGTGCTGAGCCTATAAACCTTAATTTATCTGTAATCATTGCACATGTCAGTCATGCAGAGTGATGTATAATATTGACGGAGAGCCTGGTAGACAGGTTCTGGACTCTTTTATGGAGAATAAAGATGTTAGAGGTAAGAATGCGGAGTTGGTGAGCATCTCGTTATGTAGAACAGTACTGGATGAGGCCAAACGTTGGATCAAGTTCCAGAGTCATTTTGTGAGTGCATGCATAGAGAGCCCGTGACTCCATAGGGCTCGGAATATTGAATCTGCTCATGCTGTGCCCTTGTGAACTTGACAGAATTCTGAATAAGTCCAAACCTGTTTATGCAGCCGACATTCCCCTGTCTGTAGATCACCACCCTGGGGAACCTGTCACCATCCACCACGGTCTTCTTCTGCTGTGACATGCAAGAAAGATTCCGGCCAGCAATCAAGTATTTTGGGGATATCATCAGCGTGGGACAGAGACTGGTAAGTATCGCCCCCACCAGGAAGAAGCAGGGTTTGCTTGTGTGTGTGATTGCATCCTGCAATGAACTGAAAACTAGCGATGGGCAAATGACGCATCATGAACTATCGGCTGTATTTTCTGACCCCACTAACTGGTGACCTCTGTTCATAAAAGGACCCAAAGCAAACCAGGAGTCCACCATCTAGTGGAGATAAAAAAAAATATAGCAAATGGTTCAGGAAGCCTCAAAGGCCTATCCCTACTGAAATCCCGTTCTGGGTGTACCTCTGTCTTGTGCCCAATCCTGCCTTGGACAGGTTCTAGGCAGATGGATGGATAAACTGGCCAATGTCACATAATCTTCTGGAAAAATCCTAGATCAAATAAATATGTGTCGCATGTAAGCTGATTGTAATCATATCTTTGGTCAACGAAGGAGAAGGTGTTGACCTCTTGCTTCTAAATGCTTATGACGACTACTTATTTCTGGATCGTTGATGGTTCCCTGGAATAGCAGTATGGAGATTTTTCCATCGGGTTGAGGTGTTTGTAATATGTAGAGGATCGATGGCACAACATCAGATTGCTTATGTCAATTATACCCAAGAGATGTAAGCTTGGCTTAAAGGTTATGACCACAGTGTTCAGATCAGCTTGCATTAATATTGCACTTTTGAGACTTGAACTCGTCATTACTGCAGTTTGATTCTGATGTACTGCTGAAAGCAGCTAGTATGGCATTTAGATTTTGTGTAAATGTTGCACTCGACAAATGTCATGCCTAACATTTGTCGTCTTGCGACCTCTGCACTCAGCTACAAGGCGCCCGCATTCTGGGTATTCCGGTGATCGTCTCCGAGCAGTATCCCAAAGGCCTAGGCAACACAGTACAGGAGCTGGACCTTACGGGAGCCAAGCTGGTGTTTCCCAAGACCAAATTCTCCATGGTGCTGCCTGAAGTGGAGGCCGCACTGGCCGAGATTCCCGGACTGCGGAGCGTGGTGCTCTTTGGGGTCGAGGTATGACGAAGCCCTACATGATATAGATATCATCCCTGTTTAGTTCTGCACTGCTTTATGATTTAAGTCAGTGTTTCTCAAACTGGTCCTCAGGGACCCTCAGACAGTCCATTTTTTTGGTCCCTCCCTACTACTGGTAGGGAGCTGGGAGGGAGAACTCATGTCCATGTCTGGCCAGGAGCTGAGAGGGGGAGAAAACCTAGACCATCCAGGGGTCCCTGAAGACCCAGTTGAGAAACAGTGATTTAAGGTTTATTTGTATTAAGGCATTTGTTAAGTAGTAAATGATAGAAATAATGTTTTGCTAGTATTTTACTTGACTGAAAGTAAAACCCAGATAAGAATCCAAAGAAATATTCAGCCTAATTACTTGTTAGATTTCTGTGAAGATGCTGGACTGTTGCACGTCCTGATTAAAACTGGCCATATATGATGCCATTTTTGACCATAACCAACGTCCAGACAAAAGGAAATCGAGCACGTTGATGAGAACAGCTATGTCGCCGCCACATTATTCGTTCTGTGTCATGCCAGAATCCTAGAGAGCGGTGAATGTTTTCGATGCAGCAGACGTACAAACAGAACGCAATACACTTAGTGTGGCCAGTGGGTGAGTCAGGTGGGATTAAGGGGGTGATGGCTTATTTAAAATGGAAGTAGTTTATTCCACCCGTCCATTATCATGCCCGCTTAATCCCCACTGGGGTTGTGGGGGGCCTGGAGCCAATCCCTGGAAAAACGGCCACAAGCGGGAACCAACCCTGCGTGGGTGCCAACACGCGCGAGTAGATTATTAACAATCCCTGTTGGTTTAATACTAGCAGAGGCTCATGCAATGAAGCCAACAACTTATATGGCACGGTTACATTCTAATGAAACGTGTACATTCCATGGCAAACATTACCCTGTTATGATATTTACTATTTATAGAAATACAGGAATACACATTTTATAGAGTATGATGTAGTGCAAAGCATGTCAATTACTGTATCGTCGATTCCATTGATTTCGTCTGAAGTGTACAGCCAGCCCTTCATTTTTTTCTTTTTCTATTTGCTCCACCACCACGTCCTGGTGGCAATTCGCATGCATAAAACCAGTCGCCTATGTTCAATCCGATCATGGTGTTATATCATAAAAAAAACTTTTTTTTCTGCACAGACCCATGTCTGCATTCAGCAGACAGCCCTGGATTTGATTGGTCGGGGACTGGAAGTCCACATCATTGCTGACTCTACATCCTCCAGGAGCATGATGGATAGGATGTTTGCACTGGAGGTAAACCCAGCAACTCCTTACACAGGGAAAAACTTTGTAATTCATTCATTAGACAAAACGTTTCTGTCATGTTTTCAGGGTACAGAAAGAGTTAGTCTTTTCCTTGGCAACAATTACTGGAAATTTTAATAAATTTTAAAAACTATGCATGTCTGGAGTAGAAAGTAGTGTTTATGGATTTATAGATAGATTTATAGATATAGAGCAAAAGAAATTTGTTTTAAATGTTTTTTCCATGTTAATGAAGTTTGGATGGTATCACCAGGCAGGCACCTTATCTGGAGCATGTTAAATCTGTACTACAGTATATTTACCTTTTTAGTTATCATTGTGTAGATGAACTGTCGCTTTTCAAAATGACAATGTGTCTCCCACAGCGTCTAGCTCGCACCGGTATCATCATCACCACAAGCGAGTCAGTTCTACTGCAGCTGGTTTCGGATAAAGAGCACCCGAAATTCAAGGAGATCCAGAACATCATTAAGGCCAGTGCCCCGGAGTCTGGCCTGTTGTCCAAAGTCTGAGGTCACGTGGCGTGCCATGTCAGGAGTAATCTAGGGTGCTGTGGGTCAACCATCTGCAAGGAACAGCATTGCATGAGTTTGCTCTGTCTGCAGGGTGGTGATATGCTTATTAAAAAAGTTACCTTTAAAAACTAGCATAAATGGTGTTTACTTGTATCCTCTCCCTCGGCTATAAGGAGATGTTTTATTTTCAAATCAGCTTCAAGTTTGAATCATTTGAAGTATATATTTTTTTCCTCATAATTCCTCTTTTTCTACAGCCAACTCTGTATGCCAGTCAGTCCTAATCATGGTGTAAAATCTGGGAGTGATATCATCCTTTTAGACACATGGATCTCAGCATAAAGCCCATTTAATTCCTCCTTCGGCATTTGTTCACATTTACGCAGGATAGTGTTCAAAAATGCAAACACAATATTTTACATATTGAGGCGATATTTTATATTAAAATGAGCCCATCTGGGAAAATCTTTTCCTTATCAAAATATTTACTTGGTGTACAAGACCCACATTTTTCCAGGTAATTTATCTGTCATATTAATATTACTTTGGTCCTATTAGTATTTCTGTAATTTGATTTTAATTGCATACTTATGGACCGTATCGTACATCCTTATCAGTGGAATGCATTGGATTTTTAATTTTACCTTGTTTTATTAAAATGCGTTTCCCCAAGCTTACCTTTGGAGGGAGAATAAGCGTAAATTCTCATCCTCTGGTTGCGGCTTCAGTCTATCATGTTGCATTTAAAAAAAAATTTCTTTTACTGTTGTGAGCACATGAACTGTCCAGAAGTGCAGCTGTGGAGATTTCTTCACTATTGACAAATTGATGGACCCCTGGGTGTTTCTCTGAGGATACATCCGTGTTGTAAAACCAGCATGCAGATAATGTTGCGTGTCAGCGCGATAGCAATGTGTTATATATATTTTTTTAAATGTGCCTATTTATTAACTATCCAAACTGATTGTAAAACAGACGTCGGGGTAGGCTTACTGTAAGTGTGCGGCTTTAGACTTGTGCAGGTTTGTGAACACGTAAGAACGCCGTCTGGTTTTGTATCTGCTTAAGTAAATAAATCTTCATATGTACTGTTAGTCTTTCATTTCCCTCTTTATTTTTCAGCGTTTGAAGATGGCAAAGACATTGACTATTTTGGTCTCTTTGCCTTTGTAGTGAATAACGATTCCACTAATGAAAAGGTTTCTGAAGATAAATGACACTAAAGTAATCTTATGTGTAGTGTGGTATATCATGCACCCTCTGGTGACATTGAGTATAGGCTATAAGCCAGGCGTACCCTTTGCATTACGTTTCCATGGGCAGTCCGTGAGTTTAAAGGGTGAGACTGAGTGTTCATGTGTTTAAGGTTACATCTCATCAGACTTAGGTTTTCTGTTTGATGCCATCGCAACAGAACTTGAAGTTCCATATAATCCAAGTTAAATATTATTCTTGGACATAGCAGCAGTGCGGACGTCGATGTCTAGTCTAAAACTGTCTAGGTACCGTGATTTACGTTTTTAACTAAAACATAATGTCTTATTGTTTACGTTAAAATGGAAGAGCGACAAGTACAAGAGCACATTTTTTCCAATTCAGACATTACTGTCTGAATTACTGTTTACCTTCAGTTCAGTTCTTTTTAGCCTGCAGTTTTTATATACTCGTTTTCAAGCTGAAACAGTTAAAGATAAGGACCCCTTGAATATACAGCAAGCGCTGTAGATGACTAAATCAAAATTGTTTTTTTAAGTTCATATACAATATTATTTAGAGGTTATTCAACCAGGACTATAAATCACATGCTAAATTGCCTGGTAAATACCACTAAAGATTGTCACAGTGCAAGGTAATGAATTGACCATCCGTGATTTTTAAGGGGTCGGGGAAACGTATGGTTGTCACACTTTTTTATGCTTCTGCACCGCTAACTCATTGAATTTTCAAGTGAGAGTTCTCAAACTTTCATACCAAATACACACACATGCTTACTACAAATGACACCATCTCTGCAGAAATATCGCAAACATTGTAAGCTGCTGTGAAGTACATGGTGTTCCTTTGTCACAGCTCACCCCACTAGCAGGGTAGGTTGTAACAATTATATAAAAGAAAGAAAACAGAGGCCACACCATGTGATATGCTTCATAAGGAGGTTTACTGAAATAAAATAACAATCCAGAACAATGTCTGTCTTTCTGTGACAAACCATAACCCAAATCTAGCTTCTGTCTGACTCAGGAGTGTGTATCTGTGTGTATATTCTTAATTAGAGTCACAAAGGTGACAAATAAACATTGGTAACCCTGGAGTGCAGTCTTGCTGGCCCAGACACTGCACAGAGCACATTTTAGCCACGCTCCCTTAGTCTTCCAGTTGCTACATGGCTCCACACAGAGACCTCAGCACTGGCTTTTTAACATTTTCTTTATGGGCTTTCTTTCCTTTTTATTTTGCTTGTCTTTATTCTCTCGTAAGATACTCTTCGTTACATTTTTGCTTCCTCTTCTGTCTTCTTCCACTAGTGCTCGCTTCACTGGTGTATCGCTGAATATTTCAGACTGCCTCTTCTTCCTGGTCCTGCCACTTTTGCCTGGGAAACTTTCATATAATATGAGTCATAGGATTATATCTGCATTAGTTTAAGTACTAAACAAAATAAAGTCTTGGTCAAGTAATGTACTTTCTTACCACAAGAAAAATTTTTCTCTATACACTCTGCATGCACTCATTTCTAATTTTAATAGCCACCTTGTGTGATCCGGGAAGTGGGTAAACAGTGAAATGATCATATGACTCCTGTCTTATCTGTGATTGGAGGAATTGGGGGCATTACAATTCTGCCCATGATACAGCCACACCTGGTCTCCCCTGTATGATAAACTTTGAATTTTGGCAATGCCAACAATGATCATTTACAGTATGACAAAGGCACAATCACACACTTTTGATTATCGTACTGAACACTGCAAAAGCCACAAAGTGATTTTATGGCTGCAATTGCTGTCGCATGAGAAAAGGCTTGTGCTGAGAGTGCAAAGTGTTTTCTTTAAAATGATTGTTTGATAATCAGCTCAGTTTCACTTCAATTAGTTATTAATAATCAGCTCCCATACAGAATTTTACCTTCCTATTCATATAACCACTGGTGGGTCATGACTCTTATCCTAAATCCAGGTCTATATTTATTGCATTTGTCATTTGTGCGTTTCTGTATTATACTGACCTGTTTTTTGTTAGACTTTTGTTGGGATAATCCACAATATGAGTCTAAAGATAAGCTCTGCTGTTGTACTACTGAACAAGGTGCATAAGCTGTTTTTCTCCTATAAAATATTCAATTGCAAGATCTGTAAGGTTTTTTTGATAAAACAATCAGCTTTTCTTTATATCAATATACATATTCCAAGTTGGTGAAATGATACGCGAAGGCCTAAGGAGGGCGCTAAACTACCAGCATTTCAGAGGACCAAAGTAAACGCAAACTGTGGTCAGTGAATTGCCGGTAAATCACTCCATACCACATTCTGGCCTCAGCACTTCAATCAAATATAAATATTTTGACTGAACAAAAATAAAGTAGGCCTATTCAACATTAACGTTTTTGTGAGGGTCACCAGTTATGTACAACGCCCTTTCTGAAAAGGTTGGGACAGTGTGCAAAATGTAAATAAGAACCGAATATTGCAAAGAATTTGGGAATTTCATCATCCGCGGTACATAATATTAATAAAAGATTCAGAGAATCCAGAGAAATCTCTGTACAGAAGGGACAAGGCTGAAAACCAATATTGGATAGCCGTGATCTTCGGGTCCTCAGACGGCACTGCTTAAACACATACAGTACACGATTCTACAGGAACTCACTGCATGGGCTCAGTAACACTTCCAACACCATTGTCTGTGATCATAGTTCTCAATGCATCCACAAATACAGAATGAAACTCTACCATGCAAAGAGACCAAATCTAAACGTGATCCAGAAACGCTGTATCATATGCTGCCATCCAGACAATGTCTTTTTCACACAAGGCCTTGTGTATTTCAGCAAGACAATGCCAAACCGCATTCTGCCCATATT
>JABFEB020000113.1:143940-165352 GCA_019775895.2 Stomatorhinus ivindoensis
CCAAAGTTGTTGAGCAATTGAAATCTTATATCAGGCAAGAATGGGACGACGTTTCACTTCCAAAACTCCAGCAACTGTTCTCCTCAGTTCCCAAACATTTACAGCATGTTGTTAACAGAAGAGGTGATGCAGCACAGTGGTAAACATGCCCCCGTCCCAACTTTTTTAAAATGTGTTTTTGGCATCAAATACAAATTGAGCAAATACTTGTCATAGAACAATAAAATGTTTTACTTTCAACATCTGACATGTTGTATTTGTTATATTTTCCATTAAATATGAGTTTATATGATTTGTAAATCATTGCATTCTGTTTTTATTTACAGTTTACACAGGATCCCAAATTTTTGGGAAATGGGGTTATAAATGTGTGTAATCGGTAAATGCCTTATTTGGTATAGACCCATATTTTCAGCTCTAACTGTAAAATATTGCAGGCAAAAATATCCGCATCAGGGTAAAAGAATATGAAGTACATTTTCTCAATTTTAAATATATAGGCCTATTTATAAAATTAATAATTTGTATATCTTGCCAACACGAGCTAATTTTTAGTTTTTCAATATTTACATCTTTAGCACAAATGACTCTCCTAATACAGTGACATTTCAAACAGTTCGACAGATTGCAGTACAGAGTGTTATGCAATGCAGATTAACTAGAAATATAACTTAAAATTTTGATTTAATTACCCATAGGGGCTATTATTTAACAATTTAAAGCATGTGCCAAAATGATGAACTGTGAAAGACTTTGCCTTTGAAAAAAATGCTATTTGTATAGAACAGTGAGTAATATCAACGATCTATAGTTTTAATGGATATTAATTTGTAATGTAACGGGTCGTTCTGTTTAATTTTCTCACCGTTCCCCAAGGTCAGACGCGTTAATATAATTTGTAGTGCAGTTGTTCAGGAACCGACTGCTGAGCACCATTGTTCCAGGCTCTCTGGAAGAAGAAAACAGCTGGCAGACACAGTAGAGAAAGAGAAATCCGGAACGAAGACGTGCATCGTTACTACTTCATGAATTCAACAGAATTTTGTGATGATTGGCACCATTCAAGAGGTAGCGACAACAGCTGTGAATGGCTATGAAATGATTGGATGTTATACACTATCATTCGAGGCAACCACATACTGGGCATAATTAGGTCTCTTACACGGAGCCAGCAGCAAACATTTTAAATAGATGATCATTTTTACATTTTATTTCAGTTCTGGAGCATTAATGAGGCAACTTGAGCTTCACGACCTCTTCCTCAAATCTCCAAATCAAACTCTGATGAGATCTGACTAGACTGCTGCGTCACTCTCAGCTATTTTAAGTCATGAAGTACTTCTTCTTATTCTTTCTCCTGCACTTTTCAGCTTAATATAATTTGGTTGTCGATAATGCTCCAAGCGTAAGGCTGGCCTGTGAGCTAATGTTCTATGTGCCAGATCCCAGGTCAGACTCAACTTGGACTTGAGGGCATCCTTCCAAGGCTGCATTCGAAAACTGAATTTGTCCCAATGGTGCGACAGGGCTGTCCCATTTCGAAGGCTCCTTAAAATGCAGCATAGAAATGCATCATTTTTTTGCCAAGATTCCAAAATTAATTGCATGGACCTTTGAAGGATGCCTCATACAAAGTCTACATAGACCACATCCTTCAAAGGATGCAGCCCCTGAATTTGGGCATGGACCACAACTGAACTCACGACTTTACTTCAGTCTTCCATACTCAACAACTTCTATCCTTCATGAAGTGGACATTTTTAACATTATTTTGTCTCCTTCAAAGATCTGTCTCATTCTGGCGTGCGTTGCTGTCAGGCGTACGAAATTTAATTGCAAAAGTTTTCTTTTTTTTTAAAATTACTGTTGTATTTGTGAATGTTTGTTAACCAAGGTAGTGGAGTAGTGGTTGTACAGCACAAAGACCATAAAACAGGACTGCTGAGTTCGCAGCTTACCCACAATACAATGCATCCAGGGATTTGCAGCATAGAGGCATTGCATTGCATGCATTGTCTCTCCTAATACTTATTACAGCTCCAAATGTTCTCAGAGGCTTTGGAGCACCAAGGGCTACATCTCCATGCAGAGACACAAAGCCCGCGAGACCCTCCCTGGGAGATTGGTTTTAGTAGGAAGTATTTCTGGCTGTTATGTACTTTCATGATTTTCCAGGCATGGGGTGAAAAAGCATTTCCTTTCTATTGGGAACAGTATCTTCCATAATAACTAACCCATCTGTCGTTTGTCTCGCAATTAAAGGCCTGGGTTGCATCATGAATATGCTTGTATTACAAGAGTTTCCACCGCCACACCAAACCAGCGAGTATCGTTTAAACATGCACAATGCAAATCCTGCTCCAGAAAACATCAATATATCCATCCAGTAGGCCAACATGGCTATTGGGCGGCAGAACACAGGAATACACATAACTTACAAAGAACTTATAAACTAAACTTTTTTAAAAGGAGAAATTGGTTGATAATTGAATATATAGGAATAAAATAACATAGCAGTGACATACTATCTTCAATAAATATGACATCACTTCACATGGAACTTGGTTTAAAGCTGTGATTACATGGTAAGGCGACATTAGACAGACACAGAAAGAGACGTGAACATAAACGATTTTAACCATGAATCCATGATACAGGACGATACTGTATGACTTAAGACTGACCACTATACATCATACAGAAATGGTGCACAGTCTCTGAAAGCCAAATATAACAGGCCTGCCCGTTCCAGAACTCACCGATGAATAAAGTAAATGTTTAAACCAATAAGTCTAACGGGACTGTAAGCCAGATGTGACATGTACCGCTGGCTGGCTGATCTGAATAGCAGTCAGTGGACAGTTTGCAATGAGCATATCATGGTCACTAATTGTAGTGGCTCAGTAACATCTGGCGCTTTATTTCTCTAAGCTGGATAATTTAACAAAATACATTGGGTATGAAGGAAGGGCTAAGCTATGCAAAAGAGCTACATTATTATCCATCAATTTATCCAGAATGTGGGCTAGATACTGAGAGGTTAAGAATTTAAACTAGTGACCCAATAGTCCCAGGAGACGAAAATGTAGCTCATAAAAATGAACAACAAATGTTGGTCAAACTGTTTTCACAGATAAATTCTCAAATCAGTCCCAGGTAGAAAATGGCGTACGGCAGGAGTATGCTCTATGTGAGACACAGCACACATTTCAACTGTTAATTGTCATTAAACTATTAAAATGAGTTACTGACATCATTTATAAGATAAAAGCCCTTGTATTACGCTCTCCTCAGACAAAAAAAAAACATCTGGCCCTCAGTCAGGAATCTGCTGTTTTGGGGCTACTGATTATGTTGAAAGTTGTTAATTTTACTATAAATTAATTATACATCCATTCACCCATCTTCCAAATGCTGAAATTGCACTGGTGTTGCCTTTTCGTGTTCGTTTCGTTGCATACATTTTAATACGAGGTCTGTCAAGAGCTCCACGACGGGGCTTTTCCATTTGAAATAAATTTATGTGGTCCGCAACGGAAGTGCATTTGGGTGGAGTAACTGGCAGCTCTCCTGTCCTTGCACAGGCTTACGATTACAGATCGTCCCAGTCCTCTCATACATAAACCACACAGTATGTTACCGTTTTCCATTCCTTATCAAGGGATTTTGTTTAAAAGTTCAACACCGTTTTACCTTGTTCATGTATTAAGATTAAACCAGTCAAAAAGCGGTTGCTGCTTGTTTTATAGCAGCGTATTCTGCATCTATTTGTGGATAGGAGAAAGTGCCAAAAAACTTATTCATTATATAGGCTACATACACACACATACATATATGAAACCAGTTCTCCAACATACATTTTAGAATAGTTTTCCCTTTAAATCATCACTGCACAGAAATTGCAGGAAGTGGTTATTTAAGTGGTTAAAGTTGGCAGCATTGTTTTAGTTTGAATACACTGCGTTGTTTCACAGAGGAGATAAATGAAATGAATTGAAGAGCTCGATCGGACCAGACTATGGAGAGCGCGTCCCGTCCGCAGCGTACCGGTAAATCTGCGGAGCGCCGATTTCCAGGTGTGTGCGTTTTGCTGGTCTGTAGGCTAACATGTTAGACAGGGGGGGGGGGGATTCTCCATAGGCCTTTCTGTTAACTGATATTTGCACGAATGAAGAGCAGACATTGGTATATAAATTCCAGGATTTCTGCTGTCAGTGTATAACACGTTACCCCATATGCACGCATGAATCCCACGCTATAAAATACCTACAGTAGATGCTTTAATGTTTCCTTCCTCTCCAGTATAACAAAGGCATTCTAGGAGAACAGTCGCATTCAAATCCGCGCCCTGAATTGCAATTTCACACAGGATCTCAAATCCTTTTAAAGTTTATCCCACACAGATATGTTCTGCAGATTTAAAGTAGGTTAAACATTTCTGTTTGAGTACAATCTGTAAATGTTTGATTTTAGGTGCCCATTAATTAGTAATAATAATGTGTTATTTCATTTAAGTTCAAGCCTTTATAGTGACTGTACAGTATATCCATCCAACAGGCAACAAATTTTCTGCAGAGTAAATTGCGGTACAGGGCTCAAAACAGATTCGGCTGTTAGAATACAAAAAATATTACTATATATTACATTTTCTGCAATTCATTCATTGCTAAACAATGCAATATATAGTGAAGGTCATATATAATATGTCTTCAATATTTAAAAAACTGGCATGTAAAAAAATCTTATCAAGTCAATTTTAATAACATCAAAGGGCATCTTGAAAGACATGCCATTTGGAGAGAGTAGTCTGATTGTGCTTAAACTGTTTATACAAGATATGCTGAAGGAAAATTACCTGTTAAAGATGATGCGATGTTTGGAATGAATGAGATTTTTTTATATATGAATTGTTTAAATAAGTATTTTTTCAGTTACGCATTGAAATGATGCAATGTTTGGACCTGGTGGGATTTTTTAAATATTTAAATGAATGTGTCAAATATACATCTAACAAATGCAACAGACACATTTCCTACTATATATATATATAACCTATAGTAAACACATGTTGTCTTGCCTATGGTTTTGTACCCGCTAACTAAGCAGTAAGTTTTAGAAAAACAGTTCCAGAATATGACTCACAGTCTTGATTTCATCGAACGTAAAGTTGGAAACTGTCCACTAAGACCCATATTTCATCCATCTTTAGCACTGGAAACATGTAGCATTTAACATGTACAACAGACCGACACTGTTCGATGAAACAGAGACCTTTCAGTGCTGACATGTCACTGACGTTAAACCCACCACAGTTACATGAAGTAACACTGAAACAGGGTGTGGTAAGAGTAACAATTATTGTACACTTTAAAAATAGTCAAGATATTTTTATATAACTGGTTCCTGTTAACGTAGAGTAACATTTTTATTTCACTGTTTTAATAAGCTTATAAAAACTGCTTATAATATTTGAGAAATTTGACTGCCTGACTTAAAATGAGTATCTACAAGCTACTGACTGACGCGTTTTCCCGTGATTCATGCTAATCTGCAAAAAAAGACATATACCACACGCATGTACCCAGGCAGTAAAATAAGCTGTCTACTCATTGCCGTGTCGATCAATACTCTTTCAATCACCAAATGCTCCGAAACAGCCAAAGGAATGTTAACATTGGTTTTAAAGTATATTATTTCTTTTCTGCAAAGAAAAATTTGCCAGCCATAATAAATAGTGTGAAAAGAAAATGTAATAGCAACTTCCAAAAACCACTGTATAAGCCAATGAAATCACTGTTAAAGAGCAATGAAAGGCCTTTAACTTGTGTGCTGATATATTTACTTATAAATTTGCATGTTGTTCCAGTGCCATGGAAGATATCACTAGTGAAGCACTGTCAGTCATTCTCTGTGGTGCTGTTTTGATGCCCAATTACTGCCCAGTTTTATAGTCAAATATGGCTATATGCAAATGGAATGGAACCTCTCCGGTGGGACAGGAGATTGAGCTGGGTCAGGAGGTAGAGAGATACCAACTAGACCTCAATGCACGGCACAGACTCTAGAACCAAACTCCTGGAAAGGCGCTGGACTCTATTACCCCCGTGAATGAAAGGGTCACCTTCCTTCAACTTTGTGTTGGCGGATGGGCTTTAATTGCTGTCTGTGCATATGCACCAAACAAAAGTTTCAAGTATCCAGCCTTTTTGGAAACCTTAGAAGAGGTGTTGGAAGGCGTCCCTTGTGGGGACTTGATAGTTCTGCTGGGGGACTGTAACGGTCATGTGGGTAATGACAGTGAAACACAAACACCACGTTCAAGCATAAGAGTGTTATTAAGTATACCTGGCACCAGAGCCCTCTAGGCCACAGTTCAATGATCGATTTTGTAATCATATAGTTGGATCTGTGTCTGCACTTGGGTGAAGAGCACCTGGTGGTGAGTTGGATGCAATGTCGGGGGAAGATGCCGGATAGACCTGGTAGACCCAAACAAATAGTGACAGTGTGTTGGGAGTGTCTGGCAGAGGTTCCTGTGCTTGCATCCCAAGGAAGTCAGGAGACATTGAGTCTGAATGAACCATGTCGTGGAACTCCACTGCAAAGGCGGCTGTGCAGAGCTACGGTCAGAAGGTTACTGGTGCTTGTTATGGTGGAGAACTTGCCTGTCACAGGGGTTGTGGTCAGTGAAGTAGTCAAAAAACTTTTTGGTGGTAAAGCTCCAGGGCTGTATGAGATCCTTAATGTTATTGGGTTGTCCTGACAAAACAATCTCTACATCATTGCATGGAGGTTGAGGACAGTACCTTTGGATTGGCAGACTAAAGTGGTGTGTTCCACCTTTAGGGGGATCACACTCCTCAGCCTCCCTGGGAAGGTGTATGTCAGGGCACTGTAGAGGATGGTCGAACCTCAGATCCTGGAGGACAATTCAGATTCCATCCTGATCACAGAACACAGAACCAGCTCTTCACCCTCCAATGGATTCTGGTGGGTTCATGGGAATTGGCATTTTGTGGATTTGGAAAAGGCGTGTGGTTGTATCCTTCAGGCAGCCAGGATGAGGATCGGCACCTCGGCCATGGTTCTTGACCGGAAGTGGGTAGATTGCCCTCTACGTTCCTACCCTCACCTATGGTCAGGTCGCAAGCTTTAATTATATCTTTCGGCTGGTGTGGAAATGCCTTGGATTTTACCTGTGGAGCTGGAGGAGGTAGCTGGTGAGAGGGAGTAGTGGGATTCCCTGCTAAGACTGCTGCCCCCATGACCCCACCCCACGTAAGCGGTGGAAAATGGGTGGAGGCATGGATGGAATATCACTGGGAATATACTTCAGTTACGTTTTAATCAAGTGATTTTCAAGGGGTGCCAATGATTGTGACAACATTTAACAATACTTTAGGCTAACAATTTCTTTCAGTAGTTTTACCTCAGTGGAAAGGTAAGATTTTGTGAATAATTTGAGTGAAAGGCCCAGAGAATAAACAGCGAAGACATTTTTCATAGCTTGTATAACTCATACTGTATATAGTAAGCATTCCTGTAATGGAGGACCCTGTATGTATTACATATCTATTGAACTCTATGTGACCATTGTCCTAACTGTGTGTGTATTTAATACTCTATGTAAGAGAACCATTGACAACCATTGACTAGTAGCGTGGGGGCGGCATGGTGGTGCAGTGGTTAGCACTGTTGCCTCACACCTCTGGGATCTAGGGTTCAAGTCCCCACCTAGGTTCCACGTGTGTGGAGTTTGCATGTACTCCCTGTGCTGTTGTGGGGTTTTCTCCAGATACTCCAGTTTCCCTCCACAGTCCAAAGATATGCTGAGGCTGACTGGAGTTGCTAAATTGCCTGTAGGTGTGGCTGTGTGTGTGAGTGTGCCCTGCCATGGGCTGGCCCCCTGTCCAGGGTTGTTCCCTGCCTCATGCCTGTTGCTTCCGGGATAGGCTCCGGACCCCCCGCGACCCAGTAGGATAAGCGGGTATCAAAGATGAATGGACTAGTAGTGCTGGAAGCTGGAAGCTGGGGTGCTGAGGGTGCTTCCACACCTCCTATTATCCATTTTATTAAAGAAAAACAGCATTATGACATTTTTCCCACAGTGGCTCACAGGAGCCTTCAGGAGTATTTCTCCAAAAAGACTATCATTGTTAGCTATTGATAGTTACCGATTGATGCAAAAGAACTTCAGTTGAGTCTATTGATTGTTCCAAGTTTCAGTGCCCAGAGCCCAAAAGGTCTTCCCACACCTAGGACCAGAGACGAATTTCCCGTGTGTGAACATACTTGGCCAATGAGCCTGATTCTGATCAATAGTCCTATACTTTGTTGACCAGCATCAGGATTGGTGGAGTGAGGGATATGTTTGAGCACCTCCGGAAGCTGAAGTTCAGGTGAGAAGGTCTATAGATGAGGAATTCATCCAGAGGATTGCAAAGCTGCAGTACTGTAGCCATGACATGACATAAAGGAGCAGGAGATTTATGAATGTCGTTTCTGTGGACCTTATGGAAGACGTACACCCCCACCCCGCCTTACTGCCACTGCATGATAAATTTTAGGTGTTTTAGCTGTCAAGAGTAATGTCGAAGATTTTTCCCGCTGCTCCTTTAACTGAGATGGAGAAGGATGAGGTTTGGTGTCTTTCCAGGCAAGATGCAGGGAACCTAAGGTATTAGGGGCTCCGTATAGTGTTGGTGATATTGGAATATCAGTGGTGGTTTTGTCCAAGAATGTGAATTTGTAAAGACTTCCTAGTCCTTGAATAGAGTTGCTTCATCATTTGTTTAAACTTCCTCTCACACTTGTCTCTTTTCTAATGAATATGAACCTTAAAAAAAGGGTACATATGTATATATCCACAGAGACGCTTATATATTGTTGTGTGTGAACCAGTTTTTTTGTAGTAGAGCCAAGGAGAAAGAAAGCATATCACAAGCACTTTCTATAATTTGTGTTTTGAGAGGTGACGGAATGTCTTACTGAGAGTGAGGGGGGAGGCTGATGTCACAGTTAAAAAATAAAGTGACCTCAAGAGCTGAACAAAACTGGAAAGCAAGTTCTACAGATGTATATCTAGCATAATGGCCTGCAACGGGCCTGCAGCTTGTGATTTATTTTCACGACTTTTAAGACCAGCGCTGTTTTCGGTTAACATCACAACCTATGCATGATGCTGACATTAAATGCCAATTTCGGTTTCCTCTCTCTTCTAAAACCTTCATGTTGTCAGGAAAAATGAACAGCTCAAGCAGGACAGGTTACAGCATAGAAGGGTTTGTGTTTGGTATTCCTCGACATTCCTTCAAAGTCCTCGAGATAAATGCTTTTCTATTGCAGTAATGTCTGCAAAATTGTGTTTGCATGACATCTAGCTACTGTAATAAAATGTTAAACATGGCAATGTCATGTAATTTCCATACTATCCTGAAATGAAAATGAATGACAGTATATTCTGCTTCCTTATTCTCTCAGGACAATCGAGAGTTTTGCTGATATATTTTGGCCCCAACATCAGAGTCCTCAGCTCCCTTCACCTGCTGGGACATTCAGGGATCCCACCCTTTTCTGGGACACCGCTCCTTTATTCCCCTCCATTCAGGGGTCCCACCCTTTTCTGGGACACCGCTCCTTTATTCCCCTCCTTCTCCATGATTTTTTCAGCCCCCTTGGCTCTCCAGACGGCCATGCTCTGCTGTGGTGGAGAGTTTTAAATGTCACTCTTCTCTTGTGGCACAGACCGCTGTTTCCTCTCCTTGGCACAGACCACTGTTCCCTCTCCTTGGCACAGACCGCTGTTTCCTCTTCTTGGCACAGACCGCTGCTTCCTCTCCTTAGCACAGACCACTGTTTCCTCTCCTTGGCACAGACCACTGTTTCCTCTCCTTGGCACAGACCACTGTTCCCTCTCCTTGGCACAGACCACTGTTCCCTCTCCTTGGCACAGACCACTGTTTCCTCTCCTTGGCACAGACCGCTGCTTCCTCTCCTTAGCACATGTCCTCTTGTCTTCGCTGTTGATCCACAGCCTGTACAGTAATGGGCAGGGAGCTCATTTCCAGTAGTAAATACTACAGAGAAACTTAAGTTTCAATCTGGGATTTTTTTTTGGTCTTTTTAGAGAGGAACTTGTTTTTTAAGTTTGTTCGGCACAGACCACAGTACTTTGAGCAAGTTTGAGTAGGATCATACCAGAAACGCCACTCCACTCCAATCTGAAGACATCAAGATAGTTGTACTGTATGCGGTGTTCCACTATCTTTACTTGCAGTGTAGTTAAATGATCCACCATAGCAAGACGCTACTTCAATATTAGTTTAAATACTAGAACTCGTGGCCATAGGTGAGAGCGGGAGAACATTTTAAGCTGGATTTGAGGAAGCACTTCTTTACACAGCATGTAGTTAGAGTATGGAAAAGTCTTCCTGTTGGTGTAGCGCAAACTAAAACCCTGAGTTCCTTTAAATCAGAGCTAGTTAAGATTTGAACAACTCTGAGCTATTAGTTGAGTTCTCCCCAGATGAGCTTGATGGGCCAAATGGCCTCCTTATGTTCTTATGACGCTCAGCTTTTACAGTTGCCACTGAGTAAACTGGACAGTTCTGTTTTAAGTAGAAAAAGAATCTGCATTTTCAGATTAGTATGTTGTTGATCCTCTTAAGGTCATGCCGGATAAATAATTAAAGCTGCCTCCCTCTCTTCCAGCAACTGGCTAAGAACCGTGACTCCGTCCCATGCGTCTCTCTGCTAATATCGGCACAGCTGTCCCCAGTGTCCCCCAGCTGTGCGTGGCTTAAAATTATTATTTTTTTCTATAGGTAAAGGGAATTAAATGTGGGTTTCGGCAAAAAAGTGTCACCTCATTTTTCAGCCATCAGCTTTTGTTTCCGTCTTGTGAGAAATGGAGTGTTGTCTATCCGCCGTTCCGTAATCCAAGTTTAAAAAGCCAGAAGTGACTTGTTTCCCAAGGGTTTTAAAGAACAATGCAGTATAGTGGCGATCTCTCAGTTTGCATGTGACACAGGGGTGCATTTAATCTTACTACCAACAGCAAATGAATGGAGATTTTTCCAGAGGAAACGTAGCTTTCGTGTGGGAATGGTCTTAGCAGGTCTCATGCATGATACAGCCATAACAGACTGAACATATTAAACACAGAGGCTTCAATCGCCTATGAAGACTGATGAGTGTAAAGGTCAAATGAAATCATCCATCCATTAGCTATGCTACGCGGAGGTAGACTAAGAAAATTAAGTCCAAAGAATCAAAAATCTGTCAATGATACTCTGAGAATCTGAGGCAAATTGTACCAAACAGGCTTGTTTTTGATTAGTTGTCTTGAGACAGTTTACATACCAGAAAGTTACAAGCACAGCCATGTCCAGTAATCTTCTAATAGTGCTTTGATTGTATGATCAAATGCCTGCATGCATAACAGGGCCCGTTGGCATCATTTTGCCATGTAATTAAGCATTTTTTAAAAGAAACAAAATGACAATGATCTTTAGTTCTGTAATAAGCCTGCTTATCAGATTTATTTATTTAGCATCAACTCTATTTATGCCTCCTTTGCCAATTTAATTACTTTTTATTAACTTTTCCCCTAAAACCGGAATACATTAGGGAGTAATCTGGTTTTCTGTAGATCATAAATTTTTTTATTCATAATGAGGTTACATAAGATATCTACTCAGCAGTGTGATAAACAGTGCTGTTATTTCTGTGGTTCACTGGAATTAAACAGCTGTTAAAATTAATTACTTTCAGAGACTGTTTCTCATAACACAGTACTAACTGTGTGTAATTACTAAAACAACATAGATTTAACTGCAATCAAATTATGAGGAAAAGTTTTTTTTTCAAAGCTAAGGAAGCAATTCAAATCCATCCGTCTATCCACCTTCCGTGCTGCTTGTCCAGTTCATGGTCAATTGATTAATTTACTTATATCTTAGACTACTGACAGTAAATCATTATTTATGAATTTTGCATGGCTGTGCACATGCTAGAAATGTTTAAAAGATAATCCAATAAGGGGTGAGTTCCAGCAAGCAGTAGTGGTTTTCTTAGTGGTTTATAAAAGGAAATTGCAAGCAGAGTCTTGGAGATCCACTAAAACGAGTTAAATATTCAGCACTAAATAAGACTTTGAGGAATGGTACAGGTTGGTGCTTGCTAGCTGTTTCAAGTCACCCACTGGCACCCTAACCACCCGGCTCTATCCGTATTTCTTAGCTTATGCTGTTCTAATGGATGGATGGACAGACTTGCCCCCACAGCCCGGTGTGATTCCCTTTAGTGGAGCCCAAGCCAGTGATAACCTACTGACATTTACACTCTCATTCCTGTGTTTCGGGGATCATAGGGTCTAATACAGCCTGCCTACTGCAATACACATGAAAAGGGACGTAATGACTGTACATCTTTGTGTGCATTCTGACAGCTTCTCTGACGGCACAGTCCTCACGTGTGGGATCCTCGTGGACTTTGCCGAACGTCGCTCCCAAAGTCATCTGGACATCAGCAGGCTTCTGCCGGCTTATTTGTGTGTCTGTGATTTAATTAGCTTTTCAGCGACGGCGAATTCGGAGTTGTCAGTTTCCGCTGAAAGTCTGTGTACTTGGGGTATAATTGTGACTTCTTTAAAAAAAAAATTTTGATTTAGACCTAAAAACGTTATTTTTTGAGTTATTTATGAGATAAAGGATGTTAGGAAAAACCTTATTTATTATCCTACAGTTTTCCAAGACGTGAGATGAAACCTTCAGCCCAGTTTTGAGCTGCTCAAACTTCCTGCTTGGATCCTGAAGCTCAAAGAAGCATGCATGCAATTTTAGTACATTGCAGAAAGGAGTCAGAAAGGCTGCATTATGCATATGTGTCTGTAAACACTACTTAGGTATTTATACCTTCTTTCCTTAGCTGATGCTATCACTCAGTTTAATTTAAATAACTTAAACTCCACTCATCTGTACGGAGGCCTATTTCCTGACGTGGTTCCTCACCAGTTCTGCTCCTGCAATTAAATTGAACTCGTTTCGATCATTATCCCTTAACCTCAAAGCCGCTTGCCACCCCTTAGTTCAGTGAATGAAGCAAACGTAACATTTTGAATTTAACTAGAGACCATAACCATGCAGTATGTGGTACAGATGACCGAAAGTGGGACAGTGGTCACTCCGGGGCTGATCTAAAACTCGGAGCGAGAGCCGAAGGGCACGAGGATGACTGACGAGTTTCATCTAGGCTTCCCTCTTTCAGCTCAGGGAGAACCCCGGACTGGGGTCAGAAGCGGAAGGAGGCCGACACTATCAGAGCCAGGCTCACAACGTTTAAAGGGAACCTGCATTGTGCCTGGCGTAGTGTGACGTGCTTCCGGACTGGAAGAGGGCTCCATCAATGGCTGACCCAGTTCCACTTTCACAGCCGGGCCGGATGTGGAGGAGAGCAGGGGGGTCAGAGGGACCTGAGTATGCAGGAACAGCCATGGGCCGGCCGCGGAGAGGCCTGACATGGGACAGCTCACTCAGCACCACAGAAGATGCCGGCTGGAGCAGGAATGCTTTCATCCATCCGTGATATCATTTCTGTACGGTTCTCCTGGGACTTAATGCTTAATGAGCCACACAGGGCTAGCAGCCTCCATCCTACAGTACAGACATGTATGTTCTTTAAAGGTATAGGCAAAGTTGAAATTGAGGTTTAGTGCGTTCTTTGTGTCCAAAACCACTTGCAAGGTATCCTCTGTCAAAGTTTTGTAATTTTCCTACCATTGATTATTCTGTTTTTAGCTACATTTTTGATGCCAATTTCTGGGACTTAAAGAAAATGTAGTTTTTGTTAAGTTTTGCCATTTTTTTGTATAACACTATATTAATTAGAAATATATCTCAGCTAAACTGAGTTATTAATTGTTCCCGTACCACGTGAAAATGACCATGAATTAATTAAAATATGTGCCTCAGATTATTCAACAAAGAAATGAGCTAAAGTGCTCACCATTGAGGTCAGGCCTTGAGCTGCCTGAGATGGGCTACAGGCCCTTGGATTGATGGGCTAAATTGTGGTATCTGTAGAGTAACAGTCCACATGCCTTCTGCACTTGCAATCAATTGCTGTTGCAACTTGCCTTCTAGGAACCATGACCTCATGACTCGACTCCCAGACTGAAAAGAATAATTCATATTATATTTGACCTAAAAATATAATATTGCATCCAGAAAACCAATTAATCTATTTTTAAAAATGAAAAATTTTTTTGTTCTTAATATCTCATTCTCAGGACTAACCTTTTATCATGTGAATGTATCAGTTACAACTGCATCACACTAAAAATCCATCACATTCTTTCATTTATTATGGAGACCTTGCCCAGATTTTATCTATGCAACACTAATGTGCAATAGATTCACTTAATTAAAATCGAGACACGAAAGGACATCGACCTGGCTGATCCAGGTCACGGTGAGTAAATGTGCTTAAAAAACACTTCTCGAGTAGGCCGACACTGTGAAGTCAGCTGTGCTTCCAGTTGGAAGACATACATGCTGTAAGTTTCAAAAGAGCCTGCCGATGACTTTACCAGCTGTGTAGGAGTTGGAGATCCTTATCCGTGAATTGGGTCTGGAAAGCACACAGGCCCGGCGCACTTGGCCTGCTCTTTGAAGGTAGCCTTGTTTTACTTGCCCAGCTTCCCAGGACTGCCCCTGCCCTGACTTCTCAGAGCTTGCTACCCTCTGACAGAATCTGGGCTGCGGCACATTTGGCCTGCCATGTTACTGGCTGTCGGGGGGATGGGGGGGCGACAGTTGTCAGGCTACAGTCATTGATGTGTCCCATGAAGCAGGACCTAGGCTAGGCTAGCTAGGACAGCATGAAGTTTAGCGATGAACAGACCTTGACTTCTTTACTAGTGACCTAAATAGGTGCCAGAAGGTTCCATATTGTTCTCTTGATGTAGAGACGTGAGATCTATCAACTCATCCATAGGTGTCAGAAAGCATCATTGTTTCCATCCATCCATTGTCTATACAGTAGCTTGTCCTAAGCAGGGTCATAAGGGTCTATCCCAGAAGCTATGGGCGCAAGCAGGGAATCCAAAATTCCTCGTAATAACTGTGCATGTGTGGTTACAGTAGTACAACAAGACTGAGCGGCTCATTGTGAAGACCTCTCTATGTGGATTATTTCTCCTTGGTTGCTGAAAATTTTATGTGTATTACATGATATTAAATAATGCAACATCTGTAACATTCCCAATACCATTTTTGTCATTAATTCACCTACACAGTCACTTCAGCTGAGTTATATGGTTAATGTTCTCTGTACGTTTACTAACAGAAATATGAAAATGCAGGTCATTTACTGGTGTATGTCTTCTGTTAGCGCTATGCTGTCCAGCACTCTTCTGTGACCCAGCCTAGAATAATTGATTGGAAGATGGATGGAAGAACCTTCAGCCAAACAGAAAAACAAAGCATCATTATGCTGATCAGCAGCATATCCATCCATCCATTGCCTATACTGTGTAATCCATCTGGGTTGCAGGGAAGCTGGAGCCAATCCCAGCCCCTTCAGGTGAGAGGTGGGGTTACACCCTGGGCAGGTCGCCAGTCCACCACAGGGCCAACAGAGACAAACAGCTACACACACCTAAGGGCAATTTAGAGTAGCCAGTTGACCTAATCTGCCTGTCTTTGGACTGTGGGAGGATACTGGAGCAAACTCACACATGCACGGGGAGAACATGCAAACTCCACACAGAAAGGCACTCTGGGCCACCCAGGGATCAAACCCAGGACCTGCTTGCTGTGAGACAACAGTGCCAACCACTGCACCACCATGCCACCCCTGTGCATGTAGGTCTGTGTCTCTGTGTCTGTGTATTTTTAACTAACCTCAGTACCAGTTGCCATGTATTTGGACCTGCAATCACTTTTGACCCTCAGGGTGGTAATATTGTCAAATTAAGTTGAGCACATGAATGCTGATTATCATCCTTTTACAGATTAAATGTCCCTCATATCTGCTTCTTTGTAAAATTATGTATTACTTTACTAAAAGAAAGAAAATCAATGTACCTAACCTGGTCATTTACTGTACTTCCTTATTGGGAATGATCCTTAATTTGCGATTTGCACAGGTACATCGGAATGCTTCTTTTCGCTTACATCATGTGGCTCTTCATGAAATACTCACATATAGGTGAGAATTTGGGGGGGGGGGGGTTACAGTGCAGGGACAGCCGGCGTGTGGCACCCCTGGAGCTAGGTGTTAAGGGCTTTGCTCAAGGCCCCATGGACATGTGACTGTTTTGCAGAGGCTGGGGTTTCGACCAGCACAAGCTTCCAGAGTCACTGCACTCACCTCATGAAACAAAACTTTTAAAATAAAAACTAGCAAAAATGATTAATTTAACAGAGTCATTTGCCCTGAATCAAATGATTGAATAAAAAATGCAAGTTCAAAGACGTAACCATCCCAGAAGAACTTATATCAAACCACTTTCACAAAGACCTCCCTCTGGGCTCTGTTTGAATGATGCAGTTCACTCAGGGTAAACTTTAATTGGCCTTATGGTTATTAAATATTTACAAACTCATGCAATATGCTGAATATTTAAAAGCATTATCCAATTGTAAACGTTGGCGTATAAATAATAACAAAGAAATAAAGTGCATTGGGGATTTTACTCCTCGGCCATAACAAGCTTTTATAAGGCCCTGGGGGACTTAAATGTGGATAACACCGCGAAGGACTAACGGCACGTGACTGCAGCTTCGAAGGGAATGAACGCGCAGTGTCTGCTGATGCTGCTCAACCTTCGGTCTCGTTTCACGGTGACTGATAACCCTGGATCAGGTCTGGCTGCTGCCCTTCTTTGAGGCCATCCCATCAGACAACACAACACACATTATTAACAGGATGAAATAATATTTTTCAAGGGAGTTCATCATATGTAAAATATTTAAATGCTCATACAGCTGGTTGCACACTAGGAATTCAGTGTCGCTGCCTCCTAATACGATGAATAGGAACTGTGTAGCTAAGCCAAATGCCTCAGCCTGCCTCACGGATATTACATCCATTATTTACCTGCTTTGTAATCCCCTTTATCCCAGGAGGGATGCAGCACCAGGCCTGAGGACTGCTACACAAGCAGGTGTTTCAATAATCAGCGGCACCTTCGAGCCCTCGAGGGTCCTGCTTTCTGCGACTCTCAGGCCAATGGCAGGGGTGAGACTGCTGCTATACAAAACCCCAGGTTCTCTGCGGGCAATGAAAGAGGCACATCCAAGGTGTCCTTTGCAGGAAAGCAGACATGCATGCAAAAATAATAGAGATTCATTCATCTAAATTTATCGTAGCGAGAGAATAATCTCTAACAACCCTTACAGTTATGATTCCTTATCGTTATTTCATATTTAGGAATAAAACTCTAATGCGTGCATGTTGATCTCTACGTCTATGCTGGTATAAAAATGTAACTGTCTGCATTTAAGGGTCTTGCTGGCATTCATCTGCTCAGATCCACATCATCTTGCATGTTGCCTTCAAGCGTAAAACTAAAAAGCTACACAAATTGTAGAAGCCACACATACATGTAGAAAATTGTATACCTGCGTGGACGTTAAAGTAACGTGCTGAGAAAGATCTCATAAAATGGCATCTTGTGTAACAATACTGATATTTGTATAACCCTGAATTTACCATTCTATTACAAATTTAACTGTGTCATTTTCTATTGTAATTGTATTATTTGATATTACAAACTTCATGAAACAATAAGAAAAAGGAAGGGGTCCGTATTGCTTGTGTCATTCCTTTTCTTTTTTGGTTTGTTTCCAATATTTTCAACAGTGTTGCTCTGGCCTTCATTTAACCCCTGGAAGGTTTTACCTCCCGCACTCATCGTCGACTCGACTCAGCTTCTGCCTTCTTATGAATCAACGCAAGCTCCTCCAGCTAAAACAAATGGGAAGGTGGTAAATCGCCCCTAAGCCCTGTTAGATTAAATTGGACCTTTTTCCATACATGGTGGGACTACACAATGTAAACAATGTCCTGGGCTAAACTTAACTATTGAAATAGCGTTTGTTTATTATTCTGTGAAACTCCTTGTGGTTTAATCAATTCTTTTTGAGGTATAGGGCCACTCCATTAACCCGCGTAGGAAAGCATGTTGTCTGTGTGGTTTAATCAAAATAATGAGGGCTTAGGATGTGCCTTCCGGCTTTGTGAAAGACAAGTTTGCTTTTGGAGAATGCCAAGACTGTGTTACTCTTACTAATCTAAACAATGTGATGCAAGTTATCTGTATCTCTTCAAGTAGAACGGGTCAATCAGGCCTTCAGTCAAACTGATTTAGCCATTCTGGCAAAACTCCTTCGATGAGATTGTTTTCTAACTAGTTATGGAACCATATGAAACTAAGTAATTTAAGTGTTCCAGTGTGTATAGTATGTAATAGTATAGAATGATTTTTCCATTCAAAAACCTGAAAGTTCCTTGAAAACTATCTTCTTGCCTTTCCCAAGAGCGCTCTATAACTGATGTCATCTTTTGTTCCCTGATTTATTGTTCAGCTCAACTTATCACTTTCATAGATCTGGCTGTGACCTTAGATGACGGTGCCTTTGTCCAGGACAAACCATTGTTGCAGAAATAAAATGCTTCACAGTGGGCCCTATGGCTTTCACAGCATCCTGCGAGATAATTTGCCTAATTCTACATATCACGGTACAGACCCTTGTCCTTTCTGCTCCGATCTGATTCAGCTTCCCGTGCAACTCCAACAGTTAGTCCCGATCAGAGCTGCACACAAATCCAACCTAATTAAACGTGCCAGAGGGTGGCTCGAAAGACGTCATCAGCAGACTCCCCGGAGCACAATCTGGCCGTCTTGGCTCCGTCGCCTATCAGAGGATGTCACTCTTGGCCACGCCTCATCTCATCAGGTCTTCGATGGAACAATCTATAGGGTATGTAATTCTGTATTTGCAAGGCTTGTCATGAAAATATACATTTTTCCGTATCTGCATGTGCTAACCCATCCCATCTGCCTATGTTTTGAGCAGCATTAGTACTGCTGTTTCCCAGTGCTGATGCAGTAACTGCTCCTTCAGGCCTAAGGATTTTCTGCAAGAAATAGAGATGGAATCAAAAACAAACAAAAAAATAACAAATAAATAAATCAACAATTAACAAGTGTTCTCTTAACTTAAGTAAAAAAAATAATAAACTAAAACAGTTGCCCACAAAATTATGTCTCTTTCCCCTAGGATTTACAGAGTAATCACTTAAATTAAAAAGGACCAGTCCTGCATAGCAACCCAATATCAGAGAACCACCACAGTTACAACAAAAACAGCTGTCTGGCCATATCTGCCACAGACAGCGAACATACCTGCCCTGTCTGTCCCTGTCTTCCTAACCTGTTGATTTAAGTACGGTCGGCTACCTTACATGACAAGCACGACATGGTAAATCTATCACGGCGGTTAATGACGCCGCTGGTGTGCTGTGGAGGTCCCTCGCTTTTCCGTCCGAGAACGCATGCGCTCTACCATGTACTAAACAGCTGTAGCAGCACTCTGCGCTATTTGCTGGTGAGCGCTAAAGCTGTTATATCTCATTTAATGCTTTGTCTACGGCCGTGATTAACAGCATCCACTAACAACGTCTGCCAAACACATTCAGGACTGGAAATAATGAGCTTTTCTATTTTTTTCTGATTTTGCTCTTTGAATAAAAAAAAATGGTTACGCCTGAGTTACACATGATGAAAAGAAAATTGGTTTATAAAGACGGAGCTCGCTAAATGCACAAGGCGATGGAAGGGGAACATACGAAAAAATATTTCAAAAATACATTAAATATTTTACGTCATTTGCATTTTTATCCTGAAGTGTTTTACAACACCATCTGGTACTGCTCGAGTGCAGTTGCCATCAAAACGACCATTTCCAAACACCTTATCGTTTTTTTGTACTGATACTAAGTCCTTAGTACTTTTATATGAACGTTTGAGTAGATGCATCATTATCATATTCTCCAAAAATAAAAGTAGACAATTAAATAGTGTTTCCACTTAAAACACACACACGATTCGCTCTAATTACCATTAGGCAGGCAGCCTACAGCCCGCAAACAAACGGAAACCCTTTGAAAGAGAACTGGTGCATCAAAAGTCAGTGCTGGCGCTCTCTCCTTCTCAGGGCTGACACTCGTCACTCTCGTCACCGCTTTCCAGATGTCCTTGTCACTGAAACAGAGTCGCAGTTCACCTCGTGCAACCCAAAACCCAGACGCTCCCCGGTTTTAATTAAACATTTCGCGGGCAGACGACATCCCGCTCGCCGCCGAGGCTGTTCGTGTCCGTCAAACTGTCCCGCAACATCATTATTACGTTTCCCCCCAAATTTTAGGCCATTTAATTTATTATTCTCGGTTTAAAACATTGCATTACCTCATATTCCTGTCAGGTCTCCCAGCGCAGCGTATAATGGAAAATTCCTGCGCTTTGCCAGGGGAAGTGTGTTTGACTGAAGCTCTGATTAAAGAAGATAAAGGAACTTCTAATGTGTTTAAGGCGCTAATGCTGGGGTGGAGAGAGGGAACAGATCATGATGGGGGCCGAAATGGTACAGGGTGCAAACGGCAGTTGAACACCATGTTACACTTGTAGCTAGCATATGCCTCCGCATTCACTGGAAAATAAAATGTGACTCTGTTAGACTCAAAGTGAAGTGTACTGTAGGCCTACAAAATTAAAACTCCCCGAATGTATGCAATATAAATGGGTTTAGCCAAGTTCACTTATATGTACAGCATCATTCAATTTTTTTTCTGAAGAGATCAGTTTTGCTAAAAGTGACGGATAAAAGACAGACAGGGGGACAATAATGGCCTTGGTGGCGGACTGCTTAAATTCCACATTCTGTTTTTAATTTGTAGCGCCGAACTGGCGACACGCCGTTCACTGTGACACGGAGAATTGCACTTGTCTGTTAATGTTGGCGAGGGGAGCCGTCTGCATACGCCCACGTATTCGGGAGGACACGTCCAGTTTCATTACAGACACTCCAAAGCAGAACTACTGCATTATTTCCCCCGCGGTCCAAATTCCATCAGCGACACAAAGGCAAGGTGCTCTGCCCCACCCCACAGCCAACCCTGGAGGGGGGGGGTGGGGTTGTAATTCACAAACAAATTTATGGGGGGAGGTTCTAACCTGTAATTTTTCTACCTGGATACGTGCCTGTACTGCACAAGAGTATTTGTCAAGCAGGGGGAGGGGGAATCGATCATGGCCATAGTTGGAAATTAGGGGGAGAACACTTCAAACTGGATTTAAGGAAGCACTTCTTTACACAGCGTGTAGTCAGAGTATGGAATAGTCTTCCTG
>JABFEB020000113.1:165452-177261 GCA_019775895.2 Stomatorhinus ivindoensis
GCTATTAAGTTCTCCCCAAGCGAGCTTGATGGGCCGAATGGCCTCCTCTCGTTTGTATAGTTCTTATGTTCTTATGTGGTCCAGCTTAAATTGTGTTCTGGTAAAACTGTGTACCTGTGTATCATACATCCACAGTCCTGTGCATTGTCATACTTGATATGTCCCGTGACATATACTGCTCTATACTCCTCAATACGTATTTAATTGGGAAATTTCTGTTGGCTCAGACCTTTCCTGCATTTTGGGATTAACACTCATCACTGGAATTAACATGTCATCAATATGTTTGTTCTTATGAAAATATTTATAGTGAGTATATCCAGATTCATTGTGACTCTGAGCAAGATAGCTAGTTAGAAGATGGATTTATGGCTGAACAAACTGAGGGATTGAATAATTTATGCATATACTGTACACAAAGCAATTCCACTGAATCCTGGAATACATTGAAATCTCAGAAATCTGTAAATTCACCTGTAATCCACAAGTAAACATTGCACATGTCATTGAGTGTCGAGGTTTTTTTCCCTACTAGAAGTTTCTCTTTGCCACTGTCACCTCTGGCTTGCTCTCTGGGGGCTTTGGGTGGAGATGGTGTAAAGCGCTTTGGGAGAATGCAACACTGTGAAATGCGCTATATAAATCAAACTGAATTCACCTTCATAATTTCATAATCAAGTTGTGTACAAAGTAACCAAAAAACTATCCAGAGTATTACACATGCAATAACCGAATGATCAACATATGAATAATGCACACAAAAAAACCATGAACAATAAACGAAACAGTTTCTACTATTCAAAGGTAACATGGGTGTACGAGACATAGCCCTGACCCTACTGTTCCATATATACTGATAAAATATGATAAATATGTAAAAACCCGGTAAATGCATAGTGAAAGGACAGTAGCGCCTCAGTGGGCCTCGACCTGCTTCCTGGCAGGGCTGCTTTCAGTCATCGGCTCTTTGTACAGTAATTATTTGATTGGTCAGGTTATCTCGCTGTTGCTGGAGGTGCACGACTGCTACTCCAGCGTTATTTAGCATCAAAGAGAATTTCTGCTTTTATCCCGTTCCAGGTGATAATCTAGCGGAGCTCTGATAGCAGCAGCCGCCCGCAGATCTGAATCCCGTCTAATTACTGTCCTGCTGATAATCAGGTAAAAATGTGCTGCAAAACTTAATTTACTTCAAACCCAAATCTATGCTTTACTTCAGTTAGTTCTACGAGTATATATTCCAGCATATATTTTTTATTTTGCAGAAAAACAAACACTTTATCTCATTTTTTTCCAAGCTTTTTGTTATTACATACAAAGGATTTAATAAGCAATGAAATCTGATGTCTTAATTCCCCATAAAGTACTTTTGTATGATTTCAATCTGTGTACATCTGTTACTTCTAGATATTATAAAATTAGATTCTGATTATTATTTTTGATTAGAAAATAAACTAGCCTTACACTTTTAATTTATTGTACAATATTACAATGATAATGTAATTTTTCTAGTATAGTTGATTTTTCTTCTACCAAAAAAAGAACAATAAATTCAGAAAATACAGTAGCAAATAAAAAGAAGGCAATTGACTCACTTTACCTTGAGTCACTTTCTGAAAAATGCACAAAAATGACCTTGAAGGACTATATCTACTTATATCTACTTGCCAGTCATTGAAAATGGATTTACAATGTTGACACTAATAGTAAACAAATTTCACATTGTTCTACTTCTAGATAATATTGCAAACTCTGTAGACTGACAGTTACGTTCCAGAAATAACCCATCTGAGCAGGTCTATTTTCTCCAGAGCTGCTCTGAGGACAAGCAAGCCATCATGTGCAACAGTGCTGGTTAACCCATTAGACGACATCATTAGGACGGCATCTTCTGAGGGGGCGCCTACTTAGCATGGCAATGAGGACCCCCCAAGCTCAGGGCTGGGCGAGACACACCCCACCGCCCCCAAACAAAGGGCTGGATAAGACACTTGTCTAAGATAAGGGTTGATTGAAACATTCCCTTGCTGAAAGCAATTTAGAATCACTACCTCCTGAATGGCATGTTCCTGGATTGTGGGAAATGCACTTTAAAGCACTGCAAGCAGGATTTGACTCTTGTGAGTTGCTTTGCAGCCCTGCATATGTGACAATAATCGGTAAAGCCTAAAACTGTATGATGTGTAAAACTCAAAGATAAAAATTAAAAAAAATGAATCATTAAATTTAATTGATATGGGATACAGATATATTTAACACAAATTATATGCATTGTGAAACGGCTGAAATGATCAAGTATATGACATTTTCCATGGCCAAATAAGATTAAATTATTAATGCATTATACATTGGCAGTTACTGTATGCAGCAAAAGAGAGGAATCAGAATCTCGCTTATCTTGTATACATATTGTATAGTCATGCATGAAGGCTATATATTAAGTTACCATGAAAAACTGAATTATGTGACCACTAAAAATACAGAGTTTCCTCGAGAGAGGAAAAACCTGCTTTTAAGGAGTTTCAGCCCCTTTACAAATGGATTTGAGTGTTGAGGCCCCAAACGGCTGCATTATCCCAACTTGCCAAATCCCAAAAATGCCATGAACAACTGGCAGAGAGGAAGTGAAGTGGAGCCAAATTGATTATACATTGTTTCTGTGCCAACTGGATTGCAGCACTGCAGTTTTTGGTTCTTCATTTTAATTATATGGCAAAATACATCAATGATCCAGGAAAGTATAAAACCTTGTAATAAAAGCATCGGCGTAAAGTGAATGATATTCCTCTAAAGTGATATGCCTCAGATCAAATGCAGGCTGACAGCATAACAGCTGCAATATAACTTCAGGAAAGGGACTTCTGGAATGTCAGCCCACCCCCTTTTTTACCCAGAATACCTCTGTCCACGGATATTCACCAACTGAGGTTGTCTGAGGTGCATGGCAATCAGGTCAGTCCTGCACACTAACCAAAGCAGACTGCTGTAGCTGTTTTTGGGGACATAATTATTTCTGGGAGAAGTTGGTCAGGACACCAATTGAGCACTGCCCAGTCACCCTAGCTCTGGGGGAAGGGCTTTAAACTTATGCAGCTTTGAGAAGTTACCTCCATCTTCACCACAAAACAGCGACATGGTACAGCTCAATCTAGGCCTTTACATATTTAGCCTTAAAGCAGAGATCGGCAGTAACTTCACATCTTTTTTCTAATGATATATGCTATTAGCAATCCCTGCTGTGACACAGCTGACTTTCATGGCTGCTTTTTTCTTCACCAAATCCACCGTTGTATCGCACACTGTCCAGCCTTAAGGTTCAAGGTTTCCTTTAGTTTTTGTGTGTACAATGCAACAAAATTCCAATTTTCCTGCTTCTGCCACAACATAATGCCAAATGTATATAACACAATAAATACACAGGCTTAGGATAAATAACAATAAATGACAAGCGGAAAAAAAACACCATGGTTTATACTCAACAAGTAGCATTTACATGTGCAAAAGGTGCTTTGGTAGTGTAACTGGGGTAAATCTGCTTCGTCTCCTCGCACTTTTAAAAGTCACCTTCAGCACTGGAAAAAATACAACTGAGTGCAATGCCTGTTTAGTTATATGGCCTTTAGTTATAAACTGAATCACTTCTGTTCACTAGTTTTAAATACACCACATGTCAAAGGCCTGTGCTATCTGTTTGCACATAATTTATTTTATATTTATATTTTTAATTTCCGCAATGTTCTTTTTCAGATGCTCTGTTTGTGTACTGTGCACTCCGGTTTGTACTATCATTGCACTTAGTTTTGTTTCTAACTAAATGTTTGTTTGCACTATATGTTTCTCACTGCTGCATACACCAGAATCGTATCTTAGGCAGCTTAGGTGAGCTACTTTCAGGAATTTCACCTCAAGGGAACAGATTTGTGGGGAGTTTCAAAAGTTTTACAGGACAAATATGAATAATCAGCAAATTCTTGACATCCTGTGTTATTATAAATTTACCTCCAGGCGTCTGGCCAGGATGCCCATGAAAGAGCAGCAGATAAGGAGCATGAGATATGGGGAAATAAAGCTATTTTCAGGCATAATGGGTTTTGTGCTTGAGTTATATTTTTTACTATTATGAAGTATTATACTGTATCATGACTTGAGCTGCTTGTGTGAGGAATGAAGTTTTCTGTCCTCTCTCAGTATATAACGTATTTGTCTTGATCTTATCAATAACGTAGGACCATATGGGAGGTCTGGAAATTTCCCCCCAGAAATGTTGCAGTAAATTATAAATGTGGCGCATCCCCAAGTAATAATCGAGACCTATATCAGCACACACATTCAAACACTCCTGGCACCTCCAGGATTAGAAACGTGAAGAAGCACCAGGCGACCGTGAACCATGTTAGCTAAACGTGTCAGTGGCGGAGAAAGAGATGCACGTGCCACAAGTGTGTGGGCGTCGTGTGCAGAAATGCACAGCCTCCTCAGCTGCCAAGTACTGGCCAAGCTTCTGGAAGGCAAATCTGGATGCAACCCGCTATACAAAACTCATCCATCAATCCATCTTTCCATTTTAGATTAAACACAAACCCACTTATCCTTACACCATGGATGTGAGCCCAAGATGTCTCCCAAACCCACAAATATTCACATTCACAGAATGACATTTCCCAAACAGGTATGACGGAATGGGGGTATGACTTTTGGAGTATATGAAAATGCTATGCATGTTTCCATATCCTTAAAAGCTTGTGTCCACATGTCCAGGAAATATATCACAAGTTGCCAGTGCAATCAGCTGGCTTTAATTTTATATTAATACTCAGTGTCTGAATAATACAGTTAAAGGCTTGACATGGAGAAGCTCCGGCCTGTAATATTAAGTTCTGCACTTATATGTTGTTGTTGTGCAGACAGGGCCAGGTCTGATCTTGCAGCCTGAAGCTGTAGCAAGTAAAACAGTTCTCCTACTGCCATGCTATTAAACAGCTCCAGAGCACAACCTAAGCTGATCATTTTATTAGCATTGAAATAGTGGCGTTGATCGGCATAGCAGTGATGAGTCATGAGATGTTACTGACTGTATCTCTCAATCGCCACTGTCCTTTTCATTGAGTGGTATCCCGTCCAGGATGTACCCCACCCTTGTGGTCTGTGCTGCTCAGGGTAGGCTACACCCCCCCCCCCCCCACCCCATTCCCGACCAAGACAACAGAGGGATAGATGGATGTATTTCATAGTGTTATATGAGCTGCAACTAGTTTGAAATTTAACTTATATAGGCGAATTGAATCGTCATCCTTCTTAGTACTCCGAAATCAGTGACCGGTCATTGGTAACCTGAGAACATTGTGGCGCAGGATCCACAGAAAGAGAAGAGTTTTATCCTGTAGTCCATGCTGCCGTTTACTTTACAGTGGCTTCTGTGTTTAGATCAAAAATCTAAGGTTGTAATCTTCATCTGACAAGAAATGGAACAGGAAGTTGATGACAAGCTCTTTACTTGTTTATGCTACACAGCCGTAATGGTTTTTAAAAAGGGAATCCAATTGCTGAGTCATTTTGAATGAACATTCAATATCTGTTAGCTGATAAAGCTGAAATCTTTTGCAGGCACATCTCCTTTTACAAACATCTATTTTAAGGTACCTCACAGTATGTTATTTGAGTGGGATGGTTCAAAATGGCGAAATGTGTTTATAATTTGAGAATATTGTAAAATATGTAAAAGCTATACACATACACAGTTAACGTTAGACGTATAGTGCGCTTTAAGTGTTTAAATAATACGTTTTATCTACTCTTATAAATTTTGGTTAGTTATAGTTGTTTAAAGCCACTGGTGACATCATGAATACTGTTTTGTCCATCAAGGTGATCACGCTACCTTCAGCCGTCTGTTTTATCCTGTTCGTTTATGACCCATAAAATAAATAATCTACCCCCAGTCTTTGAATCGTTCATTTTGATTACTTCGTAGATATTTATTTTACCACATATATGCTACTGTGTTTCTAACGTGACTTGAACCCTATTTATAGTTCATTTCTTTTTTTGTTATCCTGAGGATATGACTTTAACTTCATCTGTCATCGACACCGCTGGTTTTGCCCAAAGCATTGCTCAACTGTTAATATATGTTGCGCATTTTAAACTGAGAGTATCTTAAACTAAAATTTTAAATCGATATCTTGTTTGACACCCATAACACGCAGTTAATTCACTATTTTATATATGATTTCAAATTTTTGGACAACCGGGCCCGGTTGAAACTGATTTGGGGTTAAATGGCTATATAGTCCGTCTTATAAAGCTATAGATGATTTAAAGCAAAGGTATCAGAAACAAAAACGAGGCAGAAGTTGGAGAATCAGATAGTGCCTAACTAAATAATTAACTTGGACAATAGCAAGGCATCCACTCCACGCTCGTGAGTCAGTCGTCGGCATGGGTGATGATACCATGGCTGGCAGTGCCAGCAAAATATGTAGAGCGTAAAGTCTGGATCCTCAAGCGTTCCCTGCCGTTGCTTGTGCTGTCCCCATACATCATGCGGTATGTTATCTGTACGGATGCCCCCCTCCTCCGCCCCTCTCTCTCTTTCTCTCCCTAATTCGGCGCTGACTTTTTCTGAGTTTTACTCCGACCCATTCATTTGGAAAACCTCTCATGTGAGTGAAGAAACATTAACTGCAGACATCGGGACATGGACAAAACCAACAAGCAGTGCACAGACACTTAATTTTTTGGCTTGAGTTCCTGGAAAGTGTTTTTTTTCCCATAGACAGTACTTTTGTCTTCGTTAGCACGTTGTCAGGTTAAAAAATTCGCGTAGGGTGGTCGCGTTGGAGAGTCTCAGACAATGCGTCTCAATCACATCTGCAGTTTTCTGCATCATTTGTGTTTTCTGGCTGCTATTGTAACTTCAGGTAGAGACGATACGCTTTGGATTAATCATTTAATTTATTACAGTAGCCTATATTATGTCTAACGATCGCACATACAACGAATGTAGTATTCAGTATTCAATAGCTTACCTAAAGAGTTAACTGTGTATTTATCGTTGACGTAGCGGCTTTACAAACTTACTTTTATTAGTGTTCACCGGGAGTAAAGTCACCTGCGTTTTACCAAGAGATTTTTCGTTTCTCAATAAGAAATTCGGCAAAGTAGAGATAATTTTTCAGGAACTTTGTTCCAGTATGCTTTCGATAAACGTTTTTTTTATGATATATTTAAATATTTATTATTTTTTGATCTATCGATACAGGTCTACAAATCTCCCCGGATTCTGAGACGGAGATCATTTTCCCGGAGTTTTTTCCTGACACTGGTCCTCCGGGTGCAGACAGAGCGGTCAGCCGAGACGGGGATGCCGGTGCGTGGAGCAGCTCTCGGGAGGTTCGCTCCCTCTCTCGCTGGGACGAATACGACCCTCCGGAGCTGCACCGCACGGATCCTCCGAGACCGAAAGTTCAGGCTCCGCCGGAACTGAGGCTCAGGATCTCGGCTTTTGGCAAGGACCTGCGTCTCATCCTGAAGAGGGACACTCGCTTTCTGTCCCAGAAGTTCATGGTGGAGGAGAGAGCGAAAACGCGAAAGGCATCTTTGCGGGACACAGAGGCTGCCAGCGCTGAGACAAGCTGCTATTACAGTGGGATCGTGCTCAATTACACGGGATCCAGCGTCTCATTCAGCACCTGCGCCGGACTGGTAAATACCATCTGCATTTATACACAGCCCTAGACCTATATATAACTTTCAATATATGTCAAAATATAGTCCCATGAGTCAAGAACACGCTCACCGTGATTTAGGTCATAAGAATGGGTTACACTCGTAATTTTTATATCTATGACTAAGCAATCATTTACACTTCGTAATCGTATTCTTCATACTATTTAATTACTTAAGACACGCCGTCGTGATTATCTTAGCTTGGATTTTGCTTGATGATGTGTAGTTATTTGCAAATAATACTAATTCGGATTAAGAAAATAGCGAAATCGGAGCATTATCTGACGCAATGGACCGTCTACACTACTGGAGCATGAAGCTTGACACGAATGGCTGAGCTAGTGCCTTCTGCCCACCAGGCTGCGGTCTTTACACGTTACACACTGCTTTCAGCGCCCTGTAGTAACCAGCGTAAAATTACGTGCCGTACACCTTGTTTTCTACGTAGTTCAGAAACACGAATCACCCGTTAAACCTTAACGTGTAACTTTTTGTTGGACAGATGCTACTTTTTAAAATACGCAAAAGGAAATTCTGAAAAGAAAGCAAGGTGTAGAAGTTAAGGATGTGTCAAGGGGATCTTCATAAACGTCACACTTTGCAGACCCCTAAGCATTTCTCTCTTTCTTGCGTTTTAGGGGGCATGCAACAATCTGCGTAGAATACTTTGGGATGTAACTAAAAGAACGTGAAATCCGTCAAAGTAGTAAATCCCCTCCATCCAACATTATTTTGCTCTTTACTGTTTACAATTTACACTGTTTATAACGTGCTTGTTTAAACAGCATAAATATCATGCTGGCTGGTGCTATAACTGTGGATTTTCGGGGCTTGCATTCTTTTGGTCCAGTCCATAGCCTAGTTGACAAGGTAAATATGAAATAAATCTTCATTGCTGCCAGTCACATGGTAAATCTGGAGTTGATATTGGTTTGTTTTGATGGGCTGTGGTTAAGCTACAGGTTTGATTCTAGGGTCCAGGGTTGATTGGATCCTAACCAGCGAAACTATTATGAATCGCTACATGGTGACAGTGATTGTAAATTGATTGTAAGAAAAAAAATTCTGGGGCTTTGTTAAAAACATTTAGGGTTTAATCCTCATGAGCCACGCCCCCAGATGCTGTCCAATAGAAGTTCATCCTCTACAACACATGTATAAAGCCTGCGCCACTGTTTAACATGATAATTTATTTTGGACTATGGGTGACATTATTATGATGTTTCCCTTGTAATGACTCTCCTGTCTGAGGCAGAAATCCTCAGAAAGTATGAGCGATTTTTTTGTCTGTGCTTATCAAGGACAGCCACGAATAGGCCCTCGATGCTTGACAGTTGTACACGAACTTGCAGGATCTGTCTTGCATTCGCTTTTGGTGTGTGCGGGTCATCTCCATTGCTGGAGATTCAAGCCAGGACACATTTCTGCACCCAGGTGCGTCTCACGAAGCTCGTGGAACAGGTCTGAGGAAAGCCGGCATCTGTGCCTCGGCCACGCCCCTCATTCTTGAGGTTCTGGACCACGTGTAAAGAGACGACATAAACCTCCCAGGAGGTCATGATGTACAGTCATTAGTGACCTCCTGAGGTTTTCCCTGGTGAACTTCTGTGGTTTTCCTGGCTTGGACGACTTCCCAAGAGTTTGGCCTGGAATCGCTGACTTCCTCTTATTAACTCAAAGCATCACCTCTTAGGAGGAAAAAAAACTGGAATGTAGAAAGTGTGCTTTTGTTCATTTTCACCATGTGCACGAAACACAACTGCAGTTAAGGTGTCAGCACATTTAGCTGTTTGCATTTACCGAGGCAACAAACTAGAGGTGGCTCTACATAAAGATGCCCAGGTCACAATGGTCCATGTTGGTAAATGTTTTATGTATTCAACACATTACAGGATTATAAAATTATTATAAAATTGGCTTTGTGTTAATAATTTTTGCACAAATGTTTGCTAATGTAAATGTTCTCAACATGTTTAATGTAGGCTAGGCTAGGCTATGGTTTTCATTAGCTTAGGTGTACTGTATTAAAATGCATTTTCCCTTACAATATTTTCGCCTTACGGTAGGTTTGTCAGAAAGTTCATTATAAACTGGGGGGAGGCTGTATTGGAATTTCTTACTTTTTTGTGAGCTTAATAACTTAGTGCCCTTAATTTCAAATAAATCAGATTCAAATAAAATGGAAGGAAATGAAAAACAAAGGTTTCTGTCCTTTTAAGGATGCTTAAACATTCATAGTTTCTCAAAAATACATGAAAAGTCATTCTTAGTATCGGCCTTGGAACAGCGAAGTTACTCCAGCAAGAAGTGGCAGCCAAATCTCACACATATTCATAACATCTCCCTGGAGAATTCCCACCACGGCCTGGGACAGAAACGGGGTGGTTATGGTGACAGACAAACACTGGCAGCTCTGTAATGATTTCCTACACGTTGGTCATGTAACTGAAATCATACATTGAAACAGAGAGGGAAGAAAGAGAGAGCACAAATTGTCACAGATTTTCAGAGTTTCAGCGGAAAAGTCGTTTCACGGCTCCGCGACTCTCTGACAGGCACTACAATCGTGAGCCCCATGGGGAAGAGCGTGAGACTCTGTGGGAATGAACGAGATGGAGTCAAGGTTGCAGTGGACGCATGCAAAATGGAAAGCAAAGCTGAATGTGTCCCTTCTGAGGTCAGCTGAATGTCTCCGGAAAAAGCACTCACTAGCTGAGCAAATGAATGATTGACTGAATGTGGTGAGCACCAATTAATGAGATGAAGATGAAAAGGTCGACTTCTCAAAATGCATATGTAGGCAGAACCAGGGCAATGTGAGTCCGAAGGCCATGGCATTAATCCCAGTGGTACTCGCCCCGTAGACGGCCTGCTTTGCGGCACTTGAGAAAAGCACTCTGCCTTAATTCCTCCAGGAAGAAATATTTTGAAAGAGTAAGAGGCTTTGAACATGGATGAGTAAAAAATAATGAGTTATAACACTGGTAATGACACCTAGGATACCGAACGTGAAATGTGAAATGGAGAGTGTCAGCTAAAACAAAATCAAAACAACTTGTTATTTAGGAAATTGAATGTTTCTGTTGACACACTTGTATGTGTGCACAGTTGAATGTTTGGATGTGTATATATTGAGACATGCATTACATACATTTATTTATTAGACACTTTTATAGAAGTGATGTAAAGTTGAGCAGACAGGGTCTGCCAGTCCCTGGAGTGATTAGGGACCAAGGGCCCAATGATGAAATCACTTTGCTGACCCTGAGATTTGAAGCAGCAGCCTTTTGATCCCAGCCACAGAGTTCTGAGTGACATACCACCCTGTTTCTATAGGTCGATAGGCTGTGGAATTGAATTCTGATTGCAGCTGAAGCTGAACACTTCTCATTTTGGCTTGGTTATAAAATTCAGACCTGACTGCACAGGTGCAGAAACACGACCTTTGACAAAAACTGGGCTTTCTTATGTTGATGAACTGACCCAAACTGGGTGTGGGTGATTTTTCACAGTTCATATATATTGTAGATTTTATTAAGTGCTTTAAAAAATTCTGCCATTGGCAGTTAGCGACAGATATACAATGTATCTGAGCTGGATGTATTAATAACAAACTCCGATTTGTTATTAATACAAAAAGTGTACAATAGTGACAGTAACATTAATGTATATGGTCGTTTATTACATATTTTTAAATCTGTTCTTCCAAATGCCACCACACTGAAACACTCAGAGGTAAGACAGCAAATTAAGATCATGCAAACATTCTTGAGCCTAAAACAATATAAATCTTCATTATAAACTAGCCAACCAACATTCTTCTCCCTGTAGTGGTTGAGTACTCCCTGCAGGGTGGCCCAGGCATCCATCTGTGTCAGAATTTGATCGTTTTGCCTAAACGCAGATGTTAATCCAGCCTTCTTTAATCAAGTGAGTGATCAGCTTGTTTGGTCTGCTCAAGTCATAGGAACTAATTTGACATGAACCAAATAAGCTTTCCTGGCTGGGTCTGCTGCGTGATGTCGCCCTGGCAGCGCACGCTCTGAATTTCTGGCTACCCCCCGGGGGGGGGGGGGGGGGC
>JABFEB020000113.1:182932-194567 GCA_019775895.2 Stomatorhinus ivindoensis
TAGGAGGGGTAAGACATGCGGACACAGGATGTCACTGACAGCGCTGCGCCATCAGGGTCCCCCAAATCACTACCAGAGATGACCTGAAGTCATACCCTATGGCTCCCCACACCATGATGACTGGAGTAACACTGGTGTATCTCTCCACAACGTTGGCAGGGACTGTGAACCTGTAGTCCGGCTGATGCCAGTCATCGGGGTGTGTTGTAGAGAGTCCAATACCTGCATCTGGATGGCAAGCGCAGATGTCATGGGGTCCTGTGATGCTTGAGACACAATATGTCGACCCTCCTTTGGTGTGGTCTGTCATGGGTGACCGGAACCTTCACGACGTGTGTGGTGTCCATTGGTTCCACATGCAGGGCAATTGCGCCATACGACCACCTGGCCTCATGCAAACCTGCAGTGTGACCCCTATTAAACTCTGTCAAGTGCTGGTAATGCTGTCTAATGCGTCTATGCATCGAAATCGTACCATTACTTCTGGGTGCTTAACTTTTTTTGTCACTGAATGTATTTTAATTATTCGAGCTGAATATGCAAGATGCAATTAATTCACAAGGTTAATCAGAAACTCTCTAGTGATTTAAAGTGCGCTTGCACACCCAGCATAACCTCATCATTTTTGTTACCTAGGTTTTCAGCCTGTTTCAACACAAAAGCCTTGGCATCCAGATGAACATCCGTGTGACCAAACTAGTGCTGCTCCGGGAAACCCCAGTAAGGGAACATTTTCTTAATACATACATTGTTTGGAATGAGTCTCCCATGCGAAATCAAAACACGCAGCAGAACTGGCCATAATTCTGAATTAATTATACCCCTGTCAGAGATGACACTAATTACATTGCAAATAAATAACGAAGATGGATGCGTCTGCGATTAAGTGTTCTTCCTGCTAAACTGTAGTGAAGGACAAATGCTCTATTGGGATTAAAAAAGAGAGGAAGCACTTCTCGTTCTAGCATTTTATTATTTTTCACAGCAGTGCTGCCTGATGATGTGGAACATGCTTTTAGACATGGTATTTATTTCATTCCTGGTGTCCATCAGTTTCCAACTTTCCAACATTCTCATAAATTCCAACATCTGCTTACGCCGCATTCAAAATTACCTGTTGAATGATGCTATTATCGCAATTTCTTAGTACCCCGGCAAATTTCTGCAGACTTTGTTGGAATACATTGAGAGGGGCTGTGTTTTGGTCGGTGTGTGGCTCCCTGGGATTGCATGCTGTGTGTGTGTGTGTATGTGTGATCTGAAGGTTGTTAGTTCGGATCCCAGAATTGACCGGGGTGTTTTACTGCTGGGTCCTTGAGCACGGCCTTTCACGCCTACTTGCTCCAGGAACTGGTGGACCCCATTTTCCTAAAAAGTGAATGAAGCTTTAGATAACAGCACATGCTAAATAAATTAAAACATATTGCATGTAATCGATTGACTTGAAGATCGACAGCTGACATCACAGCCAAACTGTGTTTGTGAAAAGAATCTCATTGTTTTTCTTTGTCCTGAAGATGTGTTTTTGGGCCGATAGTCCGTTTTGTCAGATTGCTGTTCTTTGGCTTTTTCGCTCTTTTTGCTCCAAGTTTGGCTTGATGTAGGAGTGAGAGCCTTTGGGGGTTTGGGGGGACATGCCCAGAACAACGAGATGGTCATTGGAGCCACAAAGAGCACATTTAGGCTGCATTAATAATATTCAGACGGTGGTTTTTAATGCCCGTTACATTTCACTAGGATAAAAAAAGCCTCAGACAACATTGCAAAGGACGTGAACCTATCAAAATGTTGCCATTCGCTTTGATTCAGACCCAGCAGCTGTCTGAGACCTCCTAACTGTACAGGGATGGCTGCTGGTTCAAATCCTAGCTAGCTGATTCCGTCCTTATGTCCTTCAGCAGGATCTCTAGGCCTTTGCAGCTCCAGGGACCATATGAACCTGCTTTCTCAAAAACATTGATCTTACTTTGGATAAAAGCGTCTGCTAAATAAATATAATTACTGCTTTTATCCTCAGGCTAAAGCTTTACCTCTTTTACTGTTTCCAGAGCTAAAATTCCTGGCCCCTTACTTTGGAATAACAAGCACTGAAAAGCAGTACTATGGATCATGTACTGTAACTCATTATTTAATCAGGAGGATAATTTGATAACTTACTTTTGATTTTTCATTTAAACCTGTGAAGTAACCCTATTTCAATGGCAGAATGTCCATCAACCTGTTAGTCACTAAAATATGATTTTATATATATATATATATATATATATATATATATATATACACAATATATAACAAATAGTAATGCATTCATAAAGCATTATAAACATGGCTATAAATATTTATCAGAAGACACAACACATTATAGCCATATGTATAATGCATTATGAACGGTCTATGAAGCTTTCATCTGTAATTCACTATATATACCTTTATAATGCATTATAATGGTTTGTATAAGCATTAAGGATGCTATGTAGTAAATTCTAAAGGTATCTATAGTGCATTAATGAGTGTTTCATAAGGCGGTCTTAATGCATAATAAACATGGCTACAATGTTTTATGCCCCTTTATAAATATTTACAGACATGTGTGTAATGCATTATAAATGCATTATAATGTGTTATGAATGTGTTCATAAATTACTATAAACAGTAATTTATAGTAAGTACAGTAGTGTTACCAAAAATGCTTTAGTTTCCTTGATCTGCCCCAAAAACTGATCCGACTTGCAAAATTCAGGAGCAACTCATAGTGTAGAACAGGAGGTTCATGACTCATGGAAGCAATCTAACCCTTACATAAGAACTTCCATAAACTATGCATTCTGGGATGTTTTTCAAGGATTACCCGACGCGGTGACAGTGACACATACACTGAAGGCGGATGGGGTGTGGCTGACGTGTGGGTGACTTCCCCAGGCAGACATGTACATCGGGCAGCACGGCGAGAAGACGCTGGAGAGCTTCTGCCACTGGCAGCACGAGCAGTACGGGCGAACGGGCGCCCAGTCAGCCTTCGGCAGCCGCTGGATGGATGACAGCCCGTCGGTGGACACAGCCATACTCATCACCAGGTGGGCAGCCTCGACTGCTTGATGCTCAACATTTAAGATTATTAATTTGCCTGTTGTAACAAAAGTAAATGCTCACTTGGGCCATTCAAACATTAACATGGAATGTGACAAGACAGCACGAAACAAGGGCACTCCCAAAAGATAAAAGCAGACATATAACTCACAACAACAACGACAACAATAATAATAATGATTATGATTATTATTATTACGTATCTTTATTTTTATAGCACTTCTCATAAAAGGATGCAGCTCAAAGTGCTTCGCATATCAAAATAAAGAAGCAACTAACATACAGGTCAATGAAATTATAGGAGGATGGAATAAATCTAGGTAAAATAAATAAGTGAAATAAAGCTAAACAAACAAATCATACAATTAATAAAAATAGCTAAAATACAACAAATCACAAATATAAATAAATAAAAGCAAAGTACAATTAAAGGATAATAGATTAAAGAATTCAATATAAAAGTATAAGCTAGTAAAAATTGCAAATGATGAATTCATATGTTAGGACTATGGCAACAAAATGGTGAGATAAAAAGAAATAAATTGCACGGGTAGGTAAATTCTGAATAAATGGAACAGATGACAGAAACAGAAAAAAACGGATAAATAAATGATAAACAATGGTGTTACCAGGATGCCATTTTTTCCGAGTACTTTGTGCTTGTTTTCGAGGAGGGATTGGTGTTCTTTGGTCAGAAGACCCATTTAGATGGGCACTGCCCACTCATATATGAAATAAATATAAAATAAATGGTTGAAATGGGAGGTTTTTGCAGAGTAAACTGTAATATACGAAGTATGACTGTGTTCTGTAACGTGTACTCTGTGCTGTGGATTGATGAGGCGTGCAAACTTTTACTGAGACACAGCCGTAAGATGGCTGGCAAGCTTTCTGAACGAGCACTCTAATGTCCCATTTGCTGTTCGCCTTACTGACATATCTGATAGGCTGGTTTTAGTCAAGACACCCACAAAGAGATGCTTCTGCTTTACTTTAAGCCATTGTTTCCCAATCTGGTCCTTGGGGATCCATAGTTGGTCCACGTTTTTGCTCCCTCCCAGCCCCTTATCGGGAGGGAGCAAAAACCTGGACTATCTGTGGGTTCTCGAAGACCAGATTGGGAAACACTGCTCTAAACTGCTGCATTAAGAACTGAATGTAGGTTCTTAATCCCATAAAAATCTGGATCTGTTGGAGAAGCAGAGGCGGAAGCTGACGGGGCTGCTGAGGGCTGCCGCTCTTCAGGCACGGTATTTCATTTCACCGGACAGGTGCTTCATATTTAGGGTGTCATGGAGCCATATGAAATGAGGTGATGTGTCCTCGGGAGGTTTTCTGCAGTTAATCAGCCAGCTGTGTCTCAGTCACATTTTATTTGTCGTAACAGTGTTGTCCATTGTCTTTTTTGCGACCGTCCGGGACCCTCTGATTCAGCTGTTGGCAACGACGCGCGGACACGAGGGCCAAAGAGTCCCGAAAGGACCTGCGCTGGGAATTGGGAAGACAGATTAAAAACAAATAAGCCCAAAAATCTTACATGAAATCACCAAAATCGGCCTAAATAATTGCAGTAAGTTAGTAAAAAATAGCTACAAAAATGTGATGAGTGGAAATGCATGTCTGTGATTATTTGGCACCTTGTCTGATGTTTTCGCTTCTTCGGGAAGAGGGCTTGGTGTGTAATTTAAGGGATCAGATTTGTGCTGCATCAAGATAAAACCCTTTCCATGGCTTAAATTGTTTTTCAAAACCCTTTCTGCCTGTGACGGAAAGGTCAGAAATAAAAGCAAAACCTCACCGCTGCAATCTACATTACGAACACAGAAGTTCATTGTCCTTAGTCATTGACATCACTGTAATTCAGTCTGCTTTCAGAGGGACTCCTGATAGGAGTCACGGTGTTTCAGAACCTGCTTGGCAAACAGAGCAGTGCTGTTTTTTTATTGTTTTGTGCCCTAGCTGAAGCTGATGTCCAAAGTAATTTATAATCTAGCTCAATATTTTATCAGAGCAACTCAGGTGAAGCTGACTACAATAGAATGTCTCCTTGTGGAACTTGAAAGTTCTACCTACAGATTTTAAATCCTCAACCAATGGACTAGCCACCATGCTAATGGCTGTTCCAATGAACAAAGATCAGGTATTTAGCAGGGTTGCCAATTTGGTCAGCTGGCTGGAGTGCGAGTGTCAATTCAGAATAAGACTGCACACACATTCACATGCATTTACCCGGAGCATTTTTTTTTAAGTTAAGGGCCTTGATCGTGAGCCCAGCAGCCATAAGATTCAAACCAGCAACCTTCCATACACACTTAGGTTCCTAACCAGCAGAGCCACAAGCCATCAAAAAGAAAAATCAGCCTTGTAAGTTGCAGAAGTCCCCTATATTCAGATAATCATGGTTGAGTATTGGGTTACCCACAACCAGCAATAATCACGCAGCGGTCAAACCTTGTAAGCTACGGTCTTGTCACTGTACACAGATATGGGAGATCAGTACACAAACCCCCGAGCAGGGTGTAAGAACCTGACCACTGATGGGCCCCCTAGCAGCTTTATGGATTGACCAGGGCAGAAATATCCCTGCTAATCCTCTGTGCTCTGGGTGTCTTGCCACCGTAAGGGATAAAGATTCCTTGTAGTCGGCCACTGAGCCGTACAGATTATGTACAAATGGGTCAGATCGTCACGGCAACTTTGGCGGCTCGGCGCTGATGTCCCGTCTCTTTGTGTTTCAGGAAGGATTTCTGCGTGCATAAAGATGAACCGTGCGACACCGTGGGTAAGTTCCTGCATTTTGAAGAACGTGGCGGCTTACCACGCGTGCGGCAACTTTGTCCATAGCGGAAATTCAGTCGGTCATTAATCGTGTCCTCTGCTGTTTTCATTTGAATCTTGGTGGTTGGGGTACTGGACTCCCTGGTGGCGTAGTGGGTCGCAAGTCACCCTAATACCTTCTGAATCGTGGGTTCAAATCATGTGTTCAGCCAGAATCTGCCTGTTCTTCTCAGTTGGGTGTCCTCATGTAAAGCATGTAATCTCTTTGAGTTCTTCAGATGGTCCATATTGGAAGGGTTTCTGCACCCTGCAGTGGCTGGCATCTCACCCAGCCTTGCACCCTGTCCCCACCACAACCCTGTGAAGCCTAAGTGGCTATGGAAGATGGTTGTATCATCTGGCTTTTACACGATTCAAAGTCCATCCTGGTTAACACAGTCACTCGAATTAACTCGTTTTCCTCCATGACACAGATGGCAGAAGAATAATAATAGTCACGGACACCCCCAGCTGTCACCCCTCCCCAAGGTGTTGTTGTTTTGTTTCCATAGAAACCAGGCTAAGGTAACGGCCATATTGATTTGCTTCCCGCCGTTTCTTAAAAAGCACAAAGCTTAACAATGCCAGCACTCTCACAGTTAGTTAGCCATTAATCCCACACCATTCCTGTCAGGTAGGTCAGTGATGATAATGTAAACAGTGCACAAAGAACCAGGCTATTTATAAGAATCACAGCCACCTGCATTGAAGGTGGAGACTAGTCTTCTGACACGAAGATGAGGAAGTTGTGTTTACCAGTGAAATACCGATTAGTATTTGACTAAATCACCAAGTTTCAAACTTAAGCTAAATAAGCACCCTGAAATCAGGTAATGCATGTACATAAATATCAGTCTTTAAAGAATGAAAGTTTAATGTTTCATTTCTGTATTGATTTAATTGTTATGTGAATTTGTGACAACTGACAGGCATTGATTCTTTTTCGATATGTAAGTTTTTATGAACTTCAGACTGCAGCTGTGCGCAGGGTAACAGTGTTAATGCACTGTGGTCTACTAGACTTAGCTGAGAAGGTGTGTGTGTGTGGCCAACCTGCACCCGTGACCCAGAGAACTATGAGGGCGGACAATTCTATTCACTGTCGCTGAGCGACAAACGCTTGTTGTTACGGCTCGCCATACATGCCGGCAAGCACAGTGGGAGTTGATTCCCACTTCGTCTGTCACTTTTGCAGATATAACATGACGTGCTGTGCAGGGTTGCCATGGCTACTACACTGTTTCATGAAGTTTTGCAAGGTGAAATTGTGTCCATGTTCTGTGGAGAGCTTGTGCACCTGAATTCTCTATTTCATGTGCTGCCGGACCCTGAGTGTCTCCGGATCATTGAGTTATTCTCACCTGCTCTAAAAGTGCAGCTTCAGGTGACATATTACATAATACACCCATTACAGCCCAGATGAAATAACTAAGTAGATATCCCCTATTTTTGCAACATTTACGATTATACCTAGAGTTAGCTGTTAGCGGGCGTATGTTGTACAACGACCACTGTATAAAAAAGCACGTCACATATGGTGAGCCAAAACTGCCCATGAAATTTTAATAGGACAAATTCAGCAGCTTAAAACCTTTTTGTTATAATGAGCAACTCTGCAACTCAGAAGCTAAATAGAAGGTAGAAGGTAGCTAAATACAAAACCAAGGCTGTGGTATACAGGACAGGGTACAATGATTTACATTTTAACTTCATTAACTCCCTCAGTATAACTTTTCGGCTAAAGTCTGCTCCAGGAGGAATCCTGTACAGCACGGGTGTCAATCTCCAGTGCCGGAGGGATGGAGCTCTGCACATTGTTGGGTTTCCCCTTGTTTAACACACCTGATTTACATCCTTGCACCTCCTTGTGCTAAGTACCACACAGCTCTTGAGCTGAATCATTTGTGGAGGAACAGGGAAAGAAATAAGTTACACAGGGCTGCGGCCCCCCAGGACTGCAGTTTGACACCCCTGCTGTACAGACACACCTCCACTAAATAAAATTAAAATAAAACTAAAGTATGAATCTGGCCTGAATTTATTAAATAACCTGCTAAATCCACCAATCATTCTAGACAAGGCTGACACTGGCAAAAGGCCAGTACAGCTGTGTTTTACTCGTAATTATGCTACTCTGGTTAATTTGATCACTGCTGTATTAATTACACAATAAATTTTAAAGCTTAAATCGATTCAAATAATCATAAACATCTTCTAGAGTTATCTCACTGACCAGCTGCATTTTTAGACTAATAAAGGTGAATACATTTGCACAGTTAAATCTAGGAAATTTTTTGTGCCGTTCGTGACTTTTAAGATAAATTGCATACTTTTGTTGTGTACTACAGCTAACAGCTATTTTCCTTGCCTTTCATTCAGAATTTACATGCTGGATGACGGACACATGTTGGTATCATTCTACCCCAGCTTGCAAATTTTCAGCATTAACATTAACATTGTGCTTCTCCCCCTGGGTTTCACCAGACGGACCACACTCCTGATCCAGGCCAAGGCCCACAATCTGATCGGTTATTCTGAATTGTTCTGGTTGAGGATCTGGTTAGCTGTAACGGGAATTTGACAAGACGGTCAGCTACGCCTGTCACCTTGAGGGCTTCAACCACACGCGCAGGTGGTAGTGTCACCTTGAGGGCTTCAGCCACACACACGCAGGCGGTAGTGTCACCTTGAGGGCTTCAACCACACACACGCAGGCGGTAGTGTCACCTTGAGGGCTTCAACCACACGCGCAGGTGGTGTTGTCACCTTGAGGGCTTCAACCACACGCGCAGGTGGTAGTGTCACCTTGAGGGCTTCAGCCACACACACGCAGGCGGTAGTGTCACCTTGAGGGCTTCAACCACACACACGCAGGCGGTAGTGTCACCTTGAGGGCTTCAGCGACACACACGCAGGCGGTAGTGTCACCTTGAGGGCTTCAACCACACGTGCAGGTGGTAGTGTCACCTTGAGGGCTTCAACCACACACACGCAGGCGGTAGTGTCACCTTGAGGGCTTCAGCCACACACACGCAGGCGGTAGTGTCACCTTGACTTCCCTGGAGCCTGGCCTGGTGCCTGTCGGAACGATTCCGTGTTCCACGGAAAGCACACGTGTCCATGGAAAGCACACGTGTGCTTCTTGGCAAATGCCGATGTTTCACTGAGCGTAACCACTGGCCCGTCCAGCTGCACTCCGCAGTCATGTCGGTCACGCTTCAAGCCCAGGACTATATCCACATAAATGAACCTTCTAGACATACACCACCCTAATGGATTCATTCATGTAATGATTGCAGCAGGGGGATTTGCCAGAATCTCATAAAGGCGTTTAACTGGAAGCGAATTTATCATTTAGCAATGTTAATGTTCCCAACTGCACCTGAGTGAATCCTGAGAAGTTACCTGCTTCTGTACATGTGTAAGGTTATCTTAGATCTTTTCCAGTTGATCTTGGAACAGAAATGTGCCTGTTTTCAATTTTGGATTTGCTACATGACGTCCAGCATGAATTTGTGCATGTTTTGGTATAGGCAGGGCACTTGGCTTGTCTGGTCTCTGGCTCACTTGAAATCCTTCTGGAGCCGTGGCTTTGCATGTACATTTTAATGCCTCTGGGGTGTCTTAGCTCATGGGAGTTTTACTTACACAAAAAAGTTCTGAGGGCAGAAGGAAAAATGGTTGGTTTAGAGAGATAACCGATCAGACTGTAGAGGAGGTGGATCCAAGCAACTATAGGAGGCGGAACCAGATATTTTGGCCCCGCCTCCTCTAGTTGCTTGGGCGCACCTCCTCTACAATCTGATCGGTTATTTCTTCTGCCCTCAGAACATATTTGTGTAAGTTAAACTCCCACGAGTGACGTCTTATAGCAGCACGTTTGCTTGTCCTGGAGTCTGTAGGTGCCCATTTGAACTGATTAACAATTGCCTACTAGCACCTCAGCACAACGTCACTAACCTCAGAATTTAGGCTATACCAGAGGTCCGCAACCTTTTTAAAGCAAAGAGCCATTTTCTCCTAAATGTCTGACCCAAGAATTACAAAGAGCCACGATGGGTAAAGAAGGGGGATTGAGAAAATGTGATATGTGTATATATGCATTTAACACAAAAATAAAAGTTCAAGCACTAACAAAACGTATTACAGAAAAACTGTTTGGAGGGGGGCATCTCGGGTATAAACCACTTGGACGCGTAACAGCGCAAAGGTGACTAACAGTACAACACTGCGTAGTTCTGTAGCGATAGTGTTCACCCTCATCCCTCCTTTCGTTTGGCTCTGTAGTCATCCGCTCTTTGCTCACCACTTCAGTACTGTAACTGCTGGCCGAGCTGTGCAGCATGTACTCACCACTCCGAACTCAGCTGGCTGTAATATGTAAATCGGAGAAAATATGATAATTTTTTTGAAGATCTGGGAAGACGTGGTGACGATTTACTACAAAAACTCTATGAAAGAATTCCGAATCCCAATAAACGTTGAAGCGTCCATCCAATCTCAGGTGCTTAAGAACCTCTGAAAGCATACCTTTTAAGCAGAGATGTATCCTCGTTTTAGTGAATGACTTTGAGGAAGATGTAAATTATGCAGTTAAGACGTGTAACCGAAGTGTGCGACGGACTGCCCCATCCACATATGGCTAAAGAAATATCTGAACAAAAAACAATAATATTAACCCATAAACAAATAATTTATCTTTACGAAAGTCTTATCATAATATGTAAAGGTTTGAAAATGTGAATGCGTCTATCGTTATGAGATGAACCGCAGCCACGTGGTCAAAGAGGCGCACATGGCTCGTGAGCTGCAGGTTGCAAATTGGCCATTATTTGCTGTGGTTTGTTTAATTATCTGTAGGCTTTTTTATTGTTATTGTGGCATTTGCATTTGCAGCATTGGGTTCTCTAGCTACGTTGCCACGGAGAACTGCTGGCATGTTCTTCATGGATTTACATCTAATTCACAGGGGTGTCGTGTTTCGGTATGTCGCCTGTTAGGTGTCAGCAGGAGAGCATGAGGAAGCCGTGTGCGAAGTTACATCGTACTCTGATTTATCCAACACTCAGAGGTCCATCGTGGACCATCACCATCTGAATTATATTAAAATTACACAAAACAAATAAAACTATTACATTGGATTGTGCTTTGGAATGTGAGGATACAATATTGAAGAAATAATAATTTCAGATATTTTATAGCACATATTAATTTATATTGGCTGAGTTAAAACTGGCATTTGTCATATTTTTTGTGCACTGCAAAAATTGTTAGTCAACATTTAGACCATTTAAAGATACAAAACGAGCTAGCTAAACTCATCAAATGCTCCATTTCCTGCCAGATTTATCATGTTCCATAATGCTGACTCATCTATGCCAAGCATTCGGCACAGATGATGACATCAGAAAATGACATATGTGACGCTGTATAATTAGTTTCGTGTGATTAAAGTGCAGAGTTGCATCATGGGGGAAAATAAACAGAATCAGACCACCTACTAAATTGGAGTATTTTGCGATTTGAAATTGTAAAAGATTTCTATCCTTTAGGCTAGATACACTAAATTGCATTAAATGTCTTGTGTAAACGTGGATGATTTGCCAATATATTTCATGCTTAAATCAGCAACTCAGTGGGCAGTACTCCAGCCTCTAGGGTTGGACGGACAGAACTGGCCTGGCTGTTTGTGTACAGAGTTTGGATGTTGGGGGGGGGGGGGGGGGGGGGG
>JABFEB020000113.1:230270-267134 GCA_019775895.2 Stomatorhinus ivindoensis
TGTGAGTGAATGGTGTTGGTGTGCCCTGTGTGAGTGAATGGTGTTGGTGAGCCCTGTGTGAGTGAATGGTGTTGGTGTGCCCTGTGTGAGTGAATGGTGTTGGTGTGCCCTGTGTGAGTGAATGGTGGTGGTGTGCCCTGTGATGGCTGGTTCCCTGCCTTGCCCCCGTAGCCTGCAGGATAGACTCCGCACTTCCGTGACCCTGAATAGGAGAAGCGGTTACAGAAAATAGATATATGGATGGATGGATGGATGGATGGATGGATGTTGTGCCAGTGGTCATTGCAGGACCTAACAATGGTGCTGTTTTGCCTTTATAAGAAGGCACGAGGAAGGTAAACACATTGTTCTTATAAACTGTCTGGGTTGGGCTCCAGCTCTTCCAGTGAGCCTCACCCGGGTAAGTGGTTAGGAGATGGATGTAGGAAATGAACACATTGGCTGTCCATCTTATCTACTTATACATTCAATTTATTCATTTTCCCACCATACATCTTCCAACCATTCATTTTGGTCAAATATACAAAAAATACAAATCCCCCCCCCATACCATATCCCGATCAACGTAATGCTTGTCTTTCCATTAACAGTTAATGTCTGACAAATACTCATGGAGCCACTCATTCAAGAGTGAGAGATTGGGGACCTCGGTGCTGGGAAGTATGTTTGTCTCACTTCCACCAGGAGGGGGCGACACTTCCTCCCCCCCCCAATCATCTCTGTCTATTGTCTGTCCCTCAGGCTATGTGGAGGCTGTGGTCATCCCCACTGGAGCGAGGAGGATTAGGGTGGTGGAAGGAAAGCCAGCGCAGAGCTACCTTGGTAGGGATTTGCATATCCTCATAACCTCTTCTGATCCACATTCCCTATTATTTCTTTGCCTCAGTGTTAAACTTAATTCAGTTCTGTCATCATTGTCAAATGTTTTCATACGCTTCCATGCCACAGCACCAGACAGACCTGGGGTACAGTTACAGTGAAGTACCTTGATCACAGTCACACCAGACATGTATATACAGCCAGCGTTCAACACATGTAAAACTGACTTAAATGCAGACTTACGCAAAAAATATCTGAGATGCACACAGTTTGCGAAATTTTCACTTCATCTTTTCATTTATGTCATATGTGTTCTTTTGTACGTATTACTAGTATATTTCTTGCTTATGTGTTTTTTGCTATAAGGTGGCTGACTTACGTAACATTAGACTTACGCAAGGGTTTGCGGAACAGATTACTTACGTCAGTTGAGAACTGCTTTTACAACACTTTTGATCACAGACTCTGTGTACCAGATCTCCGCAAGACCAAAATTATTATTATTATTATTGTTGTTGTTGTTTTATGACAGGGTATTTTTTTCACACAGTCTTGTACCGACTTGACGCATAATGTTCTCAAAACGCAGAGAAACTCTCATCCCTCCATATGTCTGTTGAACCCCCCCCCCAATCCCCATTTCTCATGTGGGAGTGATTGAGTCGAAGGAGCTGTAATACGTATCAGCTGACAGCTACTAGGGGGACGGCTCGCCCGCTGAGCGAAGCCAAACCGCACGGAATTGCTCCCATCATTCAGTGGGGTGCAGCACCACCCCCCCGGTGTCCAAGTTAGTTCTGTCCCAGGCTGCTCACGTCCTAGGTGGCCTCAGGTCGGCGGGGGCGGGGGGGAATGGGTAAAAGAGGTGTATACTACACTTGTTCGTACAGCAAAACAATAAAATGTAATACACATGTATAATTTTAATAAAATTAAAACACTGTATGAAAGTGGATAACACTCCCTCCATTTGAATCAGTTTTGTTATATAGGGTACAGGGGCACTTCTAGTACTTTTTAAAGTGGGGTACAGAAGACGCCAACCTTATGATTAGCCAATGATGTAATTTGAATCAGTGAGTGACAGAGAAGAGGAACGTTGCAGGCCTATCAGCTATCAGCTGGGCCCAGTGCCCCTCTGACCCCACCCCTGTACATTCTCCTGAAAAGATTAATTTCAAGCAATAATTCTGGCTCCATAAGGACAGTCACCTCTTAAAATATCATCTGAAGTTTACTGCTGTGTCCCCCTTTGTACTTTGATAACAAAGGATCTTACATTAGCTATAATTTATTTATACATGATCTGTCCATCTGTATGTTCAATTAGAGTGTGTTCACGGTGGACATGGTTTAGTAACTGCGAATGACCTGCATGCTTTGCAGCACTTAAGGACTCCAGCAAGCATTCCATAAACAGCGACTGGAAAATCGAGCACCCAGGCTCTTTCAACATCGCTGGCACGACAGTCCACTATGTCAGAAGGGGATTATGGGAGAAGATGTCAGCCAAAGGTCCAACCACATCCCCTCTGCATCTCATGGTAAGAACATGCCTGTGTCTTACCCTTAGATCACCCTTTACACTTATCAGGACTGAATCTGAATTTGAAAAAACATGGAGATTGGATACCAAACTTTGTGGCTAGCTATTATGCACAAAACCGTGGTTTCATCTCTTGGAATATGTTATTCTCTGCACCAGAATTGCAACAGAATCACAGTGTTAATCTATTACTAGTTCACTTACTGTGACACCGTAAATATCCTGCCACTCTGACATTAATAATTCAATGTTGCATTACAACTACTGCTATTGTGGTCATTCACTCATTATGACATAACTCACTCATGATGACATTGCAATAAATTATTATTTGCTGATTCACTGTGTAACTTACTGAAAATGATACCAAAATAGTTGGCCGCTCACAGATTTTCTCCCCCCCACTGCAGTACTGAACTGTTAGTTTAGTTAGCTTTAACGTACCTGGCCATTCTCATCCAATCTCTCTCATTAACATGGTGTTTTTTGGCCACAGAAACACTAATTACTGCATGTTTTCTGTTCATAGCACCATTCTCTGTAAGCTGTAAATTGTAGTGCATGAAAATCACAGGAGGGAGGCTGTTTCTGAGATTCTGGCACCAGCAATCATACCTCATTTAATGAACTCACTTCAAACAAACCCCGTAGTCATTCTATCTGCACAGTAACTGAACCTCTGGTGTGCTGTTTGCACGATAATCACATGACTTGCTCTTCAGACGTTCAGGCGTTTTTGCATTAATTAGCTGGTGTTATTTTTGTTTGACTTCTTATAAAAACGTGCGAACACCATCATAGACTTTGAAAAAATAATTAGATATTTGTGTCACTTTTAACTTTGGATTCTTTGTGTATTTCACACTTTTTCCTCTGTCCATCTTGATTTTTTTCATATTTATTCTCAGTCACATATAGTAGATGTAGTGCCACCTCAGGACACATACTGTGTCATAACAAAGCAAAATCACTATTAGCGATCAGTGTGCTATAGGAATGGAAGCTGGGATGAATCAAATCAATACCTGACCTTTTCCACTCGCAGCCCTGTCATGTGTGAGATTACCAGGTTATCACTTTAACGAGATTACCTCCTGACAAGCCTCTGCAATTCACTAGCGCCTCTAATTAGATTAAAGTGTCGGAGGTCTGTGCAATAGGCTGCAGAGAAGGACTCTGGTGGAGTCTGAGGAGAGGAAATAAATGTTGGGGGATTGTGTTTGGCAAGGGATCTTAAATAGGACTGAGCAGAACGAAATGTCATTTGAACAGAGCTTTTTGCATTTTTATAACATTCAGATGACAGGAATCGTATGTATTTTTGTCTTCCTATTTAAGAGTGTAAATCTTACATCTTAACAGTAAATCCATATCCTCCTGAGACCCCACCCATTCATTTATGTCCATTGTAGTGGACATTTTATTTTTGCATCTATCTTTTCACTGATGTTAGGAAACATATTTATTCCTGATGTACACTAAAGAGGACATGCTGTTAAATTAAAAATAAAAATACATTTGAAAAAATCGTAAGATGTCAGGATTTTCTAACCACATATCCTAGTCCGGTTTGTGAGTCTTAAGCTGTAAATGATAAAGATACGTTGCTGTAGTACATAAAAAAACTGCATGTGGTGAAACAACAGACAGTAGATTCAGCGAGTAGGTTCTGAGGAATTCCCTGATACTCCTCATGTTTGTGGAAAGCCTGCTGGTATCTTCCTAGGGAAGTACTGGGAGATAATAGGCTAAGTCAGTGTTTCTCACCCCTGTCCTTGAGGGACCCCCCCCAGGCAGTCCACGTTTTTGCTCCCTCCCAGCTCCCTGCCAGACAATCGACATTTTAAATGTGGACCGTCTGGGGGCCCCTGAGGACCGGTTTGAGAAACACTGGGTTAAGTAACTGACCTCTTTATCTGAAGTAGCAGGAGGGATTCTGTCCTGTTGAAAATGCTCCTACAACATCACCGTATGAGTTTCAGAGACTGTGGTTGAGCGCCTCAAGGTATATGATGTCACGGCAGGTGCTGCTCTTAACAAACCAGAGCTATGGAATCCATTACGAGTACACCATACCCGTGGAGCAGCCCCCGGACTCCCAGAAAGGCCTGGCCAGCAAGGTCAGCGAGCCCATCTTCATGTGGACCCACTCAGGCTGGGAGGACTGCCATGCCGTCTGCGGAGGAGGTACCAGGACTGCTTCAGCTGGAACTCGTCATTTCCAGTTCAGAAGACATGTTTCAAGTACTCTCTGTAAAGAGGAAAGACCTGAAAATATATATTTTTAATGTGTTATTCATCATGTGTGATTGTCATATTTATACGGCAACCGCAAACACCTGAATCCTTACTTTTTTATTGGGTTTCCTGAAAGTACATGATAGACCACGATTTCAAAGGCTTCATTGGGAAAACCACAAATATTTATTCATTATGAGGCCAGTTGAAATTAGAAGGCATCTTCAAATCTTCAGTTTGGTTTACTGTCATTTCCTACAAGTAGGCCTATAAATGAAATATGAAAGAGCAGAAGAAACTGGTATTTCAGATATTACAGGACTCAGTTGAGCGGGGGAGTGTAACATGTACTTTGAGCCAAATCCCATTGGTTGTTTTATTGCATTCTTATTGAGTTAAACCAAGAAGCGATTAACAGTGTACAGTAACCCTGTTCACTGCCGGTTTCTCCATTAATCACAGCGTGATCATGAATTTATCACTAGTTTATCCTCAATTCCCCTCCATAGAGTTTCAAATTGTATCTTCCACAAGGAGGCTTCATCTTCGCCATGACTAGCATTAAAGCTAAACTATTACTGATTTGCCAGAGTCTGTATATGCTGCGTCCGGGTCATTTTTTCTATGAAGTGGCCCTTGTCTCCTTGTTTTTGCCATACATGTTGGTTTATCCAGGAACAAGTTACATCTCTGCTACTGCTGATTCTGATGTCATGCTCTGATGTAAGACTTCTTACAGCACTGTTATATTGCCTGGTTTATTCTGCATTAGTGTGATGGCTTGTCAAACAGGGACAAGATTAAATTAAAATATAAAGTTATTTTCTGATAAAGAAAAACTCCATAAATATAAGTATCATATGTCATATAAACAGCCCAATAAGATTTTCACTGTAGCTGATTGGGTCAATTTCAGACAGTCAAATAAACCATCAAAATGGAGTTTTTTTAAACATTTACATTTCCAGTTTCAAAGGCGTTTAGCCTGGATCCCCATCAAACTTCCACAGTTATTCTGCCGAAGTTGGCGTGATGTGATATTTCTGATGTTTCCAGGGGAAAGGAGATCCAGAGTTACCTGCACCAAGATCGTCAACAAGATAACAAGCCTGGTGGACAACAGGAAGTGTCGTCACCTGACCAGACCAGAGCCACAGGTCCGCAAATGCAACGAGCAGCCCTGCCAGACGAGGTATGTGGGCCTACGCTTTCACCAAGTAAATTCGCAGCCAAGAGTTTTCTCTCTGCTTTAGTCATTTTCAGATCTTCGTTGCACTTAGCTGTCATCATGCTTGCCTGAATGCACAGCCTCTGACAGGCTCATTCACAGTGATGTTGTCACATGACGCTGTAGGGGGGATCTCATTGGAGCAGAAGCTACCCAATGACCCATCAGTACCAGGGTAGCCATCAGTGATTTTTTTGTCAGGGCAATACTCCTGCAGTGGGCCATCTTTAGTAACGACACACAAGAGAAAAGTATTGTGAGGGTGTAGGTGAGCAGTCCTTTTGGTGACTATTGTCTATAGAGCCCATTGCATAAAAATATCTCACTTTGCGACATCTCTCAGCACACCTGCTGATGTCCAGTTTCATTGCCAGAGTCTTAGTGTCTGCACAAAGACAACAGTGTTCCTTATCCCTTTGATGGATGAAAAAAGGATAATTAAGCCAAAGTGCTGTGTTGTGTTGAAAAACATGCAGTCTTTTCAAAGAAAGAACGCAGTTGTGATGTTCTTGAGAAAACCACAAGACAAATTGCACCTGGGGAGCCTTGTGTAGTCGCGTGATTAAAGTGGATTGAATGTCAGGTGACCATAAATATCATTGATCTGAAATGTGAAAACCCTACAATAAAGATGCAGTTCTGTGACTCTGTAACATCATCAAGATCAGCCATAAAATGAATGCATAGTTATTTGTAATACAATGTTTTTATACAATTCAGGAATAAGGGGATTGTAATGAGATTAGACAAGTGTTCTGGACATTTTTTAAGTTAAACATGAGTCCATATTGACTTTTAGTGCTCGAGGGACCGTGATGTTCTCTGGTTTCCCTCCATCTCGGCACACTTGTAAATCTAAATTCTGAATGAAATTTGAATGAAATGCTTGCAGAAGTACATCCATGAAACCACCCCTGATGGATTGCTGTAAAGAGTTATTTCGTTTTTCTTGCAACACGTATTTGACCGTCTTAATCGAAAAATTATGCATTTTCTTGGAGAAATTGTAATTTGGCATGCGCTCCCGTCATAAATTCAGGACTACTCATGTGTGTGTGTGTTTTTTAACATATCACACTAGAGCTGGCGGTAAACTGAAAATGGAATTGGTTTTCTTAGGCTATGCATGTTGGCACTGTAGAATACTTTATGGTTGGCGTAACGCACAGAATAAAGAATTCCTTCCTGCTACAATATGACAGATTATCATGCTTTACCACCACATTATTGTTAGAATCATTTTTGTCTGTAAATGATATAATCAGCATTGTTTTCTTTAGCTGTTGGTACAGAAACGCTAAATCATCTCCTTGAGATACTGAAATGTTTTCTGAAAAAAATCTCTTGGGTCTCGATGTGTTTGGCTGATATTTTGAGGGAAAAAATGTTGTAATATCTCATTCACAGCAGGCGTTCTAATTGCTATGACAGAATTACTTTATAATGAGTCATTTTTTATCATATGGTCCAACTAATACATTTTTTTTAAACGCTGGACTTTGTTTGTGAAGTTTGACCACGGCCATTACTGTGAAATTGTAAGTTTGGGAAACCGTTGTTTTTTTGGCTTAAGACAGCTTTCGGAAGAAAGAAACTATGCCCAGTACAGCCGTATTTAATCTCACATGGCATAACCCTGACAAATAAACAGTTCATCTTTAATCTCACATTTGTATCTGTGACACATCATGTCATCCGGAGAAACAAATGCGGAATATGGTCGGGCGGTAATAGAGTACAATCCCGCAAATTGAATGACGCGATAACGAAGTGCAGACGCTGCAGTCTTCTGTCTGAGTAGGAGACACTGATAGGGATGAGATCACGTCATGTTGCAGTCTGGCTGAGCTACCGCCAGTTGGCCCTCACAGCATCTCATCCCACTGATCTCCCTGAAGATTCGTCTCCCAAGGTTGAAAGTGACACCATCCGATCCCCCTCCGCTCTCTCTCCTGATCCCTGTAGTGTTTCTGCCCTCACATCTGTCTCCCAGATGATCCGTCATCCAGACCCGGGCCGCTGGCCTGGCGTGCATGTGCCGCGGATGGCACCGGCGTCCTTCTCGGAAGTGAGCGGCAAATTAGATTTGAAATTCATTTATTATAGATTAAATAATTGGAGATCAATTCCTGCGATGCCATCACGTGGGGGGAGGGGTGTGCGCCTCAGCGGATTGTGACACTGTGCCGTTCATCTCAAGGTCACGGGTTTAAACCCCACAGGGTCGGCAGAGTGGCTCCTAATCCTGAGCTTTCCAGGCACTGGCTGTCCCTGCCGGTCACTTTGGATGAAGGAGTCTGCTAAGTAAATGTGCGATTGTATACTGGTAAATAGGACAATCTGTCCCAGCTGCATGATCTCACTGACCAAAATGCATGAGTTATACGAGGGGTGTGTATGCAGGTCTTTGGGATAACCTGTAACTCAGCTGTTCAAACCCAGGCATGAGGACTCTTCAGCCAATCAGGTTTGCATCCAAAACCTGCACACACACCGGCCCTTTACTGACAACCCTGAGTTATACCAATGGAGGATGCGCCCCATTGCGAAAGTTACTGACTGGAATACATAAAGCAAAAAAGAGAGACATCACCACTTCTGTGGCGTCTGTCTGGCCTGCTTGCCCTTCTCCCTGTGATTTCTTCCCTGTATGCCCTGAGCTGTACCACTGTCCATCCTGCCATCAGAAGCAGCACCAGCAACTGCCTGCCATCACTTCCCTGCCCCCCAGCTTTGAGACTCGAATGTTAAGATTGGGGAAGTGTGAATTGGGACTTTGCCATCTTGCCCATTTGCCTTCCCCTGCTGGTCCCGGGAGGACGGGCTCCCCCTCTGAGTCTGGTTCCTCCCAAAGTTTCTTCCTTCTAGGGAGTTTTTCCTTGCCACTGTCAACTCTGGCTTGTTCACTGGGCCTTCAGGCAGGGTTGCTGTAAAGCACTTTGAGACAATGTAATGTTGTGAGAATGCACTATACAAATAAAATTGAATTTTAGTTGAATATTTTCTAGCACGGCTCAGAATCTCCTAAAATGCCCCAGGGAGCTGAATAAATGGCTTGACCCCAAACGTCGTTCACAGCTGTACATATGTGTTTACATGTCTCAGGCAAGATGGGATATGCAATGAACCGGTACTCACACTTGTACTTCTGCAAAGGGCAAATAAAAGTGCAATTTCATCATTTTAGTTGAAGTATGTTTTGCAGTTCCTCTGGGTAATGTCCTCTGACACTCTAGGTGGATGATGACAGAATGGACGTCATGCTCGCGGACGTGTGGAAAGGGCTCCCAGAGCAGACAGGTGGCGTGTACCCTGCAGCTGCGCAACGGCTCCCTGGTGAAGGCGAAGGATCGCGACTGCGTAGGCCCCAAGCCTGCGCACACGCAGCGCTGCGAGGGCCAGGACTGCCTCACCGTGTGGGAGGCCGGCATGTGGTCTGAGGTAGGCCCGCTGTCACATGACTCACTGTTGCTAAGAGACGTCAGGCACCTGTGGCCATGAGTATCCACACCCTGACCCCCACCTGTCAGTCATCAACCGAGGGTGCCCCCCCTTTCCCTACATGAAGTTATAAAAACCTGAGTTATTTAAATGCTGCTTTTGTAAGCTTTATATTAGCTGTTTATTTGCCAAATGCACAACATTACAGCATATGGCTGTAGATGCAGGCAATCAAATGAGTTTCCCTGAGAGCTCCATCGTCAACCTTAAGCATATAAAGATAAATAAAAGATAAATAACAATAAGATAATGACAGAATGTAAGAAAAAAACTGAAATGTGGAAAATCTGTTCTTTGTTTTTTCGAATAGCAGCATATTTGCTCATCTGAACGAATGTGCTTATTTAAGAATCATAGGAGCTGAATTCTTGATTATTACATCAACACAGTGACTTCAGCGCTCAGGCTATGGGGTAAATGTGAGTTCTTTCCTGGTGAGGAGCGAGTGAAGACGTTCAAAACTCAATCCTATTAGACGTCGCGTTGTGAGGGAGGAATAGGCCTCGTCTGCTTGGTGTGGTGCGCAGTAATGAAATCCATGCTGACCTTCTGATTCTCTCTCTCCCTGTATATATACATATACTGTATACAAGCCCCCTTCCCAAGCTGTGATTTAAGGGCACCTTAAAAGCCAGTTATGAGCAGGGCTGTAATTCACCTGGGGAAGTGGCTGTGAGGACTTAACATGAAACAGCTGCTGGCACAGGGAGGCTGAACTGGGAGAGCATCAGGAGGGGCATCGCTCTGGCTTTGATCATGCCGCTGAAGCCACCCTCGGGGGGCCGCGACATGCAGGGGCAGAAGTGGGTGGGAGGGGTTCTGTGGACGGGACAGGTCGAGGCGAGAAGCGCCCGCAGGGACTCTGTGTTCTGTGCTCCAGTGCTCTGTGAAGTGCGGTCGGGGCATCCGCTACCGACCCGTGAGGTGCACCAACCCACGGAGGAAGTGCGACCTGTCGACGGTCCCGCGTGAGGTGGAGGACTGCGAGGACTACTCCAGGTGCTACGTCTGGAGAACGGGCGACTGGGCCAAGGTGGGAACCCTGCTCTGCCCCCCTGCATATCCCCATCTGTCAGAGAGGAGTCCTGAAGTGGCTACCCGTGCTTAACGGTGGCGGCAGAAACGTAACGGTTTAATGACTGACTATTGCAGAGAAATCTAGAAGATTGACAGTCGCCAGTGGGTCCTGGGACCAATTTTATTGGAGATGTGGTAAAAAAAAAATCCAAAACTGAATTGTTGAATAGAATTATTTTGAAATTATTTTTTTAAAACATTTTTATGTCGATTTATGTGTGATTTACTAATACTGCAGCGTTTTCGCAAAATAAATTTGGTTCAAAATTTTAAAAATTTGGGTCAATTTAAAAGAATGTAGGTCCTGAGGCTAAAGGAGTTGAGAACTGCTGATATAGAAAGTTCAGTTTCCCACCAGTAACATGTGCTGAGGTAACACGAATATCACACGCATGCCTGGCTGTGTCATATTTTCACATTTTTCGCAGGTGCAGCTCAAGCTTTATCGTAATGAACAATTGTGGAAAAAGTGGCTTTCCCTGTGAAGAGATATTTTTTTAATGAACTAATGTAACCTGACTTGTGTCCAGCCCTGTGTTTCACAGTCGTGGGTGTTTTACTTATGCAAAAATGTTCTGAGGGCAGAATGAAAAATGATTGGTTCAGAGAGATAATCAATCAATGTGTAAGTAAAACCCCCATGAGCCTATTGCACACTGTTCTGTATTTTGTACTTTTGTTCTATTTGTTATTTGTTTGTACAACATATTGTGAAAACTCTCCCCCCGTCACTTCCTGTTTATACGTCGCCCCATACTTTTGAAGGAATATTATTTCTGTCCTATTATTTCTGATGGACTTCCTCTAATACAGGAGCAGGGCCCTCTGCAGGATGATCCTTCTGGGCCTCCGTACAGTGGCAGTACCCTGTTTGTCCTCCATTGACCCAGCCTGTGCTGTCCCTCCCATGCAGTGCTCCGTGACGTGCGGCAAAGGAATGCAGTCGAGGGTGATCCAGTGCATGCACAAGATCACGGGGCGGCACAGCCGCGAGTGCTTTTCGTCTGAGAAGCCAGCGGCCTACCGACCCTGCCAGCAGCAGCCGTGCAACGAGCGGGTCAACGTCAATACTATCACCTCGCCACGGCTTGGCAAGTCTCCTGTCCTCTGTCTCGACGCTCAAGCTTTTGTGGCCGTCATGTTTAGTTTATTATTGGTAAAGTAATGTATCAGCATTGAGCCTTATTGAGATGTTTCAGTCAAAAGTGTGAGCAACAAGCATTTTGTTGACCAGCAAACCAACAAAAGTTATTGGCCATGAAAATTAGTCAGCAAAAAGACCCACAATTCATTAAATTGATATTACACTGCTCTTGTCCAAAGTAACATACATTTTTTTTTGAGAGAATTGGGGCAGACAGTCCCTAGAGGAACTGGGAGTTAAGGGCTTTGTTCAAGGGGTCAACGGTGAAATCACTCTACCGACTCTGGGATTTTAACCCGTGACCTTCCTACCTGAGCCACACATCACATCTTCTTGGTTTGGTGAACCAGCTGAACTCTAAGATGAGGTACCATGATTGCTACAGTAGACCCAGTCATGATTAATGATCTCCTCATCAACCCATGAGTCACGGCACCAGTTCAACAGACACTGACCCGTGATTGAACCCACTTGTAACTAGCACAACTTAATGGGCTGGAGGATTCATCTGCCAGCACAGGGACACAGAAAAGTCCTGACGTCATCGCCAAGTGGTGACATCATTGTCACAGTGGACTCACTTGATAAGACATTGAGATGAGCATCCACTACATGCATTTATGTTTTATTGTCTTAATGATTAACAAAGGGCTTTTGCAACCCAACAGAAGGATAAATGAGCTAAAAACACATTTAAGCATTTAAACAAGACTGATATTGATTTAGATGCTGCCATACTGTAGAAAGTCATCTCATAGAAGAAAATAAAAACCACATTGTGTAGAAAAGTAAGAACTCAAAGTTTAACAGACTGTTTAAGGTCTATGTTAGAAGTTTCATACCTAGGGTAGGCTTAAGGGTATATTGCTGGAAAGTCATGAAAACCTATTCAAGGTTGAAATATTAAGTTGTCTGGCAAAAAAATATATGGTTTTAATGGGATTTATACAATTTAAAAGTTAGCTTAAGTTTAAAAAACGTTGTGCAGGTTCTAACTAGGATACAGTGAATTGTGTTTGTATTTTCCTTTACCTTTCTATACACCTACTAGGATTTAATGTATTTTGTTCTCATCATATTCTTTACATTTATAGTATTCTGTATTATTTAAAGTATCTTTCAGGTAACTCTTTCAAGAGTTTCAAAACCTGGTTTTACCAGTAAAATGGACTGTACGACCCGGTTCTGTTGTTTACATTCTTGTTTTAAAACGTACATAGAATGGCTAAAAATCTTTTTCCTTCAGGGAAAGAAAATCTATATATTTTAAAATTAAGAGGGGAACCGTCTGTAAGGGGGATATTGTTTATACACGATTTAATCTAAAAGCAGCTGCCGGGTGACACGTAGGAGGCGGCTCCCTTAGAAACTCCAGTAAGCGGCTACAATTCGCCCCTAATAATTATAAAGATGTAATTTCAAATCTGTTTCAAATTAAGTCAAACGTATCTATGTATTATAACCCACCAAACCGTTTTCATTATAACACACATTCGGCGGTAGGCCTATTTTTTTAATTTTCTGAAAATGCTTTTATATGTATCGACCGTGTATTTAAAATTTTCCTAAAGTGTTTTTTTCCGGCAGCGCTTTTTAATTTGGCTTTTAACAAAACGGTTTGTTTTATTTGGTTTGTAGAAGCATGGATGCGTTTGGCGCTGCATTAAGCGATTTGGCTTTTTTTCTCTTTCCGTCGCCCCGTTTTACTGCATTTTAATAAGCGCCTCAACTTCCCATTTAACTAACTCTTTATATAGCTCTTTTCATAATCTTTGTTGGTCATTTTTGCGAAATGCAATGATGACTCCCTCAAGTCGACAGCAACAAAAGTTGGCAAATTGTGGTTGTTATACTCTAATTACGATCCGCTTAGTTTCATTTCGAAAACAAAAGTTTCACAGATTTACAGGTGGCTTCTCGTAATATTAATTAAAATACAGCAGTTACAGGGTTTTGTTACGTTAACAAAGCAGTTTTATACAACATTGCCACCTATAGGTGAAAATATCAGGGCTCATGCACGGTTTATTTACCATACGTCACTCGGTAAATACACAAATCGGTTTTGGTTACTTTAATGTTTTTATTTGACACCAATAAACACCAAGGAGTGTGATTCTATTTTAAAAGAAAAAAAAAACAGTTTAACGTTTAATGCTTCGGTTATTTGTAACTGCAAATGGTTTGTCTAATTTATGAAATGTACAATAAGTAGTTTTATATGTTGCATGAAAATGCATACACGAATGTTCAGAAAAAAAACGTTTATTAATAATTGGAAAACTGGAGTTTGTGTCCAGTGATGCTCTAAATCAACCTTTAAAGACTGCAGTAAGTGGGACTCAACCACGGCCCTCATGCCAGAGGGTGCAGAAACATTGCCAGAATTGAAGATACTTTTACATTTTACTGGATCTTGTCTTAGCCAAATCATATCACTGCAGTCTCTGAGAATCATGTCAGCATGTGCCTGGTTGTTATTCAGCTGGCTAATTGTTTTACAGGTCATATGACAATCAGTGGCTGTCAGAAAGAGTGGTCGTATACCTAATTTCCCAGAAACTTGTAGCTTGTCGTTACTGTTCTCTTCTAGAGTGACGATGTCTGTCTGCGGTGCCTTTCATGTTTGATTCCAAGCCCTTAACAGGCAGTGCTGTTATGTGTAAGGCTGCTATTCATGCTTCCGCTGCTGCCTACAAGGCAGTTATTGCCCTGGTTTTATTTCTATTTCCGCGAAGGCAGCCTATTCAGAGACGTCCTTATGTACTTTCTTCCTGATTTGGTGTTTGGTAAAAAATATCCAATAAATATGATTAAAACGAAAAGGTTGATGCATGTGCAATCTTATCAGTTTAATAATAATATGTTACTCAGATTGTATTTTAAGTTCTGCCAACAGAAAATAATGCTTACTAAAGCATCACTTAGAGAAAAAACTTTGCAGGAACTGTTTTAATCCCATGGTTAGTGTTCAGAAAAAGTGTGTACAGTATGAGCAATTTTGAATGTTCTGTATACTGGCATTTTACATTACCATATTTCATTGAGTATTGCTGGTTTTGAAGATATTTTAGCCTAATTTCTCAGATAAAAATACTTGCTCTCCTTAGGGCATTTGTGCATGACCTCGAAGGGAAAACAGGGGGCGCCAGAGAGTGTGTTTCCGATGCCCTGAGTCTCACTCCCCCACATCCATGGGGTGACTTACCGTGCTCTCCCCGTCCTTCAGCCGCCCTGACGTTCAAGTGCCTGGGGGACCAGTGGCCAGTGTACTGCAGGGTGATACGGGAGAAGAACCTGTGTCAGGACATGCGCTGGTACCAGCGATGCTGTGAGACGTGCAGGGACTTTTACGCACAGAGGATGCAGCAGAAAAGCTGACGCCGCCCGCAGCGACCATGGATGTTTCCTCCTTTATTTATATCAAGTGCACTTAAAAAAAAAACACAAAAAGGTACAAGCAGGAGCCGCCGACTTATTTAATCCTTGTAATTTATTTATTGGTGCTCTGCCAGTTGTGTCCATTTGCCAATGCTTTTGGTAAAGATGCTCTTTCAGCACATTTTAAGAATAGGAATTGGTGGTGCTATTCATTTTTTTCAACCACGGTTATCATTAATATTAGCGGCTGTCTGTAATGCGCAGTTAGCACTCGGCGGTGTGGAAGGGCTGTTAGGGATTGTCAGTCTTCTTAGTTTACAAGAATGAGGTGCTTACTACCTGTAGCATTTCAGATTTTATTGGTTTTAGTTTTTATTTACTGAGACCTTCATTTACTATTGTCTTTTGGTGCTTTTAGATTAAAACTATTGAATTTTGACAGATGGGTTATTTCTGTTGTTTTAGGTCCACTTACAAGTACATTGATACAAATGTTTCATTTTGTAATTCAGATATTTTATCATTTGTACACTGTCTGAGATGAAGGGGTTTTATTATGAATTAATCGGTCATTAATCTAGTAAAATTCAGTGAGTACAGTGAAAATTTTATTTCCTTTTCAAACTCTTGGTCCTTAAATAACAGCAACTATAATTCATTGTAATTACTACCAAATCTACACTGTGATATTATACATATAGAAAAGACAGAACCAAAACATTCCTAAGAAAAACCTTTAAATCCAGTGCAAAATTTGCACATGTATAAACAACACCGTATGCCATTTATCTTGAATGAAGAGGAGGCCATTTTGCTTTTTGGGAGAAAATGAACCTCTATCATCATCAAAAGAGACTGTTTTGTTTTGGAATTTTATGACAAATAGAATGTATGAGTCTGGCAAATCTGTTAAAATCCTCATACTTTCGTTTTATGTTTTTTAAAACAGCATTCCACTGTTGTGAAATTTTCATTAAAATACTGTGTTCCCCTCTAAGTCTCTCTGGCTTCTAATCCTCACCTTTCTGTGAATCTCTGGTGCTCTACAAATGGCCAAGGACTCTCTTAAGCTCAGACACCCTGCTCACTGGGAACTGGACGAAACCACAGTGTGGCCCATAAAACTGGAATGGAAATTCGATTGAGAATGCCTTTTCGAGAATAAACATTACTGAAAGCAACATTATTCTATGTATAATTTGCAATTTTTAAATAATTCTTGATTAATAGACTCAAACTCTAATTAAAAAAATATATAAACTCATAATACTTAATAAATATTTTTTATATAACTAAATATATATGTCACGATTCACGGGTGAAGCGTGCCTGGATGTCGGCGGCGTGGAGCAGGCAGAGGTCGAAGGCAGCAAATCCAGGGAATACGGGGTTTATTGGGTGAACAAACGGGGTTTATTGGGTGAACAAACGGGGTATACGCCACAAGACATCACAATGACTGATCTGACAACGGTTACTGAGACGCGGACTAAATACTCAAGACTGACAGGAAACTAACAGGCAACAGATGATCACAATCAGACGGATGCACAACAGGTGGTTTCCAGCAGGATTGAACACAGGGAGCGAGGGGGGCGTGGCACACACGAGGCTCGGACGGACGGATCATGACAACATACATATATTAAAACTATTTCCCAGAGTCTTAAATTGAATCTTAGTTAAATGTCTTCCAAAGAGCCTGCTGTTCTTTTTTGTCCTCTGTAGTGGACCTGAGCCAGAGTCTCTGTTTTAAGGAGAATATATTCAATCATGTTGTACAGTTAAGGGGACATTTTGGGTTTTTCAGTGATATCACATTTGTTGAGATGTTATCATGACAACTCAAACACTTTGCATTCACAATATATTAAGTTTCTGACTAACAACATTGTTTTCACCTGTGCAGTAACACCAGCCAACCTGCTTACACCCTCATGACCTTAAAGGAACCTGACGTTTCGTCTCCCAGTTGTGGTCTGCAAGGATATTCTGTGTATGACTTTTGTTTCCTGTGTACAATTCTGCCTCTTAGTCGAAAATTATCCATTGATCGTGATTTGCGATTCAGACTTTGGAAATGAAGATCCCATTTTTATGACCATTTGTTGTATGATATGTGTAATGTAGTTCCTACCCTGTAAATGCGAACAGGAGTTACAGAAATTCTTGGCGAAGCGTCAAGTAGTCTGTTTTAAATCAGGTAGTTTTTCCTCTTTATTTTTGGCTTAGTCTCCATCAATGGTAAAGAGCTGAACTTTGAAATATAGAATTGTCTCCATGGTTATCCAGAATCTAGCCTTGCTCAGATAACCTTATAGCATTAATCTTGTTCCCAAAACATTTTATGTTTGATTTTCTTGTGTTAGTTCATGGGTTACGTGTCATCTTTAATGAAAAAATATCAATTTGCCCTATTTTTTCATTGATTTGTTTAGATTTGAGAGCAGTGTATTTTAATTGCCAAATTTGTGTGTTTTTGGCCTCGCGCACAGTTTTATACATATACTTCTATACATCGATACAATATTCTATACATTCTAGAGTGTTACTCGTTGATTTGCATGGCATGAATTAAAAACAATTGCAACTTTTGTTTACACTTGTGAATGAACTGACATCCACATTGATTGTACCATCATGCTACAGACAAGCTTTAATTAGATGATTGATTGACAGAAAATTAAATATGAATTACTTGCATTGCTTAGAACATGGGCCAAATGGCCTCCTCTCGTTTGTAAGTTTTTGTTCTTATGTTCTACATTTAAGACATAGAAAACAATCAAAAATATTTAAGAAAGAAGAAGAATTACTGTGTACACAATGAATTGTATACAAATTATATCAATAATTTATGCTAATATTTCTGTCCCTTGTTGTGTGCTGTTTCTGTGACATTTCCGAATTACAATTTAACGCTTCACTTTATGGGGCGCAAATACTTAGTAATAGCTCAGTTACTACTGGAGCACAAACTATGAAAAAAATATAAACAAATCTAGTTGCTACTCAAGATAAAGGATGTGTCATGATTCATTAATGATGAGCAAACATGAGATCAGTATTTCACTTGCGTTATTTATTATTTGTTCCTTCAATGGTTCCTTCAATAGTTCACTGACATATAATTAACAGATATAGTAACAAATATAGTAACTGCTTGAGATAAGACATGCGTCACAATTCATTAATGATGAATTAACATGAGGTCAGTATGTAATTAAATCTGTTTGAGGTTAATTACTCCATCCATCCATTTCCATCCATTATCTTCCACTCGATCCGAGGTCGACTTCCCTCTCCCCGGCCACTTCATCCAGCTCCTCTGGGGGGATCCCGAGGTGTTACCAGGCCAGCCGAGAGACATAGTCCCTCCAGCATGTCCTGGGTCTTCCCCGGGGCCTTCTCCCAGTAAGACATGCCCAGAAACACCTCACCAGGGAGGCATCCAGGAGGCATCCTAAGCAGATGCCCGAGCCACCTCATCTGGCTCCTCTCAATGCGGAGGACCAGCGGCTCTACTCCGAGTCCCTCCCGAATGACCGAGCTCCTCACCCTATCTCTAAGGGAGAGCCCAGCCACCCTACGGAGAAAACTCGCGATCTCATTCTTTCGGTCACTACCCATAGCTCATGACCATAGGTGAGGGTAGGAACGTAGATCGACTGGTAATTTGTGAGCTTTGCCTTTTGGCTTAGCTCCTTCTTCACCATGACAGACAGATGCAGCGCCTGCATCACTGCTGACACCGCACTGATCTGCCTGTCGATCTGCCGTTCCATCCTTCCCTTACTCATGAACAAGACGCCGAGATGCTTAAACTCCTCCACTTGGGGAAGGACCCCCTCCCCGACCCGGAGAGAGCACTCCACCCTTTTCCGGCTGAGGACCATCCAGAGGCACTGCCCCCGATGTCCACGTGATGCCGCAGATGCGTGTCAACCAAGACAGCCCCACAACATCCAGAGCCTTGAGGAACTCCGGGCGGATCTCATCCACCCCCGGGGCCCAGCCACCGAGGAGCTTTTTAACCACCTCAGCGACCTCTGCCCTAGAGATAGGCGAGTCCACCCCCAAGTCCCCAGACTACTCATTGGAAGGCATGTCGGTGGGATTGAGAAGGTCTTTGAAGTATTCCTTCCACCGACCCACAACGTCCCGAGCTGAGGTCAGCAGCGCACCATCCCCACCATAAACAGTGTTGATGCTGCACCACTTTCCCGCCCTGAGATGCCAGATGCTGGACCAGAATCTCCTCAAAGCCGTCTGGAAGTCGTTCTCCATGGTCTTGGCAAACTCCTCCCATACCCGAGTTTTTGCCTCAGCGACCACCGAAGCCACGTTCCGCTTGGCCCGCCGGTACTCATCAGCTGCTTCTGGAGTCCCACAGGTTAAAAAGGCCCGATAGGACTCCTTCTTCAGCTTGATGGCATCCCTCACCACTGGTGTCCACCAGCGGGTTCGGGGATTGCCGCCGCGACAGGCACCGACCACCTTGCGACCACAGCTCCGGTCAGCCGCCTCCACAATGGAGGCATGGAACATGGCCCATTCGAACTCTATGTCCCCCGCCTCCCCTGGGACATGGGCGAAGTTCTGTCGGAGGTAGGAGATGAAGCTCCTTCTGACAGGGGATTCCGCCAGGTGCTCCCAGCAGACCCTCACTATACGCTTAGGTCTGCCAGGTCTGACCGGCTTCCTCCCCCACCATCGGAGCCAACCCACCACCAGGTGGTGATCGGTTGACGGCTCCACCCCTCTCCTCACCCGAGTGTCCAATACATGCGGCCACAAGTCTGATGACACAACTATAAAATTGATCATTGAACTGCGACCTAGGGTGTCCTGGTGCCTTATGGACACCCTTATGCTTGAACATGGTGTTCATTATGGACAATCCATGACGAGCACAGAAGTCCAATAACAAAACACCACTCGGGATTAGACCGAGGGGGCCGTTCCTCCCAATCACACCCCTCCAGGTCTCACTGTCATTGCCCACGTGAGCATTGAAGTCCCCCAGCAGAACAAGAGAGTCCCCGGGGGGAGCGCTCTCCAACACCTCTTCCAAGGACTCCAAAAAGGGTGGGTATTCTGAACTGCTGTTTGGCGCATAAGCGCAAACAACAGTCAGGACCCGTCTCCCCACCCGAAGGCGAAGGGAGGCTACCCTCTCGTCCACCGTAGTAAACCCCAACGTACAGGCGCCCAGCCAGGGGGCAGTAAGTATGCCCACCCCCACTCGGCGCCTCTCCCCGTGAGCAACTCCAGAGTGGAAGAGGGTCAAAGACCGGTTCCAGAGCCCAAGCCGTGCATCGAGGGGAACACGACTACATCTATTCGGAACCTCACAGCCTCGCGCACCAGCTCAGGCTCCTTCCCCATCAGAGAAGTGACATTCCATGTCCCTAGAGCTAGCTTATGCAGCCAAGGATCGGATCACCAAGGTCCCCTCCTTCAGCCACTGCCAAACTGGCACTGCACCCGACCCCTTTGGCCCCTCCTACAGGTGGTGGTCCCATTGGAGGGGGGACCCACGTGCCTTCTTCGGGCTGCGCCCAACCAGGCTTCATGGGTGCAGGCCTGGCCACCAGGCGCTCGCCATTGAGCCCCACCCCCAGTTCTGGCTCCAGGGGGGGCGCCGGTGACCCGCGTCCAGGCGAGGGAAAACATAGATCCAAGTACTTACTCATCATAAGGGGTCTTTTTGAGCCGCACTTTGTCTGGTTCTTCACCCAGGCCTTGTTTGCCTTGGGTAACCCTACCAGGGGCATAAAGCTCCAGGTAACTTAGCTCCTGGGATCATTGGAACACACAAACCCCTCCACCACGGTAAGGTCTAATACTATATGATCTGTGCCTTATCAAATAACATGTTATTCAGACTAATGCAGACTACCGATGCTAGCTGAGCTCCCCATTGTTGCTGTTGCAGTTATATCCCAGACCTATGGAGAAGCATGAGCAGCTTGTGATGTAGACGCCTGCTTCAGAGGGCTATCCATTGCTCCCCAGGGCTACACAGTGCTCCACAGGGCTACACAGGGCTCCCCAGGGCCACACAGAGCTACACAGGGCTCCCCAGTGCTACACAGAGCTACACAGGGCTCCCCAGGGCTAAACAGGGCTCCCCAGGGCTACCCTGTGCTCCTCAGGGCTACATAGAGCTACACAGGGCTCCCCAGGGCTACACAGGGCTGCCGGTCTTGCCCACTGCACACGGCACTTGACCTTCTTGAAACACTTCTAGGATGGGCTCCAGTGGACCTCACCCTCCCTCCTAAACTGTAAAAACGGGCTTCTCATGGTGTTCAGAAGAAAGCTAAATTAATCTCAGACAGCCAGATATTGAGTTACAGTGGAAACTGAGAAATGCTTTTCAGCTTTACCATATTTCAATGATCCAGCCTTTTTGTGGCTTTTTAAGTTAAAGATAAAAAGTTAAGGATAGCAGTTCGACAGGGATCACTGGCACCACTGTGCTTTTCTTTCCCAGATCAGAAGAAGTATACGATCCAGATTAGGATACTTATCATTAAGTGCTGGGTATTTCAGGTCCAGAAGCAACAAAGCCAGACCAAGACTTTGTTTCTACCAGCTAGCTCTGTGACTCTGACTCCTTATGTTTAACTGGTCGGTAGGAACAAAATATTGGTCTGGATTTGTAGCTTCTGGATCTGAAATGCTCAACACTGCATACCATTTAATGCAAAACCGATGTAACATTATGAATGAAAGCCTGGATTATTCTCGTGATTTTAAAAAAAAAACAACAAACAAACAAAAACAAGTCTCCAAACAACATCAGAACATAGTACGGATTTCTTTTCCAGTCTACTGGCACTAAGTCTATTTCTGACAGGCCACATGCTATATTTTGCTGCATTTCTGTACCTAGCTCTCACTGTTTTCCCCAAACAGGCAGCTAGCCTAAGCTGGGACAGCGTCCAAACGCCTCTGAACATGCAGACTCTTAGTAAATCAAAGGTTTCAGTGGCCGCTCTTGATAAAACACAGTCCGTCGGCTCAGAAACAGCCGTGAACCCCGCAAGCGACCCCACCATGTTCGCGTGTGGCAGTCACACTGTCGCTACACCTGCTGGCACCACGGGAGTCCGCTTACAGGCGGGGAGGGGTCGGATACCGTTACACACGACCTCCACGAGCAGCAGGCCATCATGAATAATTAGGAGGTCTTAGCTCTGCAAGCCGTCCTGTCCTCTGATGTTGTCCATCCTCGGAGAAACATGGATCTGTCGGCCCTCCCCAACAATAATCACCCAGAGAAATTCCTCCAGTTGGATGTCAGTTCCTTACCTGCAGCTCATGGGATGTTCCAGGTTGGGTTCACAGCTGGGGCCGCACTGTCAGGACAGAGGCAATGGCAGAACCGGGTCTACATGCAGGTACTGCAAATCCGAGACCCCACTACCACTGAACAGTTAATCGGCTTCTGACTTTGTCTGTATTATACATTAGATGTCATTGATTAACTATGGTTATGCTGAGTAATGCATGGAATGCACAGTTTTAACTGTTTTGTACTGATGTTCAGAAAAATGTACTTGTATACAAACATCTGTTTGAATGTCTACCGATAATATGTATGGCATGATTTATATTAGACAATGGTGTTTTTTTTTTCTCAGATGAAAATGATAATAGTAATAAGTAGCCAGGGACATCTGGGACTGTCTGGGATGGAATGGATTCGTCACACAAACTTAATATAAAAGGACACTTAGAGTATTGGTTCTCTCATGAGTTAATTCCATCTTGACTGCAGAACTCCAGCTAAAATCGTATGTTTAATTAAAAATCAACAGGAGGTGATAAAATGATAAATTCTTGGGGGGAAAAAAGGTACCTTTAAGCTCCTCAGAGGACAGCAAACACTGCTCATCTTTTCCTCTCTTCCCGAAGAGGGAGCAGAAGACACTGAGTGGCTTCAGGCCGTCTCAAGAAAGCAGCCCTGTGTTTGTAGACGGAGTCTTGGAGAAGCACGTCACACCGGTGACGCTGAAATCGAAAATCAAGAGGAACCCCCTCTATTCAGACATGCAGACGGCAGAAAGCTGGGAGAGCAGGAAGTCAAAGCCTTCGTGGACGGTGCAGGATTACGACAGGCATCCAGTACACTCTCATCTTTCGGATTATTTAAAGGTAACGCACACATATAAACAGAAATGGTGATGTTGAAGATCACATGATCATGGTAAACAGACAATTCTGTTCTGCAAACTGATACCCTTTGGTTGTCAGATTTAATTCATTTTATGCTAACATTTAATTCATTTAAGTCCAGCAAAATCATAGTACATTTAGTCTACTGAGAACATATCCAGAGGCTGGAGCATTTGTGCCTGAAGTTTCAGTATACAGTATAAATCTGATTGTGCTACAAAAGATTTGTTTAGCTCAGATGTTTTAACGAGCATGCTATCAGTTTGAGAACTAGGGTGTAAGCCCCGGATGTCATAAGATCCTAGTGACGTCCTAAGTATATTCATCCATAAATCCATCCATCCATCCATCCATAAATCCATGCATCTTCCATAACCACTTAGACAACCTGGGTAAACACAGAATATGACGTGAGTACAGCAGAGATGGGATGCCAGTGCATAAATCAGACTAACCCTGGCATCACCCACTACAATATTACCTCTCTATTAGGTGCCTTGCCACACTGCTCTTATTGTTTTAACAGATCCAGTTTCCTTGACTGTTCTTGCATAAAAGATCCGACCCCTTACCAGATGTAAGTTCACAGAAAACCCTTCAGATTACTGGGCCCCTGTGTTACAAACAAGGGACACTTCAGATACGCTCTTATCCGGATCTGTACTCACAGCTGCACACTGATGAAGAACATTCTAGCAGAACAAAAAACATCTGAATAAAGATTTAGTTTTTTTTCCTTGCTTTCTTGCAGTTACAGCTTTAGAAAATCTGCAGACCCCAGTAATGACCCCCATATCGATTCATGACCCTGCTAACAGTTCATACCCCCCCCCCCCCCCCCCGCCCCCCCACCAAAAAATAACTGTTATACTCTCTCTAGGTATTAACAAGCCTATCATAGGCCATGAGCATAAGCCAAATCGCAGCCTATGAAATCTTATGGGGGGGGGGGACTCTATAAATTATGCTCACAGCTATGAATACTGGCCCACCCAACAAAGTAAAGTGCTGTCCTTCAGTGTAATACAGCCCCGTTGAAAAGACTCCAGGAATCTTATATGGTAATGCAACACCGTCTTAGCCTACAAGGACTGAGAGGACAGTAAAGTACAATGAACTAAGCGAACAACCACCCAATTAGGGGCAGGATATAATTACATTAGCAGCCCACTGAGTAAACAGATAGAAGACGACACAGAAGCTGTCTGTATAAAAGCTGAATCCTATTAGCATATTAGGCATGGACTGGCACCCCAACAAGGACACCCCCGCCTTGTGCTCTCAGCTCCTTGGGACAGACTCCAGGCCCAGCCTGGCATTTCCCCATATAAGCAGTGTAAAAGATAGAAGGATCGATGAATCACGGATCTGCAGTTTCAGTGTTTTGTGTATGAGAGTGTTCAGACTAGGGCCAGCTAACATCAACCCCTGTGGTTCATTCCTAAGGGATGACCTGCGCCACAGATTAAATTTACATTTATTGACTTTAGCAGATGCTTTTGTCCTAAAGCGAGGTACGGGGGAGGAAAGCTTGAGGTCACAGAACAGGGTCAGCCAACATCCAGCACCCCTGGAGCAGTTGAGGTTAAGGGCCCAGCAGTGATATGATTACTCTGCAGGCCATGGGATTTAAACCCACAACTGTCTGGATATAGGCACAGTTTCATAAACCACTAAGTTGATGGGTTATCATCACTCATCAACCAGGTCCTCACAATTTCTATTCAAGGGAATGCGACACATTTACACTCAGGTTTCTGGGTCATGCCGTCATGCCAGTATTAATAATGAACTTGGGGACGGGCAACAAGAATGCGTGGAAGTGTTCCTCTGATCTGATTTAAGATGAGGGTAGGCTCCGTGCCAACTAAACAGGCCATCTACTCATTGTTGGGCTCTATGCCAATAAATAGCAAGCTCTTCCCCCCTCCCATTTTCAACTGTTTATATAGAGCACAGTAAAATCTTCATGATGTCGGCCTGCATGTGAGGCCAAGGGGATGTCAACTGATTTCATGTCCGTGGATGAGGCAGCAACACGACAGAACAGCTCGCTGCATTGTTTGGAAAAGGTTGAGCTGTCTCACAGCTGTCAGCTGGGATGAGGGAACTTCCTTTCAAAGGTGCTCTTTCAATGGCAAAAACCAGGCAGTGGGGCGTGGGACCCCAACGGTTGGGGGTGGGCTGCTGTTGATTACGAATAGTCACTACACTCAGGGTTGTGAAACATTGGTCAAGTAGCTGGAATGAGATTTTCTGCACACACATGCACACGTGTTTATATGTATCTAAGGGTTTTATCACCTTGTAAATACTCAGTAAGGTTTGCAAACTACCCCAACGGTTTTGATGTAGCTAATGTTAGGTTTATGGTAAAACAATATAGATTTGCAATAAGATTTTTTGCGCGAACATTTAGAGTTGCGCGACTCTGCACAGTCTATACAATATTGTTAAAATATTATATAATCACGCTTCTCATTTATGACACACAAAAGCAGCATATATCGCTAAACAACTAGCTAGCCACGATCTTCTGATTCTACTCCCTAGATATTTATTAAGTTTTTGAAACATAGTTAGGCATATTGACTTTTTAAGTGTGCCCATAGTTGAAATCAGTAAAGACTAGGGAAAATACCGACGATGAAAACATGACGGATATTTCACTTAAATCACGCTTCGTCCTTCTTCTGTAGGAGGACCCCAAGGATCTGAGCTTTTGGCTGGAAGATCTCTACACCCCAGGTTACGACTCGCTGCTGAAAAGAAAGGAAGCGGAACGGAGACGAAATAAAATGTGTAAAATGGCGGCGTTCGTTATCGTGTCCGTGCTCGCAGTCATTATAATAATTACCGTGCCAGTAGTAGTTACAAAAAAATAAACGATGGCTTATTCATTGCCAAGTACACACATAATTCATTATTTTTACAATTGACGATCTCTTCACAGAGTTTGTCTTTTTTAATAACGCATATATTTTTATTGTTCCACTTAGCTGTTGTTTCTGATTAATTAAGCGCATGGCAAGCCTCCATGCAGAATCCATAAATGCAGAATCCGATGCTTGACTGTGCGGCACTTGTTTCAGGGATGAGTGATTGTCTTGTCAGAATGACCCTTCAACCAATTCCTTAGATTGAACCGTTTAGTGCTTATTGTAGGCTACCCTCTGCATTAGCTAAATCACAAATCCCCAGTCAATGCAGACACTAGACGAAAAAACTTAAATGTTGGAAGGCTAAACAGACAATAAATAATAGCCCGTATTTCATCGATTATATGGACATTGATGTATTAAAATGCACGGTGCGTGAATGCCTTTATATTACTTTGTATAGAGACCGCACAGTGGAGTATAATAAGAATGATTTTGTGCATGTCTCAAACGAATTCCTGAATGATTCTTGCGTGTTTCAAATGAATTCCCGAATGAGATCATTCAGGCACGAATGAGAAGTAGGAGGCTGAGAAGTGGAATGTGCGCAAACTAGGGCAGGCAGGGGAAGATAGGCGTCCGCGGCATCAGAAGTCTATTACGGGGAGCCCGAAGGCGCGCCCGCTCCTCTGCACCGGGTCCACCGGAGGCTGCAGTATTATTGTTAGGGTCTAAAAATAGTAAGAGAGCTATTCGGTAATTACAGCACCACTCCATCCAATCCCGTGATGGAACATGGCCTTTCCACTGTCGATGACTTCTTTTGTTTACTGGATTACTTGACAAATTTCATTAAAGAAAAGATATTAGTTGCATCTGACAGGTTATTTTTAATACGCATTTGTAATATGTGCAATATATACTAAAGTAAAATAAATATATACATTCTATGAAATAAAATGCTCTGTCAAATGCATAAACATAAAATCATGTATAGAAGAAATCATATTCGGGAACTTGTTGCGTCATTTTCTAATGTAATTTTGTGTGTAATATGTTACCAAACTGTTCCTGCCTGACACGTAAAGCGCCCGATCAGAGCATTGAGGTAAAATACTGCAGTTGTACCACAAGAGGGCACTCCAGCACGAGAAAATGCGTGAGCGCTACAAATATCCTGTTTCAAGAGGTGTCACCATCGCTCGCTTCGGATTTTTTTTTCGAAATGTCTATGCACAATCACTGCAGTTTTATTTATTTTGCCTCAAACATTATATTTCACTACACTTGCGGTAAATTATTCTGAAATGCCGAGGCAAACAAATTTCATACTCTGATTTGTGTGAAAATGTTGATTTTCAATGCAATCATGTAGCCCTAACTTTATTTGGAAATATCTACTTTACCATATTAAAAACTTTTTCTGAATTTGCGTTGCAAATAAGGTTACTTTATGTGGGATTTTTAAGTGACAATATCTACCCAAAGTTGTAGGTCAGTGTTTGAGGTGGTTTTTCTGGAGCAGTGAGCTATTTTTGTCTGTGAGGTTACTGGTGTGGTATTTAATCAACGCGCTCATACGATACTAGTAACCAAAAAATAGTAACCAAAGTCAAATACCACAATGCAAGAGCAACCACATATGCAATGCCTATACGATTTAATCAAACCATGGGTTTTAATGTATATTCCTACAGTTCTTGTTATATAAAGCTCCAACATTCACAACTGTCTTACTTTGTATGTATTATTTGACAAACGAGTTACTTGTTTATAGAAGGATATCCTTTGGTTTTGGCAGTAACGTATCATTTAGATTACTTAAATTAAAAATGTTAATTTACACAAGAAATTTACAAATGAGAGGAAGCCATTTGGCCAATCATGTTCATTTGGGGAGAACTTAACTAATAGCAGCTTGTGCTACACTAACAGGAAGACTATTCTATACTCTAACTACATGCTGTCTAATAAAGTGCTATCTGAAAATCCATTTTAAAATGTTCTCCCGCTAATTTCTACCTGTGGCCACGAGTTCTTGTATTCAAACTAATATTGAAGTAACTATTTGGCTGAACAGCATCCAGACCTGTTAGAATCTTGTATACCTGGATCATGTCCCCCCTTAGTCTTCTTTGCTTGAGGCTGAAAAGACTCAGCTCAGCTAACCTCTCCTCATAAGACATTCCTAAGACCAGGAATCATTCTCGTAGCCCTCCGTTGCAGCTTTTCCGATTTTTAACTCCACACACCTAGAGATGTAACCAAACATCCTACTGACCAATTTAATTGCCTCCCCACACTGGCGAGAGTGGGACATGGAAGCATCAACATACACACCAAGATCTTTCTCGTAATCAGTTCATAATCAGATTATTGAACTGAGGGAATGGGCATCTTTAATCATTTAATCAGAATGTAAAACTATGAAATAGTTCTAAAACGTTTCTTAAAATAGGCCTAACAGCTCAGGTGTCAGTCCAGTCCTGTATTAACGCTTTTAATGACGATAATGGACACATAACGAACGCACGCGATTAGGTAGCCTAACGTTCATTAATCCCAAAGAGACGATAAATTCCGTGTTTATTTGAAACACTTAAATACATTAATCGTAAGCTTTCTTTGTTTTACTTTTCCAATGCATTATTCTTGGGTTGAATATGCTTGTCATATGTGCCCCAAAAGTGAAACCTTTGCCAAGCATGAGTCGGGATACAGCTAATAGCAAACTTAACCAGCTAATTCGGAAATTTAAAAAAAGAAAGAAGAACTAGCTGCCAAAATGGGCGTCTGGAAATGGCTTAAACTTTCGCGCACCAACCGTTTACTGCTGACGCTTTATGCAGACGCGAACATGATCGCAACAAAAAAACGGCTGAAAAATCAGCTGTTGAAAAGCGCTGCTTCGGATCCAGTAAAGTAGCCCTTAATGATGCAACTTGCGCCTCCCCTCGGAGCGCCTCGGTCCGCGTCAGTCCGGGGAGAAGAGGCTCTGTGCGGCTGCCGGCCGTCGCTCCGCCCCCCGTCAGCCTCGCCTCCAGGAGACTATCCCGTTAGCTACTTCACTCTGCGATGCATATTTACCCCTGTGCCGCAAGCCTGTTCCGAAACGGCGCAAAATTAGAGAAGAAGGCCGGGAAGAAAGAAAAAATATGTAAAGTTATTTACTCTGACGTCAATTAGTGCACAAAATGGCGAGACAGGCGCGGATAAAATAGCTGCTTATTTGCAGAACAATATTGTTAAGAACTACAATTTCTTCATGCGGGACCGATGAGTCAACTGGAAACGCAGCGATCACGACTGATTTAAAAAAATCATTGCGATCGGCAACAATTTGTAAGCGGCAACTTTTTATATCATTTTTTCCAGCTTCTCAGTTGGAGGCATCATGTTTCTCGATGGAAAGTAATGAGGTCGCGTCTCGGCATCGCGTTCAATCCGGACCGCACTGCAACTTCTTCCGTCGCGGTGGACAGTTACAAATAAAGAAAACCGACACAATGTTTTTCCTGTAAGTGCAACATGGCAGTCCTTTAAGACTGTGCCCGAACTGCCGTCGGATGTATAGCTACATTGTCTGGACTAATTTTAAGGGATGTTATCCATGGATGCAAATAGGAGAAATATTATTACCCTTAGGTAACACTACTTGTTTAGCAAGCTAATGTACTTCGATCAAAACCTAAACATGTATGATAATCGTCCAATATAGCAAAGCAATAGCCTTCAACGCAAATTAGATCGGGTGTTTCATTTCATTTGCATTATATTTAACCTGTACGTATATTTATTTAACCATGGCTGTGAGGTCAAGAAGACCCTGGATGAGCGTTATTGTCGGGGTGTTCCTTGGATTTACTGCGGCGTCTTGGCTCATTGTTCCCCGGGTCTTGGAAATCAGCGGCAAGAGGAGAAAATCTAATATGTGCTCCTACTACGGTAATGCCGGGAGCGTGGGTAAAGTGCGGGATATGGAGGAGAGCACGGCGAGCAGCAATGCGTGGCAGAAGGACAGGAGCCCTATGTCCAGCCAGGAGGTGAGCGAGGAAGAGGGGGGGAGCATGCACAGATCCAGCAACGACAGCGGGCATGAAGGAGATCCCTTCCCGCAGCCCAGGAATTTCCTATACGTCGGTGTCATGACGGCCAAAAAGTACCTGGATTCACGGGCCGTGGCTGCCCATAGGACGTGGACCAGAACCATCCCCGGGAAGGTGGAATTCTTCTCCAGCGAGAGATCAGACACGGTGCCGCTGCCCGTCTCCCTACCCGTGGTGTCCCTGCCGGGGGTGGACGATTCCTACCCTCCACAGAAGAAGTCGTTCATGATGCTGAAGTACATGCACGACCATTACCTGGATAAGTACGAGTGGTTCATGCGGGCGGATGACGATGTCTATATCCGAGGTGAATGGCTGGCTTTCGCTTGGGGTTAACGGCGTTCGGACGTCGGAAGTCAGTCTTATGGGGGCTGGGAGGGAGAATTGTCGGTTGTCTGACACGTGTAGATAACTTGGCCGGCGGTGACATTCCCATACCCAGGCGTGACACCCGCCCAGCCGCACACTCCCGTTAGCACTCAGCGATCAGCCACCCCAGGCATCTTCAACAAAACTATTATTCCTAATATGGTAACTTCACGACTCTGCACAGAAACCTTAATCTGATTTTGTCTTTCACGGTTTACAGAGGTTACTTTTGATAAGTTTTTATCACGAATTTCCACTAAAGCATCGATTCAGTCAATCGGCCATAGTATTTGTTAAAAGCCCAAGCACTACATTTAAGTATCTAGCATTTGGTGTACAGTTTTATATTTGAGTACCTAAGTTGTGACCGTGGGTATCCGACCTCAATGAAACAGACGGAGATACTGCAACTTTTATCCATAGTCTGGTTTGGACCTTAATATAAATGAGTAGTACATTTCTAAATTAAATAAAATTCTTTATGTTATCAAAAACTGAGATCGTTAATAAGAATACTAGGCATGTTATTTGCTCTCACGTGTATAATAATCGAAGAGGAATACAAGAGGCATAGAGATATTCGATAAATGTGCCTGTCAGCCTAGTACATAAAGCGACGTTTTTGAGGGGTGTGCCGTTGCCTTGTACCAAAGATCCCGATTGAAACTCCATGTCGGCATCGTGGGTGGATCGGGTCACGGATGACAGAAAGCCGGTTTTGGCGATGTTATCGGAGGAGGTCAGATGGCACGGCGTTATATGATCTGACTTTGTGGGTCCCCGTGTTAAACATAGAGCTTTACACCTCCATCCACCTTGTGATGCTCTCAGGACTTCCGGAGGTTCCCCTAAAGGGCTGACAGACCCAGTGATAATTCTGATAAATTGTATGTGCCTTTGTACCGTACAAGCTCTCCTCGCTGTGTCCTAAAGGAAGTAGACAAATAAAATTCTTAATAATGCACAAATTAATACAAGAGCATTTTATGAACATGGCTAATCATTAATCTGCTTTATTGCTTGGTAAAATGAAAAGAAACAAACGTGATTTCAGGAAAAAGAAAAAACGAGCTTCTAAATATAATTCTGACAGTTTGTTAATTTTGGACTGTAAACTGAAGTTATAAATCTGCAAAATTTGTAGCTGACGTTGTAGATCTTTGTTTTTCATTAATTGACTTTTCAAATGGCTTTAAGAATTGGCAGTTTACTTAAGAAATGTTTCAGCTTTCAGTGCATGTTGGGAAAAATGAGTAATGGCAACATTATTTCAAAATGGAAAAAAAGTTTTTATATAAACATTTTGTTAATTTTAGACTGTCAGATTAAGTTATAAAAGTGCAAAATATGTTCCAAATTGTAGTTCTATAATATTGTTTTTGATGCATTCACTTCACATTTAACTTCTGGAATTTCCAGTTCATTTAAAAAAATCCCTCAGTTATTTAAATACTAAACATTGTGATGTGATAAGCAATGTGTAAATGATGTGACGCGTGTGTGAGCTTCCTCTCGTCTCTGCCTCCCGTGTGCAGGGGACAAACTGGAGAGCTTCCTGCGGTCGCTGAACAGCACAAAGCCGCTCTACTTGGGCCAGACAGGCCTGGGCACCACCGAGGAACTGGGCAAGCTGGCCCTCGAACCCGGGGAGAATTTCTGCATGGGGGGGCCAGGCATGATCTTCAGCAGGGAGGTTCTGCGGAGGATGGTGCCCCACATCGGAGCCTGCCTGCGGGAGATGTACACCACCCACGAGGATGTGGAGGTGGGGCGCTGTGTGCGGAGGTTTGGAGGCACCCAGTGCGTCTGGTCCTACGAGGTAAGGGGGGGGGGGGCTGGTTTGTCTGGGGGCTTTTGGCACTCAATGCAGCCTGTTGTTGCTTGATAAATTGATCATATGTCTGGGATGTTTTTTTGGGTCTTCCACTGAGGAATTGGTCTTTTGATACTTCTGCATAGGTGTAGTCAAGTGGTCCAGAGATTCTGAAAGCTGATTGGTTGCAAACCAGCATGGTTGTGTGTCCCTCCTTGACCCGCCTCCTCCCCATAGCAATCCCAACCTCTCCTCACCCACTTCCACTGACATTTTCACATCCATTGTGATTTATTCATTATGTCTAAGTACATCTTTTTTTTTTTTCTGAGGACAATGTGTCTCGTCCAGTGAGATGCGATGATTCCTTTCTCTTACGGACTGTAAGGCAAGTAGTACAGTTTTCTGTAAGTACATTTACAGGCACTTTATTTTAACGAGCAATAAAGTAATGGGAACTAGATATGACACAGTAAATAAATAAGCAAATTAACCACATTTCTAAGAAATAAAATATCAGTAATGTATGTCATGCACAGTGACTTTTTATGCATTTGCATTTTGTTTATATAGCAATCACCCACATGTCAAATCATCAAATACATTCATACTCCAGTGAAAATGTACTTCTTGTGACTTGTTTTTTCAAGTAGAGCAACAAACCAAATTCCCACTGCTCATCTGAAGCTATTTTCTGGTGGTAAAAAAAACTCATGCTTCTTAAAGTCATTCAATTGCAAATAAAATGGTAGGAGTACAGTTTTGATTTATTTTAATATAAATTATGCAGGAGCTGCTTGGTAAATGTAGTCTGTGTATCACATATGAGTTTAATGTTTACTACCTTTTATATTACTCATTGCTGCGTAGTCCTGAGGTATGTTCAGTATTTTTCTTTAAGTGACAAACTTAGTCATACTTTAATAGTTCATAGTTTTAAATCATAAACTAATAATGTTAATTCTTGGTGATTTGCAGAAAATTCACTGCAGCATCACCTTCTTGAATGTGACAGTTTCGGATAACCTGAAATGCAATTTCATGATTTTATTATAAGCCACAGTGAAACTGGCACTCGGTTTAACAATGCTATTCTTTGGTGTATATATTTCCAATATTGTCTCATTCACCACTTCAGGCCATTGTGCTTCACTTCCTTTTTGCAGCTGCCGGAATAGAGATGAGATCCATTTCAAATTACAGACATTTGACTCTGATGGTAACTTGACAGTTTTTTCTGTCAAACATAGTGAAATGCAGGGTGTTGGGTTAGGACTCTGTGCCCATGACTGGAAGGTCGCTGGTTCAAATCCCCGGATCTCTAGGTTGTTGTGACCATTGGGCCCCTAAGTGAGGCCTTTAGCCCCCAATTACTCCAGGGACTGTCTGGTGTTGCTTTCTCCGTTGTGGATCATTTTAAAGTGTCTGCTACATAGGTAAATGTAAGCTGTGCTTTACACCGTTACTCCTCACAGCAAAACTGCCTGATGATGCATTATTAGTTTGGCTCATTAAACTGTTATTGTGTTATAGGACCCGGCAGAATATTGCGTTTTGATGTTAACTTCTTAAATCTCTGGCAGGTTTCATGTTTGTAAGTCTTTGTTTCATCACTTCTGGATGAATTGTCTGCAGTAATAATATCCAAGAGCAAAGGATTTCTGCAGAGTGTGGTAAAGCTTCTGAGGATTCGGAATTGGAAGGCTTATGGTAAAGGCTGTGTGGAGACAAGGGCCCCATGGGAAATATAAGAGGCAAGAGAGATTTTAAAGGGGCAGAGGGAATCCGTAGAGTTAAGTGTCGTTTCTGTTACCAGTAAGTTGGTATGTCAATGTCTGCGTCATCAGCTTCCTGTAGCAATGACCCACGGAGATGCGTGGTGCAGCAAGCAGTACATATATCTGTACTTGTCATCTGAAAGGCATGTACTTCCTTACAGGGAATTGCTTTTGGACCATTGACAGTATCCGTAACTTTCTTTAGTGTCTAGAATCTGAAATAGGTCAGCTTGGTGAAAGTATCTGGTATTGTAAATAAGTTATGATGTTTGGCCAAAAAGCATATATCGTACTTTATACACACGTAAAGCAGAGAAGTGGCACTAACTCCAGTCGCTGCTGTGGCACTGACAAGCCATAGAATTCTAAACACCAGATTAATTGATCAAATTAAATACTATGCACCAGAACTGAACTGGGTGGTGTCATTTAAATCTCAGTTAAGTACCTTAACATGAACTTCAGCTGTTATTGTAACTATCCTATTTTCTTTAGATGGTTTATTTATCAGGAGCATGGCATCTGAGCCATTTCCCAACATAACCACCCAGTGTCACATTACAGTTCACGTACAAAGGACAGAGTGTGTGACTCTGACGAAGGTTTCTAAGTAATGCGTGACATTGGTAAACAGGGTAGTCTGAAAGTAAACACACCTGTGTCGGTTTTCTCTCGCCCCGAGAATCCATGCCAGCTTTGTGACACGGCGGATTGCCTGGCAGGGACTCCGCTCTGGCGGCACGCGGGGCCCCCGTCACCCGGCGGCGCGCTTAAGGTAGCGTGACTGACGATTATGCAGCGTCGCGCGTGATGTCAGCACCTTTCGGCTGCGCTTTAGGAGGCTCCTTCCCTTGATGGTCTGCTGTCAGTGGAAAAAAAAGCACGAGTTACAGTGTTCTTTTCAGGTGTGAGCAGAACGTGTGTCTGTGTGCATTGCTGCACCTGATGCATCTGGCCTGCACTGTAGGGACGTGGACGTCTCTTATTTGTAGACCCATGGAAAGTATATAAGTGCTCGTTCCATTCTGCTCCAATAATTCCAGTGATAAAACTTGCCACATGGCCAGTCCCTAAGAAGTTTACCTGCAGCTTTAATACCACAAGGCCCAGCATTTCACTCCAGATTTAGAGCAGTATTGTACACATACGTAAGGTAGAAACACACGTAGAGAGTGCTGATACTCGGAAGCCTTATGATGGCTTCTGTTTTTTTATTCTGTTTCATTCTATTTTTCTATTTTAGGCTTCTATTCTTTCTATTTTTCTGTTCATTTATAGTAAAAATGTTACTGACGACATTAAACTTAATCTATTCCATTCTATATGTTACATTCTTTGAGTTTGCGGTATATGCGCTAAACGGATACCAGCATCTAATGAAATGCTTTTGAAAATGCAGATAAAATACCTGCACGCTGCTTCTCAGAAGGCTTCCGCATCTGCTGCTCTGCACCAGGCAGTGCAGTTGGGTGCCGTTGGCTCTTTGATGTGGTGGGTGTTATTTTTAGGTGTGGAAATAAAGGAAACCCCCAGTGAAGCAGGGTAAGTACAATAGCTATGTCCTTCATAAAAGAACGTTTGTTTTTTATTTTGTTACTTATAATACAGACATTATAGCAGGAAGGAACCACATTTTTTGTCATGAAATGGAAGCTCAAGCACTGACACTATTCAGCTGATTAATCTTGAATGCGAAATTAAGTGTGTAAAACAAATGTGCTGTTAGAATCTAGACCAGATGATCGTAAAAGATAAATACTTCCATTTTGAAAATTATTATTAATTAGCTATTAAATAACAGATATGTATTAAAACTATAGAATGTATCTCCGTATTCTTTTTTCCTCCAGCAAACGATCTTGCTTCACTTAAACGTAGCATGAACTATGTGTACACAACACTTCTGCAGATACCGATTGCTTTCACCATTACATTAATCTTTTTCTATTTATTTAAACCAACACGAAGCCAAAAACTGTACGCATGAACTTTGGTTGCTTCTCTTGGCCTTAACCGTAGCCAGTTTGCTAACTCCTGTCCTAAGCTGAATCGGGAATAGTGGTGATTCAGCGGATGGAGGAAACCTACCTGTCCTTGGAGGTTTAAAGCTCCCCTCAATGGAAATCAAATACTCTGTAGTTTTCTTTGTATAGGGTTACACTTTTTTCACAACCCGTTCATTCCTGTCGCATGGCTTTTCATTGAAATGTAGGTTTAGGGACCTGACATTAAATTCATTCTTGGCCAGTTTTAATTTTGATGCATTATTGTATTAGTTGAACTCGCTGGAGCTCCCAAAAAATAAAATTACTTTCATGCTCTATAACACTTAATCTGCATATTGATTAAAAAGAAATCCTGTCAGTTTCCCTTAGGCTGCTCCCGTACTTTACATCATTCCCATTTTCAGATGGACTTTTGCGACAGTTTATTCAGGATTACACTTTTTGGTGCACAGTAATATTTGTATTTTAATGGCTGTGATGTTTTTATTCATTCTACAGCTCTGATATGGGAGACTGTGGGGTTTGGCATTTCATTGATTGATTGATTGATTGATTGATTGATTGGATCAAGGTTCTGTAAACTTCATCTTTGGTCTTTTTGGGTAACTATAATTAGGGTGAGCACCTAATCATGACGAGAGACTATGAGGCAGCACAGAGTATGGAAATTACCATTTCATTTAAAAAGACCTGGGGCCTCATTTATCAACCGTTCTTACGCACAGATCTGTGCGTATGTTGTGCGTGAGAACATTTTTACGCAAAGTGTGGAATTTACCATCTTGTACTTAT
>JABFEB020000113.1:411311-422552 GCA_019775895.2 Stomatorhinus ivindoensis
CACAAACAGGAAGTTAATATCACCAACCATTCCCATTTTATTAAGGTGTATCCATATAAATGGCCCACCCTGTAGATAAACCCAATTTACAAATAACGCCTTTTTCTTTATAAATATTTTTTGTTTCATTTTCTCTTTTTTTTGGATATTATGCTCACATTTGGAGGCCAGTTTATTTTAAAAGAAATTTAAATGCATCTTCTCCAAACCTATATTAAGTACCATCTCTGAGTATTCCGGCAAAATATTTGGGTTGTAAACAAAACCTTCGCTGAATTTTTTTCCAGGCCCATGTAGAGAGTTTTTTTTTTGTGGTGAATTACAATTTCTGAAACCCTTGGAAGTCACCAACCACGGGCGTATGTGCTGCATTTCGTAAGCACCCACATATTGTTCCATGTGGAGCTCAGTGCTTAAGGCAGTGAAACACCCTTAAACACTACATTTATCTTCTTCTTTATTTGTCAGCAAGGTTAAAGAATTGTGGGGGGGTATATCATTTAAAGGGCCTCTCCCAGTAATTTTTTGACAGTGTCTGGTAGCCTAACACAGGGTTGTGGCTTCAAATCTCAGTTCCACTTTGTGTGTATATGCATGTTCTTGGTTTCTGCCCATTTACATTGTATTCGTCTGGCGCTTTTCATCCAAAGTCACATACATTTGAGGGCAATTGGTGTTAGTCATTCTGCTGACCGTGGAATTCAAACTAGCAACCTACCAGTCGCAAGCACTGAGTCTCGCCCTGGTCCCATACTGATTGGAGAAGGGTAGAGGCCACAGTGCAGGGATGTGCAGTTAGGCTCAATAGTGTCTCTACACTGCCTGTAATATGTGATTTGTGTGTTTGGATATGTGCCCTATGTTGCACTGACCATCCATCCAGAGTGCACCCCAGCTTTGGGATAGGCTCCAGGCTCGCCTCTGATCCTGTCCAGGACAAACAGATAGAAGATGGATAGATATTTTTAGTGTTTTGGTGCTCCAAGTTGCCCATACACAGGTGTAAGGTGTCCTTTGTTCCTCCTTTATAGACATCTTCTTAAATGTATCCTTGTTTTTGTCGTGCGCCATGAAATATAATACGTATGGTGAGTATGATCACCCCAATCAGTATGAGTATTTTTGTATTCTTTATTTTTCTGGAAGTAAAGTATTTTGAACATAAAAATGGAACTGTTAATAAAATTAGTAGTTTGTGCCTCTAAAATTTTTTTATTATTATTTTTTTTTTGCATGTTGGTGGGGGGGAGCTACCCCTATTCAGCTGAACGATGGGAGGGAAGTGGAGGGAAATTGTGTCAAACAGTGACACATTCAAATTCACCACATTGGAGCCGCCCGGTAACCGGTTTGTTGGTCTCGGCGAAAGATGAAGGGGTTCATTTGTTCCTCTTGCATAAGAAGTTCTAAAGAATTCCTGTTTCTAGGCCATTCGGGGGGTCAGGGGTGCGGCCATGAAAGGGAACGCGGGAACTCATATGTGCAGCTTTCCTGCACATGTCTGTATGCGCGCTGGTGTGTCCATGTGACGTGTTTCAGTCAAACAAGGTTAAATATATTTCCCATTGTTGTAGCTGTAAAAGTGACAATGCAATGCCGACAGCTGCTTTGAGGTATTCCCTATACCCTCTTCGCCAAGAGGGTATTTGTGTTCTGCCAACAGCTGATGTCAGTACAACTAACTGGCTACACGAACATTAGCGCACCCTCACACCTTACTGCAGCCCAGATATCATGCTGGGTCCTGTCAGAAGAGATGTGTGACATTAGAAAACTCATGTGACGCGAGTCTGAAGTAATCGTTGCGTGCACCAGTATAGTCGACAGTAAGGACTGATCCTTTAAACCAAAAATAACACGCTTTGCTGGCCATAAGGCTGAATGCACATTCCCTTAGGAGTAAGGTTTCGAACCCAGGCAGCTGGCTTTGCTGCTTCTGCATCTCAATCAGCTGAGGCCTTACAGGAAGGGCCATAAATGGTGTTTTGTTTTCTATATGCTCAGTCTTAATATAGGATTCATTCATTTTAATATAAATATTGTATATTATACAATATTTTCTATCTTAGAATTTGTTGGAGGTGTATCCATACTATCATGTTTCAAAAGGTGTACAAAGCAGTACCTAAAAATAATTATGGTCTTATTGTTTACTTTGGCATGAAAATCAATAGGTAGAAGTCAATATTTTGAAAAAGATATCAAATTCCAGCAGCTGCCTGCAACTATATCTGGAAACATTAACAATTGACTTACCATAAATTGCCAGTTTATACCATTGAATGTTCGGGCAACTGATCCTAAACTACCCACAATTATGATTTTGGTGTGATATGTAGTTTTACAAATCATTATACATTAATTTCTACCTTTTATTTAGTGTTTTGTTGCTGGGAGATAGATATGTCGGTATGGATGCAGACACATTATCCAGCTGAAGGGATTAAACCTGTCTAGAGTAGAAAACTTCAAAATTGGCTTACATTTAATCATAATACTAAGTATGCAAAGATGTCACACAGCGCGGGGATGTCTGAACTCCGTTGAGTCTCCTTTTTATGCGGGACGTACTCTGTGATTATCAAATCCAAAGGCAAATTCAAGTTGACCTCTCATCGATTCTTCAAATGGCTCTGTCATTGAAAGAGCAAGCAGTGAATAGCAGACAATATTCCAGTATCTTAAACCCAGAGGAATTACTTAATCAAGCAAGTGGCTCATGTATCTTGCCTTTTGCAGACAAGGTTAGAACTGCGGCATTGAAACTATGCTGGCAATGGCTATTAATCATAGAATGGCAAGAACGCGACCAAGAATGAGATCCTGTTTCGCATTGTGTTGTTGTCATTTTTTTTAAATTGTCTTCTTATGTTCCACCATTTTGGGGAAATTGTCTGGCAAGTTACCATCTTTATTAAAAAGCCAGTTGTCAAAATCCACTTTCACCATTTATAAAAAAAAATTTGCATTAGCCTGACTATATTTCTTTTACAATCAATAGTACAGAATGTTCAATAAGCCTGGTGTGCATGAAACATTCAGTCCAATTTTAGATGATTTTATGTTGATCTTTTTCGGATCTTCATAAACCTTAATGAAGTGAGGCATTTCTAAAGTAATTATTTCTCGCTGCTAATCCTTGACATTTGAGGACTTTCGTGTTGAACCTAATTTATTCGCTACGTGTTATGTAAATAAGCTCATCAGACCTCTTCAGGTGCTGCGTTTTCTTAGAGGTAATTGTCCTGAGGCTGTATGTGGAAATGCTTCATAATCCTCTCTTATGCATGGAGATGTAGGTGGCTACGTACACACAGACCCGAATTTGGAACCCGCCTGCTAGATTTTCCATTGCACCATCACTACCACATCCGCCTTCTCTGATTGGGGGGCAAAAACTTATTTTCTTGGAGTTTCTTTTGATGGCTTGAGAGAAGCTCAGAGGGTTTGAGGTCTGGCGTTTTGTTGGGGCCCTGGAAAGATGGGTGAATTCATCCTTCTCCTCCTGAAATCGCTTGTTTTTATTGCACACTATGTGGATTGGAACGTCGTCTTGCCCGCTATGGCAGAGAAGTGTTGCATGATGGGATGCAGACCATCACTTGGGATGCTGACGTTTTTAAGTAGCTCCTCTTAAGGGAGTGAGAGCAGTTGGGAAACGTCTCCTTGCTGTGGGATGCATGTGTCTCTTGAACCTTTCATTTGTGGACCAGTTTTAAATTTAGGGAAGTCCCATAGAGGCTCTGCAGTGCTACAACAGGACCTCTGCTAGAATATTGTAGTATCTTTGGTGGTCCCACTTTAGGAAGGATGTTGACACATTAAAGTTAGTTGTGCAAAATGCAGGAAAATGATTTCTGGTGCAATAGAGTTTTTACTGTTATGGGTAAAGTAATATGTGCAAAATCTCTCTTCCTCTCTCCCTGCCCCCCCTCCCCCCAAATGCATTTGAGGGCAGACCATGATCTAAGTGTACAAATCCTGCCTAAGATATCTATCCTGATGACTACCCAAGAGCATGTATACAAATGGCATCTTGACCAGTTTAAATCAAAGCGAAGGAGGAGGGATAACATGCTTTATTTGTCCATTCATAATGAACCCTCTACTGCTGAAAAGGTCATTGCTTTTGTAGTTACATAATTGGAGTCACAAAGTGTTTTGTACTTCATGGTTTTTGGAAGTGGTACGTCTGCGCAGCGTTCCATCATGATGATGACGCGTCTCCATTTTTGACTTGGGCCAAATTTCTGTGTTAATGGAACTCCTTGTTTTTTTGCAATAATGCATGCTCCTCTTCTCAGTTCGGGCTATGTGGTCGTATTCTTAGGGAAATTAGAGGCTGTTTATTGCGGTTTATCAGCAACGAATTACTCGTAGCAGCGTGTGTTTGTTGTGCCCAGGGTGTGGTCAGCAATTCCAACAATCTGCCGATTCGGCAGTAATAGCCAACCTTTAATAAGTGAAGAATGCACTGCCATAGCAACTGGAAATTGTGTGGACAATTGCTTTGTCACTTTCTGCTTGATTAACCGTTCTTGGGGGATGGGTTTGTTTTAGGACGGCAATGATACGTAAATAGCTTATCGTGAGCATTCATCTCTAATACTGAATTATTTTTCCCCCACAATTCTTAGCATTAGGTTTTCAGGCCTCTATGCCCTATGTTTAAATGTCCTGAAATGGGAAGAGCTTAGGAACCGTCTCCAAATTCCCACATGTATCTTTTCTACTTTTATCCCTTGTTACTTTTGTGCCCGCATTTGGATCGAGATGGATTTCCTTCCAATAGTGTTTCACTGTATATTGAAATGGTGGAATTGGTTTTCTTAGTTCTCATGTGGCCTGTCATGTACTGGCATCCTAACCCCAGTCCCAGTGTCACACCAGCCTTCCAGTGGATAAAAAAATATTGTGGAATATTGATGTGCAGACACATGGTCATACTGTGATGGGTTGGTGCCCCATCCTGGATTTTTTTTCTGCCTTGTGCCTGTAGCTGCCAGGATAGGCTCTGGACCCCTGGCGACCCCTGAAGAAGTTCATATAGAAAATAGATGAATGGATAGATATTGGGAAGTAATCAATTTTACTTTAGTAGTTTGTGTATAGAATCATGCATTTTTATTGGCTGAACCCTATATTGTGGGACATTTATCGTTTTGCATAGCAGAAGTTAATGTGGTTTCAGTCAGCTTGTTTAATGTGCTACTCTATAATGAAGAAATGGTAAATGGGTTTTTTCCCCCTGCTCACTTTTTCACTTTCGACCAATATGTTGCTATTCAAAACAATGTAACCCTTTGGATCTACTGGTGATTTAATGTATTTGTGGTTCAGCTTGAAGGAAAATGAGTAAGTGCAGCTAGATAAGAGCCCCGAATGTTCTCCATCAGTCCTCTTAGGCCTTTTGCTATCTGACTTTTGCTATATAACTTCTTAAGGTAGTGTTTCCTAATCCGGACCTCATGGAGCCACAGACAATCCACATTTTTGCTCCTACAGGGAGCTGGGAGGGAGCAAAAATGTGGACTGTCTGGCAGAGAGTTCGGAGGAAGCAAAAACAAGAACCGGCAGTGGGTCTCTGCGGACCGGATTGAGAAACGCTGCCTTTAAGGGAAGAGATGTGCAGGTTCAGCTCGTTAAGTTATTGACAGGCAAGTGCTTTTGCTGTGATACATTCGGGCAGTTTGAACAATGCTGTTTACCACCACTCAAGCCATAAAGTCACTTAGGAGATGCTGAAGCAGCATAGTCTGCTAACCAGCTAGCTAGCTACAATTTTCTGACTCCACTTGCTGGTGATTTTATTTAGTTTTTGAAGCATCAGAAGAAAAGAAACAAATCCGCCCCTTAACAGCTTGACTGTTCCCAGATCTTGGTTTGCATGTGCTCAGAGGGCGCTAATCAGACAAATATATGCGCACACAATTCATTCAATTCATTCATGCAATGTGTAAGTCAGGAAATCAGATGTCAAATCCTTGTCAAAATTCTTGTATGTTCTCCATTCTTGTGGCTAATTGCACAGCCAAATAACTATATAAAACTTTAGCGATGTGCTGGTTTTCTTTGACATGCGTTTGGAGTACTGGAGTACTCACCAGGACAGATTAGTCTTTCTTGCATCACTCAGTGCTCAGCATGTATATCCAGATCGTATACAGTTACATGCTGCTTGTGTTCCAAAGGCCAGGTTTTTTTTCTTTGCATCTGGCCCTTTTGATCATAACTTTTGTGGAACTTCTACTGAAACAAAAGTGCACCTTTGCCAGTTAGCACTTCCCTGAATTCTCCTGTGAATATTTCTGAGCAAGAGGCTCTTATTCAGATTATTAGTCCTGTTGTTGAAGTATTCTCCCGTTTATGTATTTCCTCTAATCTAAACTAGCAAACCTCGCTCGTATCAGGGTTTGCTGTGTGTAATCTTCAGGGCAGAGTTGTCAACTTTCAGCTGGTTGGCATGAGATTTTCAGTTCAAGACAAGTCTGCACACTCATTTACATGTATGCAGCAGTTTTATTACCTTGTAAATAGTCTGTAGAGTTTGCAGACTACTCCAACAGTTTTGATGTAGCTAATTGTAGATTTGTAATGGAATGATATAGAATTGTCGTAGGAATCAGAATTTGTGTCACAATGCGTGAGAGTTGTCAGGGCAACATTGTCAGGGCAACATTATCAGGGCAACATTGTCAGGGCGAGTTGGGACAAGGACTCAAGTCATGTGTCCTGCTTTTTTTGTCCTCCTGATGTCAATTCCTGTGCAAGGGTCTACTCCATTGGTGGTGATGGGGCTGATATCATTATTGCTTCTCAGGACTGAAAGGATTGATAAAAGACCCCTTTCTTCATTTGGAGCTCCTAAGCATTACCTCATGCTTGGTAACATTTGAGATAAGATCATCAAGATTGTGAAGATGTTAGAAGAATGTAGGACTACAGCACAAGGAATGAAACAAACTATCAAAAGTTTAAAACAGTCATATCACTTTTTGTCCTGTAATTTCTTAATAATTTGATAATAATTGCTGCATTAACTGTCTAGACTTTGTAGTTCACTCAGTAATGCACAACATTGCAAAGAAGCAGTCCTTTGCTGCTGTTTAGATGCAGCATCATGACCTGCTCCTGGCCTCTACTATGAGCAGAATTTTCCAGCGATTTTTGCTTTTTCTCCATGCGGCATGTTGGTGAACTCTGGATGGAACGAAAGCATCAGGGCGTCGTGTGATTCTGGCGACATGAAAGCTCAGCTTGTTGGTTTGTGGAAAAATGTTCCATTCAAATTGTGACTAAGCCTCAGATAACTTAATGGCATTTCCTTTGGGTAATTCTTTATCATTGGGTCATGAATGTCTCAGGTCTAAAAATCATGACTAATTATAAGTGCTGGCCACCAAATCCTACTTAGCACTTTGGTGTAAGATATTACTGCTGAGTGTGTATATCATCTGTTGTCACATTGTCATGCTGTCTTCCCGCCCAACAGAAAACCCTGTGTTTGGGAGCGTTAGGTTTGGGTATTTGTTTTTCCAGTGTGTAAATGTTTCTTTGACTGCGTCAGAAGTGGCGAGTATGATGCAGAATGTGAAGCGGCTGGCCTCCTGTCGCTCATGAAATGGGTGAAAACGTCTATGGGCCTGGAATAGCGTCAGAAGGCAAGCTGGAGCTTTCAGCTACTGCTTGGTGAGAAGAGACAAATGCAAGTTTAACATTCCTGTTTTGACACATACTCCAAGCAGCTGAAAACACCTTGATGGTCTATGAGTGGTTCTGCATTTATCTTTTTGCATTTACTTATTTTGTAGACACCATTGTACAAAGCGATGCACACACAAGGCAAATAACACATCAGAACCATGCAGCTGTCAAGTAGCCAAGGAGTGCAGCTATGCTACCAGTGAATGACCAGAAAAAGCCTGGAAAAAACCTAACAGAATAGCTATTTAAATCAAAACATCACAAGTACCAGGTTCCTACTAAACAAGTTCAAAAATAAGAGGATTCAATATACCCTCAACACCATAACCACAGGATGGCAGACGAAGAGCAGGCCAGTGGTTGGATGAGCTGTTGGGTGAGCTGTTGGATGAGCTGTTCCCAGAAGGTTATGAGCCAGTCAAGAACTCGGCAGCACAACCATTAGTGTGGAGAAACTGCTTCCTCTATCAATAGTAAAACACCATTTCCAGTAAAGGCACAGACAAGTGCTCTCATTTTTGGTTTCTGTATCATTTTGGTTATTTGCTGACTGCACGTGCTGTGCACCAACTCTCACCTCTACAGTAGCTGTTTGATTATTTAGTCATAATAGTGTTAAAAATGAATTTTGTTTGCACATCTCCAGCCCATGTCCGTATGAGAGGTACCTAGCTGATTTTGTATTGTGAAACACATTTTGTCAAATGCCAACATTAAATACGAAATAAAACACATTGAAATGGGGTTCACTGCTTGTCTGAAGTGAACCTTATCTTTATTTTAGTTGTGTAGCTTAATCAGCTCTTCTGTACATAGTGTTGGGGAGGCGGCTGTTCAGTCCCATCAGCTGCTCCCTAACCCGGACACAAGTAGTCCACCTGCTAGCGTGCTGACAAACAGCTTGCCTGTTCTCATTTGTGCGTGAAGTGGTCACGAGAGCATCGGGCTTAACGTAACGGAATAGAATGCTACGGGTTGTGCCAGATGTTCTGATGTTCTCCGTGAAACATGACTCCAGTGGGTCCTCCAGCTCTGCTGTGGGGGGGACGGTCTGTCCCCGAACTTTGTGCGTGCGGGTGTCTGCAGGAGCGTAATGGAGAGGTGAGGAACCCTGTGCTCAGTCCCTGGCACAGGCCAAGCCGGACCCGGTGTAACCCCGGGGGGGGGGGGGGGGTACGAAAAGCGGCCCATTCAGCGCACGTAAAAACCACCCCCCCGAGAGCCGAGCGAGAGTTGCCAAACAAAACACATGAATAGATGAATACATCCTGAGTGACCTGCTATCGCCAGGCTCATCTGTTCCCTTGCTGGATACTTTTTTAGGGAATTTTTCTTGCTCTGGATTGAGATAATCAGTGAAATAAGCTGGTCCAGGGCGGCAGGGCCTCTTGCCGCATTTTGTGTGCCACGTTTGCTTATTCAGAAAGTCTGCCCCCATAATTACGCTGTATCTGTCTCTAGATCCTGTGCTGTAGGATTTGTGAAATACGTGAGAGAGAGAACTTTCACTCCTCTCCGGGTGTATAGTGTGTGTGTGGACACAGACGGAATGGTACGGTGAAAAGGCAGGTGAGGTGCTTTTCAAGCTGACCTAACATGCCTGCCGGCGCCTGATCTCCTGCGCCATGCACTGTCAAAAAAAAAAAAGAGTACCGATTTGTACCTTTGCTTGTCACTGGGGCTATACCCTCGAGGGTCTGCCAATTGTTCCTTTAGCTGTAGGCAATTATCTTTTAAAATACAAAAACGTTCCTCATAGTTCATTTCTATACCGCTGGGGGTACGTTAATGTTGTTTATACCTTGGGGATGTCCATTTCTGTACCTTAAATTAAACTAAAAGGTACATTACACTGTAACCTGCAGCTAGGGTACAATTGGCAGACCCTCAAGGGTAAAGCCCCAGTGACAAACAAAGGTACAAATCGGTTCTCCCTTTTCTGACAGTCTAGTGAGTTGAGTGTGGCCCTAGCCTTCAAAGAGTATTATGCAAGTCCAGAAGTTACACAACAGGCTTCATTTTTTTGCCAAATTTAAACACCACCTCAGATTTACACATTTACTGACACACATTCCTAGCACAGCTGGTCCTGAATATCAGAATTTTTCATGCCGAGTTCCTGTCTTGTGAGGTTAATGCCATGTGAGTGAAATTTGTTTGGTCCAGCACGTCATTGTTCCTCCACGAAATCATTGGTTTGCCGTGACCGACACATCATTTGGAGGGTTGACGTTCTTGTCGTAGGCAGTGGTACTCAAACACTGTCACGGAGAGTACTGGTGTCCTGGGCTTCCGTGAAAAATTATTGGCATCTTTTAGGCTAATTACCCAAATGCAAATGTCTATCCATTTCTACGCGAATGGTCAATATCTGAATGGATGAAATGTGGTTTACCGCCTGTTAGCATGTATTTGATGTCTAAGTTTGAACAAAAATAGCAGCATGAGTTTCCACCTTGGGAGCTGAATAATCGTTTTTTAATCTGAAGCATTAGACATTAAAAGTGAAAACTGGGTGGTCTCACAATCAATCAATCAAAACTAAATTGGCCAGCCCATTTAGTGGATGGATTTCTACACTGATTTGTCCATATTGACTAATTTGGTTCCACTGAGGAGTCCCCACGGCAATTTATACTCTTGGAAGTGTCTATAAACATGCAAATCGCGCAAATGTGCATGTCCGATGCAAGGGTGTGCACACCTGCACCGCAGCATCCTCCCCTCTCATTTGCATGGAGGTGTCGCCCCCTTGGCTGGCAGTGAGCCCGCCGGCCGCATGTTTCTCGCCCCCAGAATGTGCTGGCAGCCCTGCTCGTGTGCTGAGGAGTGCAGGAGAGACCTGGTCCCTTGTGCAGCTCTGCCGCCTGAATCCCCTGCTCCACCCGTGTCCACAGCCAAGGTCCGGCTGGGCGGCAACTGCCGTGGAAACGGGGCTCTGAAAAGAAGAATGAGGGCTGGGCTCCAAAAAGAAGAACGCCATTGTTGACGCTTTGGCAAATGAGATCGTTAATGTATCTGTATTTTTTTTTTCCCCCAACGCTCATCTAGAAATATCCTTCCAGTTTTCTGCTGTAGTCTCGTGCTGGATATCCAACGAAACGACTGCGTTAGATTCTTTACTTAATGACCCTTAAATGTTTACTTCACTGGATACTTGTTTTGGTTTGCGCTGAGTATGTATAATGTTCTTATGGATGCTTTGAGACACATTACTGCTTTTTTTTTGCTGCATTTATGCGGGATTTTCAAAAACTTCAATGAGATGCTTTTTCGCAGGGGGGGCTTCCTGCAGCCAGCAGCCATGCTGCCGGTTCTGTCAGCCGGGCGTGGGAGGACGAGCTGGGTGGGGGCTGGGTAGAGGAGAGAATAAAGGCGGAGTTAGACATGACGGCGCGAAAACTGCCTCACCAGTCATGCGGCTGAGTGCCGGAGGGGCGAAGCCCTCCCCGGATGACTTATTTATTAAGCTACACAACTAATGTTAATAGTAATTTGGGCATTTTCCCTAAACATAGCCTAGCAGTCCTTCCATGA
>JABFEB020000113.1:422699-433492 GCA_019775895.2 Stomatorhinus ivindoensis
CACCCCCCCCCCCCCCCCCCCCCCCCCCCCCCAGCTGACCCCCTTTCAGAAAAGAGGCGCTCTTTTATCTCTGCTTCCACTTCCCCAGTTACCAGCCAGCCGAGGACAGTGTGTGACACACTATGCTGGTCAGTGTCTCGGTCCCTGGTCAGTAAATTAGGCCGTGTCCCTGTTAATGGATGCCGTCATGGCATGAATGTGGATGGGACCGAAAACAAAGACCTCTTGTGACCTGTTTTGGTAGTTCCTCCCTTGGGGGGGTGGTGGAGCTACTAGAGTTTATGGCGAACGTCTTCCCGCTCCACTGGCCGACAGAGACAGCGAGTCCATCCTTGTGAGCTCGGAGATCTCTGGGGATTATTGCTGAAGCTGAGCGTCTTCCTCTGGCCAGTTCACACCAGGCTTCTGAACGAAGGCAGGGCTGCTTTCCATTGTCCTGGGACGCGTAAAGTGGAAAGTTCTCGGGCGTTATGCATGGACACGTACTGCCCCCGCAGCTCAGGAGACACAAAGCCAGAAGCCCACTCTCCTCTTTGTCCCATGCACTAATTACACATGCGGTGCGATTGTATGAAGAAGGTCTACAGTCACTGCAGCTTTGCCCATTGAATGATTGCAGTCTAGATTTTTTTTTTAAACCTCACGCTATCCATGTTTCTTAATTTTATTTTTCTGTTGCGAGTGTTTTTTTGCAAAACAACGCACAAGTAATGCAAATGGGGCATTACAGACATATGTGCTGTCGAGGAATGGACTAGGCATAAGTGCAGCTAAGCTGAGCTTCCAATGAACACCCAGGTACAAGTGTAAGCGGCGTTGGAGTGAGAGCTACAGCACACAGCATCCGCCCAACAGAGCAAGAAGCTAATTAGACGACTATTGAAATCAGCAGAAAGTGCAGCATTAAGAACGTTAAGGGTCTCGGGCCAGTGGAGGAATTCCTGAAACAGATGGGTCTCGAGGCGTTTTTTTGAAGGTGGAGGGGGAATCTCATGACAGGATGTAGTTCAGCAGCTCATTTTTAATACACACGACGTGTCAGGAAGTACGGCTAACAATTTTTCGTCAAATCACCCAGCTGGGAATAGAATTTCATACATAGTCCTGGGGCGGTTGCTTAATTCAGTAAAAATATTGCAAATTTATTGTATTTATAACATATATTACATTATTAATTTATTTTTCAAACGATATCACATTATATTTCTAAAAGAGCTGTTCTTAGTTTAAAAGTTCGTTGACGAGCAGTCTCGTCACATGCTCTTTAATCAGTGCCACCTTTGCAATAACATAGACCACCAAATATTTGTGTTTATTATCCCTTTGAGAGCGAGTGACAGCAGTTGCAGTTAGTCGCCAAATGGCAAGAACAGAATGAATGAATCAGTTAAAAAAAGTGGCACTTAATAAAAAGAAAATGTCTGTGTGGGAAATGTGTGCAGATGTGATAAACGTTGCTTGTCAATGGACTTTTGTTATGAAACCAATAAATCTGACATTTATTGCAAAATTTAACCGGTAGGCCACCTTCTGTTAGCGTTATTATATAGTATTATATAATATATATATATATATATATATATATATTGCTTAGTATAGTTATTGTTAAATTGCTAATCAATATCAGCTTTTTTGTATTTATATTTGCTGTCACAGTTTCCTTCACGAACGACAGTAGCTCAAAAAATTCTACTTGTAGGTTAACAAGCGGACTACGGTTAATATTCAAGATTAGCTTTATTTTTATTGGTAGCTAACATGCTAACAAATTATATATTTTCATGGTTTTGTTTGGCAAGCGGGTGAGTCAAGGTTTCATTTTAAATAATGTAAGCCTAATTTGATGGAAACGATTAAAAGGAACAGAACACTGACTGTATCAAAATTTAGAGTTACGGCCCAGGAACTATGTGGGGAAATAGTGTTTGCATTGCTTGTTCTTTTCAGAACTGCGTCGTGGCTAAACAAGACATGCAGTGCTACAGTTAGCAATGCCCACTGTGGTTAGTTTTTTTTTATTATTTACTTGTATTTATGTTGTATGTCAGGTTAGATTCAGCCTGTTTGCTTATGAAGGAGATCCTTCTGGAATTCTTGAGCACCCGCGCTCCTTTTATCCGTTTCCTTCTGGCATTGCCACAGTAAACGGAGGAGGGCCTGTTTTTTTTCACATGATTCACAAGACCTGAGTCAATGACATTTTAGCATGGGTGACAGTTACCCCAATAAAGTTTTTGTTTCAAATCTGTCATCCCAACTTTGACATAAATCGCGACTGTTCTCTTTTAAAAACATTGCGTGTGTTTTGTTGGAGTGGTCTCTGAATTGTTTGGTTACACTTCAAATTATCCTGTCTTCATCCTGATTCCAGGACTTTGACCCAAGAATTAACACGCAATGTGTTGCAAACGCCAAATGCTGGCGAGTCCTTGAACAATGAATGGCATGTAGACCATGTTCAAGGATGTTCCTGGCTGATCTACAGTCTCTTCACTGCTAGCTGTGATACGATCCCCCAGTCTAGCTATGGGGTGTAGCGGAATGGAAGGGCAAGGGGAATGGGACAAGAGCGAACAGGGTAAGGGAATAAGGGAACACCAGGGGATGCAAAGGGCTTCTTTTTATATTTTTATATATTTCTATTTCACAACACATACACCAAACAATTACCCCGGTGTAAAGGACTTCAGGAGTGACCGTGGCCAAAACAGACAATTGGGGTGTAGTTCAGCATGCCAGGCAAACAAAGTGGAAATGAGGAACAGACGAGCCCCCAAATTCTGCTACGATCCCAGGGTGTGGCGATTGGGCCCTGTGGACAGCCTGCCTTCCGTAGGCATCCGGGTGCATCTTTGTTCAGAGCATCCCTGGATGTTCCTGGCTGATCTACAGTCCCCCCCCATGGAGAAGCACCATCCCTTGCTGGCATGGTTTTTCATACCCCTCTCCTCAAGACTATTAATTGTCTTTGGGGAAAGGCACAAGCCACAGGAGAGCGCTATCAGACATCTTGTATCTTAATAAATCATGGACTGTCTTGCTGGTGCCTTACAAATAATTGCTAGCTGAACCACGCACCTGCGGAAGACGACGTCATTAACACTGCGGGTATTTTCTAATCGGCTTACATTCCCGAATGATAATATGATTTTAGAGTTTGGAGGTGGCTTGAAGTAAAAAAAAAAAAAGTCAAGCAGTAGGATGACACAATTAGTGACACTAGTTTTATCGATAAATGCATTATTTTGGGAAATAACATTTCATAGCCTATTTCTTCGAATGTTCAAGTAGATACTATGGCTATATTTTGCTGTATATTCTAGCATTTTCCACATCATATTTAAAGACTCTTCGTACTTCTAATACTATATGCGTTTCTGACACTGAAGCCTGGGAAAACCTGGAAACGTCTGCAAATGTAATAATCCATCTTCACACCCGCAGTGGATTCAAGGGTTTTAACGATTCGGTCCCATGGTGCATCATGAGGTGGAAGTTCGTAGCCACACGTGTCAAGACAACTGGTGTCACTAAAGTCTCATAGTACTGGACAGGAAAAATGAAACTCACAGCTGTATTTGAGTTTTTGCGCTGGGTGGCCGGTTTGGGATGGCTTACCAAAAACGTTTGTGGATTTAAGTTGCACTTGTTTGGTCCATGCCTAAGCTTAGTATGTTAACATGTTAGCATTAGCAATCTGGAGACACGATAGCTAATGGGATGCACTTCCCAGCTGGGCCATTGTGTTTTCTTTGTCTACGGCTAAATGGAGTTGGAAGAAATGTGTTTGTGACCCCGTCCCACCCCCCGAAGGCCTTTCTGAGGCTCTGTTGGTGACCTGATATCAATTCTCCTTGCTTTCTCAGGTTTTGGGTTTTGTTTGCAGCGTGAGAGTGGGGGGAGGGGGTATTATCCAGTCACAAAGACACATGATAACAGGCCATAATGTATTGTTGGGCTTGTCAGTAACACTTAGGACAAAATCAATAACAACTTGCAGCTTTGTTTTTATGAATGACTGCCGCAAAAGTTAATTTCTGCCAAAGAGGTGCTGCCTGGTAATGTGCTGATGTTCTTGCAACAGACCGGTGGGAGATAAATGTCCCAGTGTGCGCTGGCTTAGATGCTAATGAAACTTTATTCTGCCCATAAAACAGACCGTTGTTTCCCTGGAGAAACTGCTTGGATATTCATTGTGCAGTACATCTACAGTTATGGCAAACTGCTATTCTATACTATCTCGTGTCATTCCTCCACACTGGTGGTCGTAAAACGCGAGCTGTCTGTAGGCAACTTTGGCTGTGGGGCTTCCACACCAGCTCTCCAGCAGCTAGACTGTTGCCCTGCCAACACCAAAACAGCATAGGTTTCCAAAGCCTCTTGTGCTAAAGGTATCTTTCCTTAGGGAGATCTTCATAGCAGGAAACGTAGAGGTGCTGCTGCCCTCTACCAAAAAGTGGAAACTGAAGGAAAATTCAGATGCCTGTAAGCTACCAGTTCCGGCCGCACAGAGATGGGTCTAAGTTTTGGCTCATGGGTCGTCTTCTGTTACCTTCAGAAGCAAATGCAGTTAGAGAACCGAGAAATCAGTACATTGCACTGTAAGAAATGCATTGTTTTATGTGGTTTCAGGTGCTGCCCAGAACAGCCGGGAAACGACTTCATCAGACCTCCCCCCCCTCCCCTTCCACACTTCTCCTCCAAAGTTGTGTTTCTGCCTCTCAAAGACGTCTGCTGGCTCCCCGGGACGCAGACCTTGCCGCTCCGTCGACTGCCTGTCCGGAGCGCCTTCTTCAGGGAACGTAAAGGGAAGAGCCATCTTCAGCGGCTGCTGCTCCCCGAGACCCCGCCCACCACTGGCACAGGAGCACTTTAGGACTTTTTAGCCATGAGCGAGTTCTGGTTGTGCTTCAACTGCTGTATTGCAGAGCAGCCTCAGCCGGTAAGTTTCTGGTAACATAGCTCACTTACGATTAATGGAAATTACCCTGCCTGTGTCTCGTAGCACAGTCTCGATGAATGGATATTTACCGCCTGTGTCTCGTAGCACAGTCGCGATGAATGGATATTTACCCGCCTGTGTCTCGTAGCACAGTTGCGATGAATGGACATTAGTCCGCCTGTGTCTCGTAGCACAGTCGCGATGAATGGACATTAGCCATATGCGTGAACCAGACTGACTGTGATACTCCCAAAGTTTTATTTATTTATTCTTGTTTTAATTTGCCCTTAAATTAATGTTAACCCACAAATTCTGTGGGTTAATGCAGAAACTGTCTTACGTGTCTCTGCACAGATAAGCTCACCCCCTCCATACGTATATATGCATGTATGCATAGAACATCTAGTGACGTGGGTAGAGTAAATAATGGCCAAGGTACTCTGCTGTGATTAATTGCAACATTTCCCAATGACTCACAGCTGATGCACAGTGACTATTGAAGGCAGCCTTTGTTGTTTAAACGTTTCTACCATGAACGTGAAGCAAAGATGTGTAATATGGGGTTTCAAAATACAGCTCATGAATGCATGTTTACTCCTTTATATAACCAATCAAATTATAGATCTTGATTGGAGACCTTCTTTAATTGTACATTTCCAGACACCAGTGAGAACAAATTCATGATGGCTCTTTTGAAATTCTCTTCTTCGGTTTTCAACCAGAAGTGTCTGGACCCTGCAGGGAGAAGGTTATACATGATTTATTCGGAGCGAGAGTCTCCGACTCTGATCCTTCGTAGCACCAAATCCAGTGAACTATAAACTGTCATGGATACCTGTTGGTCTGTCTTGATTTGGGTTTAAGCATGCTGAGTTTGTTCCAGAATTAAGTTTGGAAGGTCGCGGGATCAAATCCTTGGTTTGAGTGATTTCACCATTTGGCCCCTGAGCGAGGCCCTTAACCTCCAGTTGTTCCAGGGACCGTCTGGCCCTGCCTTCTCAACAAAATGTCGCTTAGGATAAATGTATCTTCTAAGTAAATAAAATGTAAATGTAAAAAAGCCACAGGGAAGCATAGCAGGAAGTGGTTCCTCACACTCATACAGACTGTAGTAGTTCCCCACATTGTTCTTGGGTCTAAATTCCCTAATATGCCACTGAGATATTTTGTGTGTATTATTGATACCATGTGATCATTTGATAAAAATGTGTAAGCTAAGCGAAACTCTGAAGCCTGTCTGAAGTATAAAGCCTAAAATTACTCAGAAAGTGGGTCTGTTGGGGGTGTAGGCAGTGTTTGGGCCTGAGTGCAGCGGGACTGGCGGCCAAATGCAATGACATCACTGACGCATTCCCTCTCCCCGGCTGTAGTGGGGGCGGCGGGGGGGTGATGGTTGTCACAGCAGGAGTAGACGGTCCCCTTTCTATCTCGCAGGGTGCCCCACAGGGTGCACTGTGAAAGAAGTGACGTGTGTCCCTAACCCCACCTCTGTCACCTTTTATGGCGAAAACATGCAAGGAATCTGAAGCACATGTCTGCTTCTGCCATGGTAAACAGGCTCAAGGTTTTTCCCTGGCTTTTCCTCCCAAGGAGTGGTCTGTCTGTCTGTGTGTGTGTGTGTGTGTGTGTGTGTGTATGTAACGTAGCATAGTATAATTATGTTTAAATGTGCAGATGAGAGAATTCAGTTTTGCGTTATTGCTGCTTAAGACCAGGGATCCTCAGCTTGCCTGTACATGGACGACGTGTCCATGGCAAGCAAGGGCGGAGATAACAGGTCTCGATCCAGAGTGTTCAAATCCAGACCAAGATTTTGTTTCAACCAACCAGTTGCGTATAAAGACGTCACAGTCACAGAGTACTCAACCGGTTGGTTGAAACAAAATTTTGGTCTGGATTTGAACTCTCTGGACCTGAAATCTGTTCCTGCTCCTTGGGGGGAAAAAAAACCTACATAGGCTGCGTTTTTGACTATTTTGTCAGTGGTAAATAATTGGATTTGATCAGTGTCTGTCAGCATTTGCTATGGTTGTGGACCCCTGCTTAAGACTGTATCCTGAAGGCAGGCACTCCTGCCAGATATTCGGAATCCTTGGCGTCCACAGCTGTTGACCGGAGAGCACAGAGCGGGAACCATGGTCTGTGAATCTCTCGAATGACAAAAGACAAGCCATTGTTTCAATTGAGTAGCACTTCAATGGCAGACTTACAAGAGGCTTGGCGGGAACTGGATCGAGGCAGGAGGCACGACAGAGGATAAGCGCCTTTTGTTCCAGCCTCTTTCATTCAACTGGAGGGCCTTGATGTTTCAGGCTGTTTTACTAGACACGAGAGTCACTAGTGCAACACCGCGACAATAACATCTGATCTCAGTGACGCGGGGAGTCCGGGGAGGAATTATTGTACACTGCACCACACGTGATCCAAAAAAAACACATCGCGAGTGATTTACTTTGGCAGACGTTGCCAGACTTGGGGTTCCTTTTCTGTTCAGTGTCCCTCTTCTCAACTCTTTGGGTTTTAAGCTTCCAATTGTAATTTTTTAAATTTTAAAGTTAGTACTGAATTTATGTGCAAACCTCCTGTGGCACAATTCTTAGCCTTCAGGTGTTTTATTTTCATGGAGGAACATTTAAAATGCAGTTTTGAGAAGTTTATCAGAGTAATATGGTTTTAATCTTGATTTTATGTTTTTGTGCTTTGATTCAAAACCACCACCAGTGATTTTCTTTTTTGTCAAAAATACCAGACTCGTTTGTTATGCTTGGAAGTTATGCTATATAATTTTATTTATGTAAAAAATCTTGCTAGACTCGTGGGGACCTCGAGGCCCAAGCATCAGACAAAGCAGGAGCCAACATGTCGATTTTAATCGCTCCACTGTCATCTAGATTCAGTTTAGCTTCGAACTCTCAGCTCAGAAATGACCCAAATGATATAAAACATTAGTTTTTTCTTTTTTCAAATATCAGTGGTAGAATTGTGAAATGACTCCAGTGATTAAAGTCAGATTTCATGTTTAAAAAACTGAAATGTGAAATTGGTTGTAATAATGTCATTCTTAGGGCACGCTTTTTAACGTGGTGTGACACTAGGACCCTGGGAGCCTCCCAATCCCAGTTCCCCCCAGTCCTTAGAACAATAACAATAGCAAGCTTGTTCTCCATACGGTTTGTTCTAATTCTCATATTTCAGACATCTGCATACCTTGTATATACCATGCATATGCGTATATAAAAAAATGCACATGCTAGGCAAGCATGTGGGATATCCCCATGATATTGAAGGGTATCTACCATTTCCCACCTACCCATAATGCCTTCCTTCAGGTTGGCCATTTCCTGTGGGTACAGGGTGTATCTTTCTGTTTCAAACAAGCAGTCAGGTGTGTCTTCCTGAGTATTTGTTGAATCAAAATGAGGAAAACATGGAGTCCCAGGTAATCGGGTGTTTTGGAAATTTAATTATTATGTAGCTTTAATTATGGACGTCTTGTTTAGAGAAATGATGCATTTCTAAATGGCTGCTTTCAGTAAGCTCTCATTGGGCCTTCAAGACGTCAAAATATAGCTTGTCGTTTTTTGCATTTTATACATGTTTGATGTTTGCGCACCTTGATACCATTGCGGTAGCAGCGACGATGGCAGTGTTGGGGGTTGTTCAGGCTGACGTGTGCTTGGGATAGTCTGCTGTCAAAATGCACCGCGTGCAGCTCTTGTGGGGGTGTTCCAAAGCACCGCGTGCAGCTCTTGTGGGGGTGTCCTGTCCTCAAAATTATTTCAGGACGTCCAGGTTCCTTGGGACTGGTGACTCTGACACGTTCTGCATGCTGTGCTTTACTGTATGTCTGTCTTTTTACAATTTTATCTGTCCTCCCCTTTGGTCTTTGCTGCGCTGCACCCCCCCCCCCCCCCACGATACATTCAGACTTAGAGTGCCGTTCAGAAGATGAGAAGCTAAAATCAGGTCACAGATTCCCAGGGGGAAGATCTTCCCAAGTGTGTGTGTGTGCGTGCCTGCGTGTGTGAGTGAGACAGTGTCCCAGATAAGCCCAAATTACCCACGCCTCCATCACCCCCCTCATCGTCATCAGACCTATATGAATTAACTTCTAAGGTTAGTGAGCCCCTGCGAGCAGTTATTAAAAAAAAAAGAAGAAAAAAAACTCTAGGTTTTGAAGTGTTCAAAAGCCACATCCTTGAATTCCTCAGATGAATATGGAGTAGTGTTCTGACCTGAGGGAGACAATTTGGAGCAACGGATGCATTCTTTTGGTACACATTTTAGTCCTTAAGTCCCATGCATTTTAAGTTTGAATATGTATGTTTGAAGAAAGTTTTTACTTAACTTGTTTGACTGATTTTACTGCAGAATAACAAGTTGTTTGTGAAGCCCTTTTGGAGAACGTATTGAAATATTCCAGAATAGCATTTGCACCGCATCTTGCATGGAATATGTTATAAACACATTATCAGTACAGTAGTGGTTAATAGTACTCTGAAGGTTTTTCTTAAATTAGAAAGTTCCTTGGGTTGCTTTTCAGTGCTGCACATCATCTTAAGTAAACGGCTTTTTTGAAATGTGGCACTACTTGCATTTTATATTTTCATATTAAGTTATTGACCTTACCGTTCCTTGGATGAGTAATACATTGCTTAATGCTCCAAATCAAGGTTTACAGTATTGGTTCTTTTGATGTGATGGGCCGTAATCGGTGTGGCTGTTTGAGATCACCGCCATCTCCTGCCAAATCTGACCTACAGCCACCCGCTTTTCTCCATTATAACGGAACAGTGAAGTCATGTTGGAAGAAGTGAGATTGAGGTTTTATGCTTTTAACTGTTTATATCGAACAGGCTTTATTCCATAATTAATAACATGAGGCCTTGCTGTTTACATTGAAATCTGATGGTAAGAATTTGTTGCTTAATTGCTTAAGCAATAAATGTGATGGTAACAATTTATTGCTTAATTCCTTAATTTCAGGTTAAAATGTGCAGTTGAATATTGGAAAGAAGTATCAAATAGAAATCATTGTTGATGGTTTGATAGTATAAAACGTTATAATTAAGTACAGATCCGGTTATCAGTTTTGCATGGAGACTTACCTGTTCATTGCACCTGTAGTCTATGACCAGAAGCACAGACAATGTGGTGGAGGACACCCTGAGGTGGATCCTCGCCCATCATGCCAGTCCGTTGCAGGGCACACACTCAGACAATGTCATACACTAAGGGTAATGTTTTTAGTCCAGTTGATGTGAATTGCAGGTCTTTGGATGGTGGGAAGGTGATGGTGATGCAAATGGGTAGTCGCACCTACATTAAACTTGATCGGAAGCTCATTGGGTTTCAACCCAATGGTTGGCAGTGTTGTCGCATCACCACTGGGGCCTTCAGCATCTTAATGACAAAATCTGCACCAGGGATGCGGGGAAAATGGCTAAATCTGTGCTATGACACTAAGATTTAATCTGTTCTGTATGTTTGTGTCTCATAGGGGAGCGGGATGGGATATGTGTGAAAAATAAAGAATTGCTGTGTAGCCATACTTGTGAAAAAAGCACCGATTCATTTCACATCATCTAAACTTCAACGTGATTCTTGAAGGACGACATCCTACCGAGAGAATGGGAAGCAGTCAGTATGGTGTGTGCTGCGTGTTGAGTTCTCAAATGCGTACGTAAGGAGGTGTGACCACGAGGGGCAGGCGGGGGTCTGCATCAGGTCCAACGGGTCCCGCAGACCATGTCGGTGGATATCAGGCATGACATTCCCAATGAGATCATGGAGGAGCACTGTGAATGAGGAGTCCCAATGAGGTCATGGAGGAGCACTGTGAATGAGGAGT
>JABFEB020000113.1:433592-444474 GCA_019775895.2 Stomatorhinus ivindoensis
AGTCCCAATGAGGTCATGGAGGAGCACTGTGAATGAGGAGTCCCAATGAGGTCATGGAGGAGCACTGTGAATGAGGACTCCCAATGAGATCATGGAGGAGCACTGTGAATGAGGAGTCTTGGGGTGGGGGGAGGGAGGTACATCCTTTGTCTTCACACTCCCCCTCAAACAGCTGGCATTCTCAAAGCACATAGAGCCTGAGTGCGAAATAGTAACAGAAACTTACAGCTTATGCGGTGATGGGGCCAGTATGGAGCTCAGCAGGTTCGGATGCTGTACCTGTGATCAGAAGGTCATCTGTTCAAATCCCAGGGCTGGTAAAGGCGATTTTGACATTGGACCCTTGACTGAGGCCCTTAAATCAGAGTTGTTCCAAGGACTGTCTGACTTTGCTTTCTCAGAAGTGACGTCACTTTGGATTAAAGTGGCTGGTAAATAATTTCAATGAAGTAAAAATGTACTCAGTCACAGCTTGATATACTGATGTGTCATGCATTTTAAGAAGGGCTAGATCTCTTCTACAAGGCCCATGTGTCTTATTCCGCGGGATCAATGATTAAAATCGTGGGAACATTTAAGCGTGGACACTTTGTGTCGTGGTAATTTCATGGACCTGAAGCCAAATGTATACCCTGTGTGTCCGACGTTCACGCAAGTTGCAGATCTCCTGTAGTCCGAGCTCAGAAAATGCCCTCTCACGCCTTTCCGTTCTGTTTTCTTTGTAGCCCCCAGGAGGTGGGTTACAATCACTTTTTCAGCACAGAGTTATGTACGTTCCGTCTCCCCCCCCCCCACAAAAAGAATCCTGACCTTAAATACCTGTCTGACTTTTTGTTACGTCACATATGATGACCTTCTGTGACGGCTTTGGCATATTTCGATAGGCTGAACCAATAGCATCCTTTGTGGGGGTGTTGTGTCCTCAGAAAAAACAGCACGTCAGATTCTTTGCATGTTTTTAGTAGGACACCGGGATGCAGCTTTGTTTGGTGGGGCTGTGCCCCTGACTGACTGATGACCCTCGTCATGTGACCACCTTGTTCTCTAGTGGGATTGACTGACCCTCGTCATGTGACCACCTTGTTCTCTAGTGGGATTCATTAGCTTCTCCCTCAAAGGCTCTGCAGTTAGCTCAAAGCAGCAACCAGTGTTTCTCCAGATCGCCACGCTATTTCACTGAGGGAGTAAAATTATAACCCCCCAGCTCACTCTTAACATTTTGCGTAATAACTGGTACTATAAGCCTATAATCTTTGAAAATATTGAAAGCATTGAAATTCAATTAACAGGTTTAAATAAATTCCATTAAGAAGTTTTAAATGTATTTTAAAGTGGGTAATGAAATGAAATCATGCTTGCCATTTACACAAGTACCAATACAGGTAAGTTTGGAATGCTTCTTGTCACATATCCCATAATGCTCTCCTTGGAGACACGCACATGTGTGTAAAGGTGAAAGCAAAATTTGGGGTGCGAACACAGAGGCACATTTGTCTGGCGGTCGCATGTCCATGGGCCCTTGAGCGAGGCCCCTAGCCTGCAGCTCCATGGGCACCACTGTGGGTGGCCTCCCTTCGCTGCCAAGCTTGCTCTCGCCTGCTTATGTATCTGTGTCACGGAGGCCAAGATCGGGTCGGCGAAAAGAGAATTTCCCTATGGTGATCAATAAAGTACCATTACTAATATTTTTATTCTGCCGATGATGGGATTCAAACCGGCAACCTTCTGATTGTAGGCACAGAGGCCTGATCCACTGAGCACCAAACCATCCCCTGACCACAGAATAGAATAGAGGCCCTGTGGTTTGGGATATGTTCTTCTCATTAATACTCAGGGCATGGCTAAGTGGATATTTCACACATATAGCAATGAGAACGGACAACTTTCTCAGGATTCTAACGTCTGTTCCAAACACCAGAGATGGACTTGGTTCTCCGAACTTCTGTTCTCCGCCACGTGTGTCCGAAGCCCGCCACTGCGGTCAAGACTGTCATTATGTGAAGCTGACGATTATGTACTCAGGCTTGTCCTTCATGTTTCCCACCCCTCCAGATGACTAAGCCGTTGCTCTGAGTCAGTTTATGTTCGTTTTTCAGTCAATGGAAAAGATTTATGTACATTTAAAACAACTAAGTGCCTTCGACCTGCAGCGCACGCATTCTGCTGTAGAGATACAGGATTTATTTCCTCTTAAATTCTGCTTAATGTGTATAATGGACCAGAACAGTGTTAAGGGCACTGAAATAAGTTGTGCACCTTTTTGTTTGAGAGTTTATCAGTTCATAAATCAGGGATAATTTCACTTTAAACTTTCAAACCCTTCGTTTTCCTCCTAATTATGTTTTTTCTTTATTTGTGGGTTGTAATAAATCAAAATCTGAAACGGTCTTCAGGCTATTTGCAGAAGTACTTGCATTTTAAGTGGGAAGATGTCGTTCGTGAATCTCCTAAGTTTTGTTGGATATCTCAAAAAATCTTGCATATTGTTTGCATCAATAAATTGACAATTTCCCAGTGAAGGTGACCTATATCCTGGTGTATCTGTAAATTTCTCCTCTTGTCCTTGTCGTTGCTGAGTATTATAAACCATTCTTGGGAAGGTGGGTTCACTTGGCGCTGAATGTCCAAGTCTAGAGAACTTGATGGTCCCAGGATGCTGAGTTTCAGTTCAGGATCAGTTCATTGATTAATTTAATGTTTCAAGGAAGATGAGCGTGCAAGAAAACCAGAGGTGATCAGCATAAACTCATACTTGATTCAACAGAAATCCTTTGTTTCCTATAAAATTTTACATTAAAATGTTTCTGTCCAGTTGTACGCATGTAAAGAAATGGCCATGAATTAGTGTTCATTTCTGGATGGAAGGATGGATGGATGGATGGATGCCTTTCACGAGTGCATGTACTGACAGCCCCCCCCAACCAACCACTTTGTTCTGCAGAAAAGGCGGAGGCGCATCGACCGGAGCATGATTGGTGAGCCCACTAACTTCGTGCACACGGCGCATGTGGGATCAGGAGACCTCTTCAGCGGCATGAACTCTGTGAGTGTAAAAGTGGGCCGGGCACCTCAGAGACGTTATTAACCCTGAAAGGGCCGGGGGAGACCCAGGAGTGCGTTTAAACCCCGGCAGGACAGTAGGGGCTGCTGCCGAACACGCCCTCGTAACTCCATTCTCAGACACACCCAAGAAATATTCCAAATGCAGTTTTCACTATAAACTTGGCATGTTTTCTTCTCCATAGCATTTTTCCCTCACAGTTCATAGAATACCAAGAGCTTTACCTTGCAATGGTAGATGGAGCCTGTGCTCTGCTGACGCCTTCCTTTTGCGACACGTTGGTGTCCCTCCCACAGGTGAACTCGATCCAGAACCAAATGCAGTCGAAAGGCGGCTACGGCAGCGAGACCATGCCCATCAGTGTCCAGATGCAGCTGGTGGACACCAAGGCAGGATAACTCGAAGAGCTCTGGTGGTAAGAGGCCAAGCAGAGGCACTGGCATCTGTGACCCCTTTAATTGTGATTAAAATGTCACAGCTGGCAGTCAAGTAGCTTGTGTTTATGCCCACTTGTACAGCTAGATATTGTGCTGGTGTTATAGATCCTTTTTTTAAAAGGTGGGAGGCCAAACATTTTTAAGCGGAGCCATATTTCATACAGCGTGGCCAACCTCACCATTAGCCAATGATTTGGTGAGTGACAGAAGGAGGAGCGTTCTGGGGGCCAATCAGCTTTCAGCAGGGCCAGTGCCCCTGTGACCCCGCCCTTCCTGGAATGATTCAGGATACATCTTTTTCCCTGTGATTCTGCAGTTGGACACCTTCCAGGGAACCTGCCTACCTTTTAGCCTACAAGTCTGTGTGGTACTGTCTTCACTGTTTTAAATAGTTTGGCCATTCAAAAATTAAAGATGACTGTTGACAATTCCAGTCAATTAGTAGTCAGTGCCACTTAGTATGAGGATCTTCCATGTGGCTAAAAGCTCAGTCCCAGAACTGAAGACTTGCCATAGGACCATCTTGCTTCACAATGCTTATGGCGGTTAATAAATTGCATGAATTTATTATTAATGCGATTGAGAATGAGATCGTGATGCCTGCCAAGTAAATTTATAAGCGCCAGATTCCAGTACTATGTAGCTCAGTGGGTTAGGGTGCTGTGCTTGTGATTGGAGGGTCACAGGTTCAAATCCCGTGGTTGGTTGGGTGATTTCTCAATTGGACCCTCAAATCTGACTTTCTCAAAGGGAAAAAAAAAAAGTTTGTTAATTTGTATAAATGTGTCTGCTAAGTACGCCTTCCTTTTGTCTCCGCAGCTACTTTCTAATCATCTTATTTCGTCATCCTTGCCCCTTTTCTCATCCCTCCTGCCCTCAGCGGTCACACTTCACCATCCCCCCTCCGGATGCAAGACGAGAATCAACGCCTCAACCAAACACACGTCCACATGCACATGGACTGATCCACACTTCTCTAAAAAATGGCCGCTCTCAGTGACCAGGCGCAGCTCCTGGGCCTGAAACCGTGGCCTGTCTGCTCCTCCACACTGGTACCGGCCCAGCTCCACCCAGTCCAGCCCATATGCCCACCTGAAGCGCAGATACTTTTTCTGTAATTTGCCCTGATTGTTAATTTATTTTATTTTAATTATTGGTAGTGTTAACATTTGAAACTCCAGAACCTAAAAATATATATTTTTTATTATTTGACCAGTGGTAGATGTTGATTGTGGGCAGGCGCGAGCTGTAGCCTAGAGCTGACAAAATGCCTGTTGCTAGAGAATTAAGCATTTTTATTTCATTTTTTTGCACTTTTTTGTCAGTTAAATTTCAGCTGTGGCAAATTTTATACCGCTCCATATGAAAAAAAGGTCACTTCGCTGTTTACCCTCTCAAATCCTCATTCATTTTATTTAATAAAATGTAAAAGTAACTGATGTTGGAATGACATATCTGGCATTTCGCTCGACATCCTGCTGTAAGTGTCTCCATAAAATCGATTCCACTGATCCCGAGCTGTGTATTGTGTACGTTGTGCAGTAACGTGTTAGACGTAGTTAGCATGGTCGCTCCCTGTGCTGTTGTGGCAACGATGCTCGCACGACGTTTCGTTTTATAGGTATTTTGCCAGATCCCAGCTCACAGTTCTCGCAGCGTGACCCCCATGACCAGGGGTTGGGGGCGGAGGTCTGCCAATTTTTGAACTTTTGCACATGTTATAATGATGGCACATGTCATCTTTTCCTCTCTGATGTACCAGGGCCCACTTACGACTGCCGGGCCGGCTCTGCTAGCTATGTGAGGACACGTCAGTATGTTTATCACCAACAAAGACAAGGTTACTTTTCTATCATTGCATATGGACATTTTTTTCTCAGGTCAAAAAGCATATTTTCACCTACATTAAATGCAATGTATACATGACATAATATTGCACTGTTTTCTAATGCTGAAATACAAAAAAAACAAACCAAGGAAAGTTTAAAAATAATACGAATGATAAAAAGTTCTAAAAATTAATCTGTCACTATGGTATTTTAATGCTGGAACCTTTGAACAAGCTGTAAAGGAACCATTTAGGTACTATGTACATACTATTTGAAAACATGTTCTGGAAATAAATAAATATATATTGGACAAATTTTAAAATAGTTTTGTAATTCAGTTGAATTGGTCACTGCGTCTGGGATTCAGTATTTCTCGGTAGCCATGTCTAAATGGTGTTTGCTTCAGTCGTGTTGGTCCACAGCTACAACGTAACTATACCAGGCCTGCAGTGACTTTTGTCACCCATCATCCTGTCATCTTCCATTCCAAGTGCTTAATGTTTGTAAATACTGTACTACTAGTTTTCCACAGCCTGGGGTAAATTATTTGCCTTAGTTTTTTTTTTATTGTTATTATTTGCAGTTTGTAAGAGGGGAAATGTAATATTTTCTACACTATGGTGTATTTCAGCTTAAGAGGACAGAATTCAGCAATATTTATTGTTTACCAGTGACAGAAGTGTTTCAGACAGAAACAGGAGGGATGAATGTGCCCTTCAGTGCAGACATGTTGAGTCACAAGGATGTTAAATTATACTGGTATGAAAAGCACAAAAAGAACAATACTGTTAGCAGCATAATTAATATTACCTATCTATATATACACCTGTATACTTAATGTATATCAACTAAAACATTGTAATACTGTCATATCTTCCCACTAATGAATTTCAACATCAGGGAATTCACCCATATCGACGAAGATGTTTATAGTAGTTAATGTTCTGCATATCTGAGTTTTGTACTCCTTTACATCCCATTCAGTGTTTTGCTTGTAGACTTACCAAATTTTGTTGAAATAAATTTCTTTTTGATGTTACATGGTCTGCCTTATGTTAAGCATGTGATGCTATTTGCCGTTGTTTCACAGATGTGGATTTTTCTTAAAAAGTTAGTACCAGAGAGCTTTTTCAAATGAACATTGTCTGGATACGTAGTTCATTGTGCTACTACTGGTGATTCAGACCTATTGTACCAAATTCTGGGATGTAAATCCCATCTCTGGTGCCACTTTACAATAAGGCTACCCATATAAAGGGAGCCTTATTGTAAAGTAGCACTTCATCTTGCAACTCTGGATTTATGAGCAACATCTACGAAGCTTCTGACTTGGAAGCCATGAGACGACAAAATGATAAACCTCGTGGCTTTGCCCGTTTCCCCAGAGGAAGCTGGTCAGCTGATAAACAGAAGCAGGCTAAAGACCCAAGGATGCAAGAAGAGGCTCCTGATCAAATATGCATAATGGGTCAATATTATGAAAAGCAGCGTGAGAAAATCAAGGGAAGCTTTTCCTCGGTATAGCTGTGTGTCTCCACTCTTGGGTTTTCATTTCAGATTTGAGTGCTGAATGAATGATCTCATTGAGTTTCGTAGCAGCACATTCAGCCCGTGGCATGTGGAAAAACCATTAGGCAGGATGTATGTGCTGGGAACAGATCTGCAGCTTAAACCCAGTATTTATATGTTCGCGTCATAACAGAAATGGCCAGTGGACCCTTTGGCTGTTTTTCCCCCTCGTTCTACCCTCTGATTTCCTTTATTCGCCCACAGCAGTTTCAAGCATGTGGTTCCGGGGGCGGGCGGGAGGGGGTGTTGGTCTTGCCAGAAAGCTTCCTCTGTGGGTTGTGGATTACGAGCCACAGCCTCACAGCTGGACAACCGAATGTATGACCTGCCGACCTCTGGTGGCCCTGAGGCGTGTCCTGAGCATGTCCACGATCATGCAGCAGTCACGTCAGTCTGGGATGTAGGCCACAGGGGCACCGACGGCCATCGGAGAGCAGATAATGAGTCTTCAGGACAGTGGTCTCAAACCGAAATGTATTTGTTGAATACATAACAATACAGCATACAGCAGAAGATGCAGGCAATGAAATTAGTTTCCTGGGATCCCTGTAAGGGTGAGAATAATAAAGTAGAAAGTAACAATAGCAGAATAAAATAAAGCAAAAAATTGCACTTTCATAGTGCCTTTATAATGCATTCGTAGAACATTCATAAGCAGCATGTAAGTATACCTTAAAATCCTAACATACCTTATGGCTTTAATGTACATTAATTATAAATATATGATTATTATTGTCATGTTTGTTATTTCATGCTGCTTATGAATGTTCTAAGAATGCGTTATAAAGGCATTATGAAGGCACGGGTAATGTAGAGCATTGCCAAAAATAATAATCTGTAAATTGTCCATCTGAAGAGCTCAAGAGAACATAGGTGTTCAAAAATATGACTATAGGTAGAGGATTAGGGTTATTAAAAAGAATGGCAACACCCAAAACCGTACCAGGTTATTGGGTCTCTACGTGTACCCAGGGCGTAGTTGCCAGGGATATAATGTGTCGTGGGATCAGTACAGCTTTCTGTGGGCCAGTCACGCCACACCCAAGGCACCTGGGCAACCTGTTGAAGACCCCGTTTTAAGGCATCCTGCTGTCTTCATTCCACATCAACCTAGAAAATAGAGCTGAAATGGCTGGCCAGTTTCCAGTCTCCACAACTCTTCCTGTGTTTGATTGATAGACATGAAAACGCGTCTGAGCATTGGCACTCCACAGCTGCAAATGCCCTTTTAGACAGGAACCTCTGCCATGGAGATAGACCATAGTGGACAGGAAACGTCATACTGTCGACACATTGCTAGCCTTTTGCGACACTGTTGTCCCCGAAGAAGCCTTTTGTCAAGTAGCGTTGCGTCAGGAGATGTTGTCAGAACAGTGATTTAGCACATACCATCAGCCTCTTGGCCCAGGCTATAGCAGGGTTATAATCCTGACTGTTGTGATAAGGCAATCAAGATGTGGAGCTTCGCAAGGCCAACTCATTTTTGCCCAGAGCTTTTTTCAAGCCACCGGACTCTTTGCTGCCTTTTGTTCCTCCAGGCTTTCACCACAAACAGGCGTCGCCAGGTGCATTTGCTCGTGGAACGTGCTTAGCAACTGGAATAGCTGCTTTCTGACTATTTCTGGATGCTCTTCACCTATTCTGGACTTAAGAAAGTAACAAAAGATCCGTAGGCATGTCTCAAGGAAAGATGCGTTAGTGTTCCTTTAAATGGATAGGCCTTTGATAATGAATGACGCGTCTCATTTCCATTTTTTCCCTAGGTAATAGAATGTCTGTATTGCCAGGCAACGGGATGAACGGTGACGCATTTGTTGTTATGGACAGGCATTTATCGGGTGACAGATAGCGGCTCTCTTGTCTTTTTCCCTCGGATGCAAGAGAAAGGGGACAGAATGTTGGATCATTATTATGGGTGTCAGTTTAGGAAAGTCACATCCTCTCTTATGGCCGATGAAACTGAATATTTGTATGTTCACTCTAATTACTTTGGATATCAAGTAATAGTCTGTTCACTAATCTAGCCTATGTTAATTTAGCTGTGGACAAAATCAGGGATGCGCTTGCTGTAACCTTGGAATCATTTTGGTGTAGTTTGATTTTTTTTGGAGGGAGAGGGGTCAGTTGTGTCCAGGTATTAGCCTGGGGTAAGTATTTGACGCAAAGTAGCATGATAAGAGGAGAGGTTAAAACAATGAAGCCTTTGCTTTGATGGCATGTGTAAGTGCATTTTATGATAAATCAAAGGGAGAGGGCACATTTATGCACAGAAAACATTTCAGACCAGCATAAACTTGTCAAGTCTGCCGTGAAATGTCACAGATGTGTAGAAATTGAGCCACCTCTATAGTCACAGATTTGGACCTTGGTTCCATTCTGTTAGAGGCGCCAGCTTACCTTCATTCTGATTTACCATAGTCGGGGTGACGTCTGGTTTAAATGTGTGAGGAAACAGGCGGGATGCATATGAAAAAGTCAGCATCATTCAGGGAAAGCAGTTTTTCGTGTTACTGTTTTTTTTTCATTTAAATAAAGCCTCCTGGCCTCCTGATGGAGTTCGACTCATGCTATCCCTCTCGCTTTCCAGCTGCTTGTCAGAAATTGCAGGCTGTTTATGGCAACACCTTTAAATCCATTTTAATAAACAAAGCATCTGATTCAGTTAGATCTGCACTGTGACAGTTGACAGCTCTGAACTGATCACTGATGTGCTTGATATTCCACCATCACTTTGGAACCAGTTTCTCTGAAATTGAACTCTCTTCTTCCTGGATGTCTAGCACAATTTATCTATCTATCTGCGGGCACAGATCTCTGCCTCACAGATATCCAAGTCATCTTCTGGGCTTCCTTTATGCCTGAGCTACCAGAACTCAGTGCACCCGGAAAACAGCCACCTGTCTGGATCTCGGTCTCTGCAGGTGTGCACTGTAAACTTCTCCTCCCTTGGCTCTTGACACCCTCTTGGATACTGCTTCTGCTATGGCAAGCCAAGAAACGGTCTGCTGCTGTGAAACAATTCTGAACGTCGTCAGCTGCTGAGTTTCTCCTGGTCTTCTGCACAAGGCGCTCGGTGCTTGGGGCCAAATAAATAGTTTCTCCTCCCAGAACATCACCTCTCTCTCTATCTCTGCACAGAATGCTTCATCCATAGCCACACTCAGCTTCTGACTGGAATCTGTCTATCTGTCGCAAGCTGATGATTAACCTTCTTAGGTTTTATCTCCACCCTGAGGAACTGATTACCCCTCTCTTCCAAGAGCCCACTAGTGAGTGCTTAAAATACCATTAGGAGCCAAGTCATGCTCATTATCTTTGATTTCATTTGTTCCTTTGACTGTAAGCTCTTCTGGCATGGTGCTCCAACACGTCATTTAATATAACCATTACAAGCCCATCACTGAGGGACCGCTTTAGTTGTCTTCAGTGGCATTCCTGAGGACTCTGCAAAGAAAGATGGAGGCTTCATTCTGGACAGAAGAACTCAGCTCCTTCAACATCCCCGCTAAGACCTCTATAACTTTCATCTTGAAGTTATACAAATGTTCCATGTCTAAAGGCATGAAAATCACCATCACGGGTCTTTTTGATGCTGGGTCTTAGGCGGTGGCATGACCCCCCCCCCAAAACCAGAACTCCTAAACTTCAGGAAAAGCCTGAAAACCCAGCAACCTCAGGCTATATTTCAGGGTGGATATTCTAAGGCCATGTGACACTGACCTGTTGTATGTCCTTTCAGTGTAGTTTTCCTGATTTATCACTTTACATGACTGTATCTATTATGTTCTGCACCTGTTTCTCTGGTTAGTAGGCCTGATATAACAATATCCATCCATCCATCCATCCATTTTCTATACCCGCTTATCCGGAGCCTACCCGGAAGCAACGGGCACAAGGCAGGGAACAACTCTGGACAGGGGGCCAGCCCATCGCAGGGCACACTCACACACCATCCACACACACAGGCAATTTAGCAACTCCAATCA
>JABFEB020000113.1:465517-479433 GCA_019775895.2 Stomatorhinus ivindoensis
GGGGGGTGGGGGGGGGGGGGGGGCGTTCTGATGTTCTTGCATTTTGTGACATACCACATTAGAGGGACTTCTGCTGGTCAAGTGAGGCCATGTGTGCAGTGACGTGTCATGCTTGTGGTCGTATCCACTGACCTGAGCTGTATTTGCCATGGCCTCATGGTTTTGCTAGTAGCTATCGATAGAAGTGCGCCAACTGAGCGATCCACAGGCGGCATCAGCCAGTGACAGCCTGAAAAGCAGTGCTTGGCTACCTGCCAGTAGTACTTTTCAGAGGCATCATCAGAAGCAGATCCCATGGTGGGAACTACGTGCAGCAGGTGAGATGGTCAAGATGCCAGAGAGGTTTTGGAAGAGAACCCTGATAAAAAGGCCACTTGAACCATATGTAGATGTGTGTCTTGGAGGAACAAAATGCCAAGAGGTTCAGTGCCACAGAATTGATATAAATCATTTTCAGGTGTATGAACTGACTGAGTATGACTCAATCATCAAACAAAAAGGAGGAAATGCCAGCCTTTATAAATTAATTTTGGTTTCTTATATATTTATTATACTTAACTGGTGCTTTTCCAGATTTGGTGTGAATAGGTAACACATTTTTAAATGATTTTTCTTAACTGTTGTCTTTTCTTTTGGTTCTGGGCAGACATTTAAAAAAGATACTTGAAATAATGTCTATAAATGTTTAGATGAATAACATTCTTCTGTCCATACATCTCATACATGAGTTGCATAATTGAAATATTGTATTTTTTTCATGCCTGTACTTACCACTGAGTCCTCAGTATTTTTTTCTGCAGCTCCAATAACCGCGATTCGTTATGGGACACATCTAGCGGCCCTGAATTTATTAATATTTTAATTCTATAAATGAAGTATTTTAGGACATTTGACTCTTCCTGGTTGAATGAACTTTTAAGTCGACTTAAATATAGGAATGTACCATGTGCTCCATAATGCCATTTTTTGGTTTTGGTCCAAAAGTATTGACTGCAGGGTTTTTAAACGTCTATTCTGGTGCACCCCTATAAATGAAAAATAGACTGTTCCTAGAATGTGTACCTTTTTAATGAGAAATGGGGAAAATGCATCATTCTAGCTTTTTGGGAAATGTATACAGTATGGTTGGGATCCTATAGGGAGTAGAGTAAACCTCCCTCTTAAGCTTGAAGGTTGCTTGAACTGGCTTTGTCTGAACCTAATTACCCAATTATTCTAGACGATGCATTAACCCAGATTTATGGATTACAGTTCCAATGAAAGTTTGCCTGGTTTTTCCGCAAAGACTTATTTTAGATCAATAAAAGCAGTTACATTCAGTTGTCTGCCTTAAAATTGCATGACATTTTAAACAGGCACTTTTAATGAGAGCTTTTGAAGAGTGTCTCCTAGTATTGTAAGAATGATCACAACAGAACATGATTTTGAAACTGTCATCTATGCTGGCCCAGAGAAGAATTTGACCAAGTAGAGGGACACAGCACTCGACTCATAGCTGCTAGATTTTACTTTGATTTGAAGCCAATTATTTTTCACCCATGGATGTTGAATGCTTTGGGTTGCCTTATTCCCACTGTTGGGACCGGATGAGAAAAGTCTTGGAGATAGAGATAGGGTCACCTCCCATGGCAAGACTAACTGTTACTATTGTTGGCTTCTGTTTTGTACTTAGCCACTTAGGAAAGGGAAGCTGTCACAGTTAGCATTGGGCTGTATAACGTCCCGCTGACTCGATATTCAAAATAATCACGCTTTTCCAAAACCGTTGCAAGTGGACTTCCTTTGTCGTCGTTATCAGCCACGATCTGGTCAACGCTGAAGATGCTGCTTTGAGTCACGCAGAGACAACTGACGAGCCACACAGTGAACCAGTAATGTCTGTCCAAGGGAATGTTAAATTATAACTCAAGTTAAAACAGTGCAGCTATTTAACTATTTGGAAGGAAGAATGAGGGGAAAAAAAAGCTGGTTGCACCCCAAAGTGGGAGCATATGTTATCCAAAGCTCTCGTCCATATGGATGGTCTTTAGATTAGAATTAATATGGCTCTTTTTTTCAACGTGCAGTAAAGCGTGACTCATGTGGAGTTTGTTAAAGACACCCTTAAAGCCATTGTGTATTGTGATAGCCAGAACCAATTCAGCCACCAGTATCAGGAACCTTAAAATAACTGCTGAAGTCTGACAGGCCTATTTGACTCGTTAATGCTGGACGTTAATATTTGTGTTTGTTTAATTTCTCCACGCTGCCGTTTTGCTGACTCCGGGTTGTTTTTCCTTTGGCAATATGAAGCCTTAATCCATTCACACCCATTGCATTTAGGGCTGCGGGTCGGCATTTTCCACAGGCTACCCAAATCACGGCGTAGGACCGGCCTGGGCAGAGCTCGGAGCCAGTGGACATCGGCACGTGCTGAAGGGAAAAGAGCTTCAGCATCATCACTGTAGTATTTCGCAATTTATTCTTTTTCTCTAATGAAGCAAAGAAAACATTCTGTATCTTTTTTTTTTTTTGACTATGTCTGTTTTTGCTCTACCGAGAGTGTTTGAGGAGAGACTTTCCATACCGTGGTTATCTTGCACTGTAACTCTATGCTATAACCAGAGGTGAACTGAGGGCCTGCTCCCGGTCTTTTGCAGTTAGGGTCTCGTGAAATTTACAAGCAGGTTTAGGCCACATGAATGAGTCGGCAGCTGCGTGCTGCGCCTTGGTTACTGCTCATTTTATGTAAAAGCTTGGTGGTGGAAGGGAAAAATAAAGCGGGTTGTGTGTTGCTTTTAAGCAGATCTTCGCCAATGGTATCTTTACCGCAAACAGTCTGTGCTGCAGTGTCTAGTAATCGGAATTTTAGACATCAGGTGGTTATGACTAAGCTGTAATGCAATGTATTGTTGTTCTTTAGTAGATTTTGTAATAAATATCAGGCCCAGACTTTGGCTTGCTTTCTTTTTATTAGAACTACGGGCTTCAACACATGAGTTCGGACTGCATCTTCATCATTTTGATTACATTGCATTGTCCACATACTGAGGGTATCAATATTCTGGGTAGCATGGTGTTTTAATTTTTGGTCCCTGTACATTTAATATTTTCATTGCATACGATGGAAATTTAAAGACCATTGCTGCTTATTGGCCACTGCAATATGTCACAAGACTTTGATGGGATTGATGATCACTGGATGGAGGCGGATGAAGATGGTGGTAGTGGTGGTGATGAAGATACCAGGCCTACATTTTGATTTCAAGCAAAACACAATAAATACTGGAGAACTGATTAGTTTAATCAAGCCAGGGCAAAACATTTTGCTTAACGTGCTCTGAAAGTCCATGAAATATAAACACTGCAGTGAATTTAGTGTCTTAATTGAGTTTAGGGTCTTTTGTCCCTCGTAAAAATATTCTGCAGATCTCTTGCAGAGGTTGTTATACTTAATGATAATTACCTTTTTAGTCCATAAAACACAAAAGCCTTCATGTAGTTTTGGCAGGTACACCAGCTTGCAGTGGGCAGTATGTCCTCGGTCGCCTGAAATGCTGATGCGCGTGTGCTTAATGAGACGTCCAGTTAATGGTCTTCGTTACCGAGGCAGACACCCCGTTGCTGGTGATCAGGTTGCTGGGAAGCGGCAACACTGTAAATGCCGTTGAGTGGTTTGTGGAGGAAATGCCCAATTCTGTGGTGAATGAGATCCTCCCCCCCGCCCCTGTGTTTTTATGTGGCACCTTGAAGGTGTCTATTTGAAATAGTTTGCATAGCTTCACACTGTGCCGTCTAGAGGGCCCGTGCTGGTGCTGCTGGTGTGGCGTTTGGCTCCGGGCCGCCGCAGATGAGAGGCGGCTGATAAGCTCGAGGGTCGTGGTACCCAGCTAAGCCAGGAAGACGTTTCCACTGCTGCTTCACACAGGACTCCTACGTACGCGGTTACGTGGAAAAAAAATGTCAGATTGGCTCGGGAATATGAGAGTGGCCACCACACAGGGAGAAAACCATTCAGGAACGAGGGGCCCAATAGTGGAGTTTATTACCACTCAAATCATTAATTTGCATGGGGCCCCCTCTTGGCTATAAACAGTTACTACACTAAATATTCAACAAACGCGATTTAAGAGATCCTAAAGCAACGTGTCCTGCTGAAGAATCAGCTAGCAACAATCTACAGACATTCTTCGTTACCTAATTTAGTTTTTGAAATATCAGACAGAAACAACAAACACCCCTGCTGGGGTCCAGACATATTTTCCTTTCCAAATACCCCCTTCCTTTGGGGGGGTCAGCGGGGGGCAGTGCGTGATGTGTTTTTTTGCCCCCCCCCCACCCAAGTGCAAATTCTGCCTTTGCCCCCCCACCATTGTCAAGATAGATTACACTCCAAAGTATTTCTTAAGATTGGAAACCCTTGTCAGTCAGTGAATTAGATGCTAGTCTTTGAGATCACAGTTAGTCACTGTCTGCTTTTTCAAATGGTTGCAGCTTTTGTTTCCCATAAATTGTTTGTTCCTGGGTGTCCTGAAAGAAAATTATTGTCGCACGTGTGATACTTGTGTTCAGAAGTGTTTGTAGTGGATAGACTCCTCGCAGCCCCCAGCACAGCTGTTTGTGCTGGGGTTTAATTAGCCCAAACCTGGTATACCAGGTGGGTTCGTCTTGTGCGGTGATGTCAGGTCTTGCTGTAATCGGCTCTGAAGTCACTCGCTAGAGGAGATTAGAGTACTGGAATGTTCTCAAAAAAAAGTGATGGATAGATTACGCCACCTACTGTGTGGCTGGTAGGGAATCCTCTTGCCATTTTTTATTTGCCTGCAAGCGGTCTTTAAAATCCCCCCCGAGCCGTGCTGGGAGCCTCCAGTCTTGTGCAGGTCAGAGGAATGTGCGTTTCCCTGGTTATGACTCCGCTTTATTAACCCGTAGTTTTGTGAAGTTTGCCGTGTGTCGGGTCGCACTCCTTGGCTGCTGAGACCGGATACTGCGACTCAGCTCCTCTCCTCTTCATCTGCGCTATAAATCCCCCAGTCTGAATAGTCACTGATGGGTTTTGTGCCGTTTGTGTGTCACTGTTCGCTTCACGACGCTCCCCCTGGGAGTCCGAATCTGAAAGTATCGCTGCCTTTCTGTCACATAAATACAGGATAGCGGAAGAACTGAGACACCAGCAATAGCATGGAGGTTGAATATCCGAGGTAAACGAGAACAGCAGCACACCATGATGATCTGGAGACAAAAGCAGCCCTGCTATATCTGTCCTGCTCTCTGCTTTTTACAGATACTTGACTTGTATCCCTTCTCTAATCTTTTTTCAAAGGACTCGATGACGAATACCTTTCCTTTCACTTTATTTTAAGACCCTGGTGACATTTCCGGTCATATTGGGGATGTTTGAGTAGATTTACAGTTTGTTAAATGATTCCAATGTCTTTGGCAGACAAAACGGAAATGGGAAATACGGCAGATTTGTAGTAGCATGGAGATTCAAAGTAGCAATTCTCCAAAATCTATGTTCACGTGCTGATGTGCACCTAGGGAATTCTGTGAATTTTCCTGTTAATTTCCATGGAAAGTTTCCGACTTGGAATATTTCCAAAATTCCCCATCTTAACCTCCCATGAAATGGAAAGTTTCTGGAAAATTTCCACCCTTTTGCAACCTTATGTGTACCCTCAGGGTGCAAGCTGCAATTTCATGGTGAACCTGATGTATCATTTCACTGCTGATTTTATTGTATTGCAGTTTACAGGCATGTTATGCTTTATCATTTGTGTATGATCTTATGACTCACCAAATGCATTTTATTAATAAGCCAATGTGTAAAGTGATTTTCAATGATGGACAACTTGAGCAATCCGAATGCAAGCATGGTTAGACTTCAATCGTCCTGCTTACGGTGCTGCCAGTTCTGGATGGATAGTGTATCCAAGGTTAATTTCTGCTTCCTTGAAGGACACTGTTTATATCTATAATATTTACACTGAATGCTTGTAAATTTAAGTCTTTTGGTCTGACTTGCTGAACTATTTTGGTCCTTAATAAGCCATTAGACAGGATTCTTGAATCTGTTTTTAATCTGCTGCTTAAACAGCCACAGGACCATTGTCTCATTCTTGATAGTGCATTCTTCCACAGCTGCGTAATCTTGTTTTAAAATCAACAGCCTCATTTTATGTATTTATATATAATGTGTTTTCCCTCATAATCTTGTGGTTCTTTTGTTTAATTAAAACAAATGGGAACCATTTCAGACACTCTGCTTTTCATGGGAGCCTTTTGATCTGGATGGCCGTGTTTCTCTCTCTCTCACACTTTCACTCTCTCTCTCACTCTCACTCTCTCAAATCCAAAGTCATTTGATGGACTATGTTTTGAACCCAGGGAGTGCAATAACCTTTCAGGAGGGCTGGTGACGTTAGGCGCCATCTGTGGGTTTGTTATCTCAGTAATAGGAGGCTGGTCGACGGAAACGCCTAACCCATTTTGGCCAATGTTTTCCTTTGACGGTCGAAGCGCACCGCTCGCGGAAGTAGTACGCACGTAGTTGCAATTTTATGACCTTCTGGATGGCCCCTTCTGTCACTTTTGCAGATGCACAGCTTGGTTGTGGTGGCTGTGGCCAGGCAAGCTTGGTGGAATATGCAGGAATCTGACCTGTCTGCCCATAGATGACATTGCAGTGGCAGACAGTAGAATATGCATGTTCAATATTTTATTACTTACTGGCCTGATTTGTACCTGAAGCGAGTGCTTTGGTGTTCAGCTACACTCACCCATGTCATCTTGAGAGGGGACACGTCTTTGTCTCGACGTCCATTCTCTGACTGCCAGGTGGGAAAGTTGTGATAAATTTTTCATACCTGAATTTTATTAACTGAATTTCAGCATCACGGTGAAGCTTCAAAAACGTAATAAATGCTTAACGTGATGCCACTAATACCAACCAGAAAGTTTCTCTACAAAGTCTTGAGCACCAATCAAAATGTCATGGACTGCAGGACCATCCTTCACTGAACTTTTGCTCCTCACCTCATTGAAGTCCTTGTCTTTTATCTTCTAACTGGCAGATACTTCAAAGGGTGAGACCGTTACATCTGAGCTGGACCTTGTTGTTTTGTGTGTTTGGTATTTATTTATTTATTTATTTAAAAACTTAACTCGGATTAAATTACCGCTTGTGAAGTTGCTGGTTGTGGATTAAATCTCATTCTGGCGCTCACTGTTATCGAAGTAGCATTTCGCAAGCTTGCGCTTACTACTTAACTACCCTAGTGCAAGTAAATGTTATTCTTTTAAAAAAAATACTAGTCTGTGACTGTTGGCAACTGACAGAATAAAAAAATATATTATTGACTTAACAGAGGCATGCAGATTATCGAAGCACAAGTAGTCTCACAGAGGATTTTTATTTGAACTTATTCCACATGATGCAGTTATGACTTGTGAGTTGTCTGATTAGAGATGCAAGTTTCCTGAAACAAAAAGAACAGCCGTTGGTGTAACATTTCAAAGAAAACAAGAAGCCGTTATTTTTTTTCTTGAGACAAAAATAGACTGCTATACAAATGTGTACAAAGATGTAGCAGGTACCTCTTTGTTATAATACGAGTTTAGTTTTGAGGAAACAAGGATTGTTTTATTAATGTCTCGGTGTTTGTGTGTGGGGGATGTGTGTCATGGCATCTGCTTCTAATTACCAACCTTCTGCAATCACTCATAGCCGATGTCATTGGCAGGAGGATGGACTGCAGGCTTCTGATGTCATGATGTTTACAGCTTCCTCTCCTGATTAAATCAGCTCTTGTCCTAAGCATTTATGGTTCCTTGCGCTAAAAACTTTCCATTCTTTCCTGCCAAATTCCCACAGCAAAATTTCAGCTTTTTTTTGCCTCTTCAATTCGCCGATTGCTGTCAGAATGTTAATTCTCCTTAAAGTGCTGTAGATGACTCGTGTTTCTATACTGCAGTGCCGAGCGATGTTATATAATGCTGCGCCATTGCAGAATTTTCTAGATTGATCCAAAGGACACGCATCATGTCACTTGCTCAGTGGTATATGTCTAATCTCTTTGTACACTTTATAATTTACTTTTCAGGAACCGTGCTGTGCCAGAATTATATGCTTATGAAATGGTATTACCCATTTGGTAAATGGTGCATATAAGAGTTCTGTCAAGTACTTGGTTAATCTGAGCACAGTAGTTCAGGCACACTCTTGATCTTGTGAAGCCAGTGGATGTGTTGTGGGTTATTTATGAACTGTGTGAGCAAACACATTTTCCCAGTTTGACTTTTCACAACCTTTGCACAGATTTGTGCATTAGTGAGGTGCCTTGGTATTTTTGGTATTTTCATCCTGTCTTTGCTGAGCATTTAAAGGGATTATCAGTTTGTTAATGGTGCGTCTGCCTGCCGTAATCGTACAGCCAGATAGTACTGGAAATGAAAGCGGAAAATGGGTTGGATGCCAGGACTTCTTGGAGAAAATGCAATATTTAAAAATTTTCCATAATCTTAGCACTGTAACTCAATTCCGTACAAATACATAGTAAACACTCTCTCTTCTTCACCTGAAAATGCTCTCTTTTTCTTTCCCTAACAACACCATAATTGTTGTTGTTGATTTCTCGGGACGGCTTTTTCCTCCCCCCTCGTCTCTGTGGGTAAACATTCTATAAAACAGTTGAGGGCCGGCCGATCCCTTCTAGGCCCTGCTTAATTAATTTTCGTGTGTCTATGAGCCGCGTCTGGCTCTGCTCAGGCACCTCCTCCCTCTCACACTCTGCCCTTTATCCACCTGTCAAAATCTCCCCCCTGCCAAATACTACAGAGGAGTAAAGAAAATTCAGCCAGCAGGACCAAGTAGACATTTTAAAGGCAATTTAATCTAATTAAAATCCAATTTCACTTCCTTCGATTAGTTTTAGTTGAAGAAATCTGTTTCATTTAATGAAAATACCCTTACATTTTGATTGTTTTAGGAACCTAAGGCAAATATATCTGTTAGCTTTAGTTTTTGGACTGACAGTGTGTCAGACTTTAAAAAGGCATTTTCATATATAAATAAGCATGATAGTCTGAATTTCTAAATTGGGCTAAATAGAGTAATGGTTTTGACAGGCTTCCCCCTCCTACAGTCACTAGAGCAGAACTGCAGATGCATTTTCCAGACTGTTCCGCTTTTCCCCCATGGTTGAGGTTTTATCAAGCCGCCCTCAACAGTGTGAGCTTGTAAGTGGATGAGCTCCGGGTCTCACGACTGCCTTGTGTCAATGCACGTGTCAGCGAACGACCGCCCCAGACAACTGCTGCAGCCATTAGCATACAGGTAGAGATGGATTCTTATTGCTTTCAGATGTTCTTCCTTCCAGAATGAAGGAGTTTTTCTGTTTCTGTCATCGGGATGTTCAGATTAAGATCTGACTGAGGATTTTCTCCCTGGTCATTTGCCTTGATGCGGCAGTGCAGACAGGGCCATTGAATTAAATTTTTAACGTTACCTCTCCTTAATTTAAAACTTCTTGATTTGCACTAAATTTATTATCCAGGAAAATGCTATGTAAAAAAACGCACAAAAAATACAGTGTAAAAAATTTAGTTCATGGGCATTAAAATCTTCTGTAATAAGCCTAAGAAACTGGGCAAATGGTGTGGGTGTATTAATGAATCTGTGATTTAATATCCTACATTACATCCCTTTTTATCTATTAAAAAGCAGAAATGCAAGAAAGGCAGATAATACATCACATTATTCATGAGCGTCTTTACGGAAGCCCTTGCTATCTCATGGGTGTGAAACCAAAACAGGAAAAGGGGTATTTTATTAAGAATGCAGCACACCTACAGTTGAAAAGGTCAGCTGCTTAATCATTACGCTACCTGTTGCACCTATATAAACAAAAGGAAGTCGATGTAATTGGTTAGGGAGCTGTTGTAATAAGGTAGCGAAACAGTGACCAATAAGCTGATTGTCTTGCCCCTCCTGGAGTCGTATTCTGGCTTAGATCGTTTGTCGGCATTCACAGAAGATATCATGCTTAATTTTTGCACAAAGCTTCAGCCATGTTGACGTATAATTAGGCTTACGGCAGGCTGAATATCATGTTGACGCCCCGGCAGGCTTACGCAGTAGAAGGACCTCGTCTGCTCAGTAGGCTTGGTCTGCACTGTCTGTAGACACTCATTTTTATGAATGGGAATTCAGTCTGATAGGAAATTGACAGTGGGGAAAGTGACCAGTTCCCCCTCCACCCAAGTGACCAAGCAAGGGAACACATTGCCGTTTGACCTTACAGAGTATCTGAGAGCAGACATGGCCAGGGGATATTCCGAGATGTCAGAACGCCCAGAGGGGCTTCCATTGTGCTGTGGTCCACACAGCCAGGCCTGACTTGGGCGTCCAAATGATACCCTCCTCCAGTCAGCGCCTCTCCTTACGGCATCCTGTAACCCAACACAGTCCCTTTGTGTCCTCCAAGTGGTCCTGCCCTGCCGTGTGTATTTACGGCCACTTGGTTTCCTCGGGTGCGATTGTAATGGCTGAATAAATGAAAGTCATCTCTTAGGGCCGTCCTGGTGTTAAGAAAGGGCTCTTATCTCGAGCTGCATTGATTGCAGTAGCTATTTTAACCAGTGGATATTCAACACTCAAAACCGGGGTCATAGCTGATGGCCAAGCACAAATTAATGTTGCTCGATTTTGTCAACGCTCTGCTCGATTTTGTACTTTTTTTTTTCATTTGCTTGCTGTTTCTCCACTGGGTTCTTCTGCCCTGTTTGAAGATGCACGGCCCTTGGAATGCACGAGTTGGTGGCCACGTTTATGGGGTCTCCGTGGTTTGTGGAATAGCTCGTGGTTTATGGCCAAGGAACTGAAGCCACATATTTTGGCATGTTGTCGCGAGTCTGCCTTATAAAACCTATTGTAACAAAAGTATATTGTGTCCTGCGTGCGGGAATTTATGATTCTGCATAAATCATGTAGGTTGTGTGGACTGCTGTCATTGCAGGATGTTTTAAGATGTGGTGCGTCACAGCAGGAAAATGATTTGATCCCATATTAATATTCCATCGTTCAATTTTATTATATAGTTGGGGCAGAACAGGGTTCTTTTTTTTTTTTTTTAGATATAGACCTAGTGTCCTCTAGCTCATATCTTGGATCCAGAGTTTCAGATTCCCTTTGATAGGATGAAGGCGATGGACTTTCTTGTTTGATTGTCTAAAGCTTCGGCCAGTGGGGATGAGGGGTGTTACTTTCTACACGACCAGTGCGTATTCGGTGCTTGTGTTTATGACCACTTTCACGGCTGGAGCGTGGCGACCCTTGGCACTTTACTAAGGGTTCTTAGCCGTATGGGGGTGGGGCACCCTTAGCCTGCAGCAGCTGGAGCCGGCCTTGGTTCCGGAATGGTGCATTAACATTTTTGCATGCGTAAAAGCTTGGGCTTATAGAAGGCTTCTATGTGAATCTCCTGGGAGAAAGTAACACTTAAGGGTTTGTCAGGGAAATAGACATGCTTTTCACATTAAGAGCTTTAACAATACCAGAGCCCAGCCATTTCGGTCGGTTCTGTTGTCTGTCCAAGTATAATATTCCTGGGATGTTAATGTTGGAGAAGTATCTGCATGATGGATGCACATCATAACTTCTCATAAATCTAAAGGAATTATTCAAGCACCCCATGAACCTGTCGTGTTCTTGGAGAAGGGTGGGGGTGTTCGGCTGATGGGGGGGGTTCTGAATGGGCGATGCTTAGCTTGGCTTACAGTTCAGTGCTCGGTGATGTGCTTGTACGTGTCTCGAGCTTTGATCGGAGTGCAGTTATAGCAATTTAACACTTTGCTTGCGGACGCCCTTGACGATTTGTTGGCGGATGGTGCGGTTCGGTGACTTAAGTAAAAGCAGAGAATCTTGACAGTGTGAAAACATTGTTTTATGGCCTGTTAATGGTACACTGTAATGAAATAGATGAATGAAATGATTTGGCCAGCATGTTGGCCCTGTGGGGTGGTGCTATCGCCTAACCACTTGAGGCTCGTGGGTCGGCATCCATGCCTGGTTCTGTCTGGGAGTTTGTTTTCTCCTCGTGTTCTTGTGGGCATCTGTAATTTTGTTGGTCTAAATTGATGAGTGTGTGTGTGGATTATGTAAATTTTACATTGTGGGGACCAAAGGTACTCCACAATGTGATAAAAATCTGATATTTTGACTTTGGAGGGGGGCAATTTTCAGGTCCACAGAAAGATCTGTGAATGAGATCAAAAAACTAAAAATGGGTAAAGTTTTGGTTTGTTTGGTTATTTATGATTAAGGTTAGGGCTGAGTAGGGGTTAAGGTACCCATTTTAGGATTAGCGTTTTCCCCATAGAAATGAATGGAGATTCCCCACAAAAATATACAATGATACCTCAGAACTCGATTCTAATCCGTTCAGAACTCCGGATCGAATCCTAAAAAGTTAGTTATGATCGAATTTTCCCCATAAAAATAATGGAAAACCAATTAATTGGTTCCCGGCCCCAAAAAATTACACCTATATGTTTTCTTTTAGCCTTTAAACACAAAATGAACCGGATAAAACAAGAAGAGCATATACTGTACTAAAAACATATTAAAATAATGAATAAGAAATCTTTATTTTAAAATGTATTTACTGTTAAATGTAGTTAGTCTATCATTGTCTTTTTATGTATGTATTTTTACTGTCTAAATATATGTATTCAGCTAGTGTAAACATGCACGGTGCTATCACAGCGAATGCGATGCTGAGACTGAAGCGTTACCCTATGTTTCCGCAGAGAGACGTGCTGCATGACTCATTTCCCAACGCACAAGTTATCTTAGGTCGGTGTTCATGGTTTGACTTCTGAGATTCAGATCGACCTCTAGGTAATTTTTTTTCTAACCAGTGGGTCGACTTTTAAGAAATTCGAGTTCTGATGAGTTTGAGAACTGAGGTACTACTATAATTACAAACCTGTGTGTGTAGGGGGGGTTTAGGCATGCATTATATTGTGGGGACCAAATGTCCTCATAATGTGATTAAAAACCTGCCATTTTGACATTGTCTAGACTATTATTTCAGTCCCCACAAGGGAAAACTCAATTTTCTAAAAAATCTTACTGCAACCAAAAAGCTAAATATGCCAAAATTATTTTGTTTGGTTACTTATGGTAAAGTTTATGGCTGGGCAGGGGTTAAAGTTGTCAGGTGTGTGTGTGTGTGTGTTCGTCCGTCCGTTCGTTCACAAACATCTCCCAGTGGAAGAAAACCAGGCCTGAGTTCTCTCTGTTTCATACTGGGTTTGTTCTAAGTTCTGGAGGAGTGTTGAATATGGCGGTGTGTTGGAATATGGCGGTGTGTTGGAATATAAGTGGTTTATCATCACGCATCATAAAATTATGCATGGGATTAGTTTACCACAAGTGAATATGGAATAGGGCTGGCACGATTATTCAACGTAATTGACATTGATTATAAAAATGTTGCGACGTGGAATTTTGGTGTCGACGCGTTGTGTAAAGCCATGTACATGTTTTGTAACTGCAATGCAATATGTGATAAGCTAAACGTATTGTAAGGGAAAGTACTTTATCCCCCTGGGAGCATGTTAACGCCGTCCTTTTAAGAATCATGCAACAAAACAGCCTGCTAATAACTGAACTTTACTGTCCACCTGAGGATCTCTTTGCAACTCGAGAGCTACAATATTTTAATTATAGGACCTGTGGCATGGTTTTCATTTCAAGTTATCCTGCTAATAAGCCAGCTAGTTGTTTCACTGCTGGCACTGGTGATACTACGCCAATTTTAGACTGAATTCTGATATAGTTTTGTCTAATATTGCCAGTACCGTCAGTGCTGCCCTTGTGTCATTAATATTTATGAGCGATCTCCTACCACCCTGCAAAAAGAAAATTTGCTGCC
>JABFEB020000113.1:479533-489802 GCA_019775895.2 Stomatorhinus ivindoensis
AAAGAACAATAGCAGTAGGATAAAATAAAATGCGGCTCACTGGCGAGTTGTGCTATTTTTAGAACTGGTCCACAGGTCACTCGTGGTCCTTGTGGGCTTCCTGGTGCCCACGGGCACCATGTTGGTGAGCCCTCCTCTGGAGAAACGCACGGCTAAAAAGGCTCGTACGCAGTCTTCCAAAGTTTGGGAATACTTCAGTCACGACACCAACAGTGGAGTAGTTCGCAGACTCTGCAAAATGCAGATGCCTAAACTCTCCCGTCTTGTTATTTATCATGGTTTTTCTTATTTCTTGGTTCATGCACTTATGTTTCTTACGATTTGCTTTTTTTGTTAATAATGCTCTAATGTTCAAGAAATGTTTTAATAAATTTGAAATGTTAATGAGAATTTCAGATTTGTGTGGGAGGGGGTGAATTGTATTGAATGACTTGATCTTGAAAATAAGTGCTTATCAATAAATTTATCATCAGATCAATCGAAAAGTCAGATGTTAGATTAGTCAAAAAAAAAAAAAAATATTGCTAGATTAATTGTTTAAAGAATAATAATTTTGGACAGCACTAATTTGGAATAATTCAAGACAAGTTAATGTCGTCAAGAAATGTTTAAGTTGGACAAACTGTCTAAGCCGGAAACTAATTACATTTCTTCCTTTACGACACAGACTTTGTCAGCCTTAGGTAAATATTCAGCCGCAGGCTTTAGCTACTCAAGCCCAGCAATTAGCAAATAGCTGAGCATGAATCAAGGTTTACGGCGCATGCAGTCGGCTGTGTGCGGGATGTGATTTCCCCTTGCTTTTGGACCCCGGAGTATGGACTCAGTTTTCCCATCTAGAGTTGCAGTCCAAGTTTAACCCAAATCCCCCCCCCCCCTTTGGAATAAGATGCCGGGATAACTGTTTTTAATGATTTGTAAATTTCCTTTCTGCTCAGATTGCAGAGTGTGTCTGCGGTTTGCCACCAGGAAGCCGGTCGAAGAGATTACGAATTGGAAAATGAGTACTGGGGCTATTTCAATTTGTAGCCGTCGCCAACGACGACATCCGTGGCATCCACTAAACGCGAGATGCCTGGCACTCGCACGTGTAATGACAGCGGCGTTTGTTTATGTCCACTTAGCAGCCCCACAATGCGGGGAGTCCACCATCGCAAAGCAGACCTTTTATAGGAGTCATTTTCAGGAATCTGTTTTCTGGAGCACCTGCTTTAGTGTTCACAGCCTATTAACCCCTTACTACCTCAGTCCTCTCGATTAAGGGCTCCCAACTCCCAGTCCACAGATTGGTACCAGTCCCTGATTAGTTTTCCACCCGGCTGCAAAATATTGGGGGTTTTGCAGAGGGGTCAGTTAATTTCCATAAATATTCCATATATTTTTTTATATAGTTTTTAAAATATAACACCAACCATACTTGCACATTCTATTTGCATATGAAAAAATGGAATCTGTGAAACTTATGAAACCCCTCATTGATCCAACACCCCCACCCCGCCCCCGACCACTACAGCGTTCTGTGAGATATTAGCATGACACAGATCAGTCCTTGCACATCAGATGGTTAGGAAGCCCCTACACTACATCACACAAAGGGGGGTGAGCTGTCTATTTGCCATTTTCAATTTAAATTTATGCAGTGAAATTGTCTGTTCAGGGTTTTGTATCGAATCTTGTGCTGGGACTGATTTGATCAGCCCATCATCCACCCCCCGCCCCCAGTCCCCCTGCCCCCACCTCCCATGAGCATTGTTTTCTGGAGACCAGTTTGATTTTCAAAAGGAAAATATGCTCGTATAATTTGTGTGGAAAAAATCTGTTTAAGCATTAATGACTGTTGTGTTTGTAATAGTGTTGTTTGTTTTAAAATTCTGGTTCTCTTTTAAGCTTTGACCATATGGCACTTCAGCTGTCCAACAGCCTTAGCATAGCTACAGCAAGAACTCTGAGTGAGAAAATGAGCTGTTACACTAAGCCGTGTGTAATTACATAACTGATTACACAACTTCCTGATGATGAGTTGATTTTAATTAAATATCTTCTTGAATTAGTTTTTCCGAAAATGTTGGTTAGCATGTAAATATTGCACATTTTCTAAGGATTGAATGAAAATAATCATGGGAGAACGTTGAGTTCTCAGATGGGCAGATATGAAATGGTGATAAATCATCGTGCAAGAAATCCTTTAGGCATCGGAAGCTAATTTTGGAAGAATTTTGGAGCCTGTTCTAGTAGTGCTCCTTTCTGAAGTCCCAGGGAACAATCCCTCAAAAAATCCTAAGATCGACGCAAGGCTGGTCGGCACGGTAATGAAAAACAGCTGTGGGCCAAGCCCCCGGGGGTGGGGGGGGGGGGTGGAACATGGCTGTGTCCAGTTTAGAAGGGGGCTAAATCATCAGTAGTGCTTTCTGAACATGGCCCTGGCTTCCTAAACTTGTGGTTAGGCAGGATGGGAAATGAAGTGGTTCATGGCTCGGTGCTGGAGTGTATGAAGCCCGCTGGACCCGTTTCCCTTATTGCCGCGCACGGTCTGGACTTGTGCATTAAGTTTCTCGCCTTTCATCATAATAAGAGTGACATTTCTGTGTTTGGCGGAGGGAGCGGACCGATGTACCCATGTGACCCAATGAGTAGCAGAAATCAGGCTCCCGCTCACTGCATCCAGGCTCCAGCCCTGAACCCACGAAATCTTATCTTGTGTTGGCACCTGCATGCTTGCCGTTCCATGCTTGTGAAGCCCAAGACGAATTGGGAAAACTACTGCCGGGTTAAAACTACTGGGAACGGGAATTCCCCAGATTGTAGTTTCCAGCAGGTCGGCGTCTTCACCCTTGCAGGAAAGGCCAACGTGGTCGTGTTTCTGTCCTTCATTTCCTCTTCCTTTATTCATTGTTTCAGCAGAAAATTGACGAGCGGGCTGAGAGTGTGAGACATCACTGCTCGTTAAACTCATCTGTGCCAAATCATGGTAACGCTCTCATGCTTCAGGTCTCTTCAGTGATTTATGTCCAGTATTCCATCTCTGCACAATGCAACCCAGATTCCCTGCCGACCCTATCCCTTTCCGCTGGAGTCTCGAAACAGCCCCCCATCCCCCCATCCACGTCCTCCCATCGGCTGATCCATCCTTGTTCCCCTCCAGATGGGTTACGGGACACGCCCGGAGCTTGCTGCGCAAAGGCCAATGTCCTGTGGACTCGGTTTTTCAAAACTTGAGCCTTGATGTGAACATCAAGATGCTGAGTGCCAAATGCATTGACGTGAATCTCTGACTAATGAAATGCTGATGGTCTTTGTCAAGTCAAAAAAAAGGCTGCATGAGTGCCAAAGGGTGCACATAGTTGCCTAACAGCTGGAAATAAATTCTTCAAATTTTTAATTGCTAACATTGTAGGGTTATCATTCAGCCTATGTGTTTATAGGCATAACAATTTGACACAAATCCACGTGTGGTTTTTATTTTAGACCTGACAGTTGTTGTGCCCTAACAAGAGTTCATTAAATAAACAGCGTGTTTGTGCGACCATCTTCGCAATGGTATGGCAGACGTTTGATTGATGTTGCCATTTAAAAGTGCTTTGTGAAGGTAGAAATAGCTAACACATGTCTTAATGAAGAGAGTGCCTTTAGTTTTGAAGCAGTCCTTCAAACAGCTGCAAAGAAGGCTCTCATTTCCGGGTTATGGAGATCTGTAACCTCTTGACTATTTCGCTGGTTTTAACGCACAGCAGTGACACAAATACCCCAAAGGAAAATCTCTTCTGGTTCACAGTTTTGTCCTGAGATATGGTTGGAGCTGCAAAACTGTGAATTTGTGGTGGCTTCAATATCTAAGGGGGGGCGGGGTGTGTGTGTGTCAAAATCCATAATTGGATAACTTGTTGCCACACCCACTTTGTTCAGCTGGGCCGTGACACTTACATGCTGACCGTTTCAGTATCACTTTCAAAGCCTACGGTTTTTTTTCGTTTTCTTTTTCAAATAAAAATCTACTAGTTGATATTATTTCAACTGATAGTATTTCTTGTCGTCTTAAGAAAATGAAAACATCGCAGCCGTGCTATGGTATGACAGTTATGTTAGTGGTTTGGCTTCGCATTGTTGGCGCAGGTGGCGGATCACCTACCCGCGTATGATCTCTTGCTGTTTACGTGAAGCTAAACTCGAAGGTGGACACAGATTGGCGCAGATTGTTGCTATGTAAATAGGGACCTCAAAGTACTATAGGAGCTGTATGCCATAGAATGAAGACCATATTCGAGTGGCAGTGCTGCTTGTGCATGTCTGTGCCATGTAGGGGGTGGGTATGTTTGTAATGGCCAGCACAACAGGATATTATGATTATTTGTATTTCTAGCTACAGCCATGTGTGACCTGTGCATCTCTGATGGGATCCTTCTGATCGCAGGAAGTTGCTTTAAAAAATCACCATTGCCTACAAAGTGTGTAAACTCTAAATGTCTGTGTATATTATACCAATATGACCTCAGTCGTTTTTGGGTTTGGGTTTTGGTAAGATAGATGTGGGCTGAGCTGCGGCGGAATTTTGCGGTATGATGGCCAGATGTCAGAAAAGGACCATCTTCAGTAGGCCCATGTTGTTTGCTTTGCAGACTTGCCTGTCATATTTGTCCTTGAGAGATTCAAACTATCATTAATTTCAAGTACAACCAGCCAACCAATGCAACTGATTTAAAAATTTTCATCTAACAGTATTTTATATATAGAAATTATTTGGCCCAATTCAGTGTCAAATTCTCATTTTAGTGTCTAGTTTTTTTTGTTGCAAATGTTAATGACACACCAACTCTTAATTTGGCACTCAGCCATGTTGACGTACAGGAGTTTGTCACATGATCATCCCCAGGTCATCCTCGAAATAGCCGTGTGCTTAAAATCTTATGGATGATGCAGTAGCGTTGCTGACATCACCGCACGCATCGTCCTACCACGGGTCAAGGAGCCTTTGCCACTAGGCCCACCAGCTGGACAGGGTCTATAAAATAGGGGTGTGTGAGACGCAAGCCACTGGGTAGCATAAATAAAATGTCCTTGGATGCAGCCCCAAGCCATGAGATAATCTCGTGTTGCTTGAACTGGTGCGTCGAGGTGATTATGGAAGTTCTCGTCTGGCGAGTCGCCCCGCGAGTCTTACGGCACACCGGCCTCCTGTGGCCTTTCCAAACCCTGGAATGCCTTCGTATCCATCTGCCATCGGGCATCGGTTCAGCCTTTGGAAAGCAGCATTAATGTATAAAATACAGACTCATGACGCAAGCAGCCAGGATCCACAACATCATTTAGCCTCAGTTTGTCATATCTTTTAATTTACCGCTTTTTTGGTTTCCGTACGCAAATACTTTAAGGATTACGGTAGGAAGTTGAACGGAAGGAAAATGGTGAGCTGCCGAGTTGGCTGTGACCCTTAAGCTTAATCGCCTTTGTTCGCAGCCGGTAAAGAATCCTGTAATTCACTTCCTGTCACGTTTTTTTTTTCTTCATCTGTGCTGCTTTGACCTCGAGGCCCTACTTAACGGGATGAAACTCGGAGGAAGTGAGGCCTATGTGGTCCCACGCATGGAAGCCTGGAAGCTGCCTCTTTTTGAATGAGGATGTGTAAAAGAGGGTACCTTCACTCAGTACATCTGCCCGTAAATATAAAATCTTCATTTTATGGCCCCGACTGGGAGGGGACAGTGAATTACTGATGTATTATACTCTAGATTCGTATTTCTGTCTTATGTGGAGGGTTTTCATGGGGCTGATTTCTCACATTATCATGGAGAGGGGAGGATATCTTGTCTGCCTGGGGACTGAGTTGCCGTTTCCTTTCATATATTCTGTCTGGATGCCATTTTTCTGCATAACTACAGTTTATTCGGATGTCGTACCTCGGCCAGACGTCCAGTCATTGTTGCCTAAGTTTCCTCAGTCACTTAACTCTGCCGTGGGGATTTTAGTTGTATTTGAAGTAAATACACAAATGAAAATGTGTGTTGCCTGTGATAGGTTGACTCTAAAGACTTAAAGGGGCGGTTTTGTTTGACTTGACTTCAAGGATACGATGCTCGGAGTTTGAAAATTGAGGCAGAGAAAGGCATGGGTAGACTGTCATTTAAAAAATACATCAAAGTAAACTGGAAACGTTGTGTGTTAAAGAACTTTTGAGGTCAAAGCCAGGATATTTGTGTTTTGGAAGTGGAAAAAAACCTACGAAGTGAAGAGTCAACGCACAAAAGTGCGCATCTGTTTTTCTTCCACATGTGCTGAACACGTGGCGAGGCAGCAATAAAATCAATTTAAACGTATTCAGCGTTTGAGTTTCTTTCAGGTAAAGAGGTGCCTTTTAAACAGAAAACTTAGTTTTTAAAAATGATGTGTGGAGAACCTTCTGCCTCAAGGTTCTTTCCTGTCATGAAAAATGAGATAAGATTGGATTCGGGCTGAGCAAGGCTCCTCGTCACATCTGGTTATACATTGTCTTAGCCTATGGACTGGTGTATATTTTGCTGTGGGCAAAATGCATTCCTCACAGCATGAGGGGTCAGTCTTTGCAACTATTTCTAAATTGTGGTGATGCAATAAGTTTAAAGCTAAAATGTTTAGGCCATTGTATTTTTTTTCCAACCTCCCAGTCTAAAATGTTTTTAATTTGCTTTTCAAATAAAACAAACTTAAAACCCAGCTGTGGCCAGTATCTAAATGTGAGTTGTAGTCATACAGCTGTCTGTATGTCTGTGTGCTATCTAGCCTTTTAGCCTTGGGCTGCTAGGTGGACAGGATTTAATGAGAAACAGGCCTTTTGTGGGTTTGGGGGGGAGGGACACGCGTAAGAGTAGATGAGTGGAGATACTTCATTAAGCCCCCCACGCAGCCACCTTTTAATACCGTGTTGCTTTAAACCAGCTTTTCTTTGTGACATGAAGGACCCACCTGATACAGAGGATTGGCAGCGCCCTCCTGAGGATTTTTTGCGGCTGTGTTGGCGTGTTCTTCAGTTGACACAAGGCTGGCAGAGCCATTTCTGGCTTGTATCACATGTCAGCACTTCAACGTAGCACCAGGTTCTACCTAAACCAGAGCACAGGCTCCCGTACAGAAGTTTTCAGTCAAGGAACCTTTGATCTGCTTCTCTCCCTGCAAGCCCTGAGATCAAGCCCCCATAGATGGTTCCCATCAAGAATGAACACCACAGAGCACGAGCGAACATCTGTAGCATTTTTGGGGCAAACAACAAAAAAAATGTATCTTAAGCTGCAGGGGAAAAAGCACCACGCTATCGAGAAGTTGGTCTTTTTCGTGTGTAAATGCATGCATATGATCAGGAGATGTATCCAAACTTGCTGTGGCAATCGAGGGCTAATTTGCCAGGTTTCCCCTCCATTAATGAGGAAAATGAGCCGAACACAGGAGACCCACGGCTACTCTCGCTTGCTGTGTTTTGGGTGTTGCAGCAAAGCATTTGGCATTGGGTGTAGTTAAGTTCTAATTCACACTCCATTAGATTTCCTCAAAAGCCCCCCCATTCCACAATAGAATGATTGCATTCAAATTGAAAGCAGCAGTCAAAATGTGTTTTTTTTTTTTCCTTACGCGTTATTATGGAAGCCTGTTTCTGCCACCGGGGTAAAAAAATAATATAAAATTTAAGTCACAATTTCGACTTAGTATCTCAAAACAAGTTTCTAGCTTTAATAACTTTATCATTTTTATTATTTATGGGAACGGGCTTCCATACCGTTATAATGGATCTTCTGATTAATTGCATGATTATGTATACATGTTTTTCATTTTACCACTCTTTCAATTATGTGAATTAACAGTTCACAGTTATCTGCCAATTTTATACTGCATGTCAAGCAGCCTAGAGGAAAGGGGAGGGTAGGCCTTCAGTTCTTGTTCAGAGTAGATGATCACACTGTAAGAGCAGAAGTACTTCAGGTGTCCAGGGGTTGGATCCTGCTGCTGCACTGCAGCTCTCTGGCTCCTGGAACCACACCTTAATGGATTGTGGAGCTATAGTCTGCCCCCCCACCGTTCTCCATCTTTCATGGCCTCCTGTCCAGTGGGGGATTGCAGTGACCCGTTGTTAGGTACACTCTGAGAGGGTCAGCAGTCTAGCACATGGAACACACAAGTACACGTCAAGGCCAATTTACAGCCTGTAATTTTGCGTTATTGCAATAATTTACTAATGGAGAGGGCAAACTTCCTTGTGCAACAGGGCATTTCAGCTTCAGTCAGTTGAGCTTAAATGAAGTGCTGTGTTTTATATGAAGAGCTTCATGAAGGTTGGGACCTACCAGTTTCAACGTTACTTACACCTCTTGACGTTCCAACCGGTGAGCATTTTAAAATGACTAGTCTATGATTTTCAGTCTGTCACATGTTGTGCTTTCTTGGCCTGTTAGCGATAGCAGATGTGGTGTGAGGCTTCCCCGGAGATGCCGGTTTTAAGTCTTACGGAACTCATGATACAAACGTCTTATCAGCCTGTGGAATCTGGGGAACGGCTTTGTGAGGGCTGGAGGAATGAGGCCTGGTTTTGAAGAGCGGTCAGCAGCTTTGGGTAATTAGACCGCTCTTCACCCACTTCTCTTTTAGGAGATAAAGTGGAGGGGGAAGGTTACTGTTCCTTTACAGAGGGTCATTGTTCATTCTCTCTGTCTGTGCCTTTAAAAGTGTCAGTTGTATTAGGATTGTCTCAAAAGCATTGAAGTAGTTGTGTGGTTTGTAGACAGGCCTGCTAATGTTTTTATGATGATTTTTTTTTAATCCTCCCATTGATATTATGGTCATATAATTTTTCGTACAAGCTAAAGGAGATACTCCTGTTGCAGCAGGCGAATCAAACATCTGCAGTTAAAATGCTTTTGAAAGAACGAGGCCACGACGCAACCGGAACATGTCTCGACTTTGATCTCTGCGATTCCCGGCGGTGCCTTTAGTTTCTCAGGGATGGCACTCCAGGCTGCCTCAGAGACCAGGGACTTCAAAGTACAACAAGCCGTAACACCAGTGCCTCCAGACACACATTTCAATCAAGTCATGGAATCGTCTGAGGGAGGCTCATCGCCCAAGAGGTGATGAGTTTACAGGATTGGTGCCAGTGCCACAGGAATGCCGAGGCTTTGACATGTGCACTTTAGGACTTGGAGAGCTGAAGAATCTGTTGAGTGAAAGATTCCCCGGAGCAGAGTCCATGGTGGGAGGGGAAGAATGCCTGGAGTATGAGATGCCATTGAGGGACCTTCTGGGAAGCTTGAGTTAGGGGTTATGATTCAGCATGGAATTGAAAGCAGCAACAGAGTGACATTTGACTGACGCTTCTGGCTTCCATTTGCCAAAGCACTGAAGGAAAGATATACTGTGTCCAGATGGGGAGCATTACCAGGAGAATTAACTGACCGGTGTTTGTCTGACGGGAGGTCTTCCGACTACCCGGTTCAAAAGAACTGACAGACTGCTACAGTTCTTGGTGTTGTTTTTTGGGGAGGGGGGTTCTTCTCAGTTTAGGTATGCCTCATTTCCTAGGCTTTAGCACTGCCAAGACCCTGGTCACCTGACGTGTGTGGACTGTGGAAATAATGTCCCTGGGGCTGAAGTTCTGTTTACTTCGATTTCCTTTAGCAGTGACCCAAAATTGACAAGGACCATAAGTGATCTATGTACTTGCGTGAAGTTCCACAAACTGACAGGACTGTGTTGATTTGTAGAGTCACTGACTCTGAATTTGCCCTTTCTTGAGCTTCTACCTGTGCCATAGAACAGTTTTCTTTATATTAATGCTACTTCATGTTATTTCGTCTTCACCAAATGTACATTGTCATATTTAGAGACAAAACATGGTTTCTATCTGTTTCAAAGGCCTTTCCTTGAGGTTTCAGCAGTTAACTAAAATATGTTTTTGGCTTCTTGAATTAAATTTCAGTATTGCATTCGCCTGTCTGTAGCACCATGTTATAAATGAAATGATCGGGACTTTCCAATGCAAAATTTGGACCTAAGATGTTTGCCGGTGATTTACCCCACACACACACACTTATGTATTTACAGCATCTCACAAAAGTGATTACTCCCCTCACATTTTTGTAAATATTTTATTATATCTTTTCAAGAGACAATGCTAAAGATATGAAACTCTTTAGAATAGAATGTAAAGTAATCAGTGTACAGCTTACACATGTCGTAACAACAAAAGTGAGTACACCCCTAAATGAAAATGTTCAAACTGTGCCCAGTGTCAATATTTTGTGTGGCCACCATTAT
>JABFEB020000113.1:503641-515855 GCA_019775895.2 Stomatorhinus ivindoensis
TGGTGTGTGAGTGTGCCCTGCGATGGGCTGGCCCCCCGTCCAGGGTTGTTCCCTGCCTCGTGCCTGTTGCTTCCGGGATAGGCTCCGGACCCCCCATGACCCAGTAGGATGAGCGGGTATAGAAAATGGATGGATGGATATTTCATGTGTAGCATTTTGGGTAATGCCCATGCCCTGCGTGTGAGAGGTGTGTGTGCATGGGAAGCAATATGGATGGATGGATGGATGATTGAGGGTATCAGTAGGTCTCCGTGCCTGTGTGGACAGGGCTGGATGGGACGGGACGCACTAGAGTGTCACCGTGACCGCATATGCGCTCATTAACGCACTAATGGCCAAGCTTGCAGCGCATTCCGGATCGGGATGCGGCAAAGAAGCAGCGTGTAATTATCAGAGTGACCTCAATGTGTTGCACTCCCAGCATAACGGCAAATGTGGTTTATTCATAAGGGCTCTGAGGCCTATTAAATGAGGAAAACCCGTAAAGTTCAGTGGGGGGGAAAATAATGGCGTGAGTCCGATGGCAACTTCAGTCCCTTTTGATGTTTTCTTTATGGGAGGGGGCGGGTGAAAGGGAAACATCTGAATTTCAAAATTCTGCGTTTTAGCAGATTTCATAAAAATGTTTCAGAAACGTTTCTGAAATCTGACATTCAAACTCAAAATACGGCTGCAGTCATACATGCATTTCTCCTCCCTCATGGACCTTTGCTTTGAGATTTAATTGGGGTTTTTTAGCATTGTGATGTGTGCTAAATATGTTGCCCACAAAACTCTTTTTATAGTTTTGAACCTTCTTCAAATTCTTGTATATTGTTTTTTCCTGTCCTTTTTCTTTTTTAAATGGGGTGAAATTCAGGCAGCTGTGCTGAATTTATATTTACGGTGACACCCTAACTTTATTTATCCTGATCATTAAATTTGTCCAGATGATATATTTTTGTAGGGTTAAGGCTGACTTTTTGCGTCTCTTGTAACACATTACTGTTAAAACGTCTAAAAGCCTCCTCCACCATCCCTGTCAGGGTGCTGCTGTTTTTTTCCCTCTTTCTCACCTCAGCTGTATTAAATTAAGAAAACTTTCTGAATTCACCCCTGCCCTTTGCAGAGACCTCATGCTCTCCCTCTGCCTCTCCCTCCGCCTCTGCCTCTCCCTCCGCCTCTGCCTCCACCTCTGCCTCTCCCTCCACCTCTGCCTCTCCCTCCACCTCTGCCTCTCCCTCCGCCTCTGCCTCTCCCGGTCATTGCCATAACACATGTCCGTCGTATGTGATAGAGAGGCTGTTCTCTAATTGGACTTGATCTCATGAGTTAAGATCACTGTCATTAACCACATCTCAGCCCTTAGCCATTGTGTCCACATCCTGCCTGTTGGAGTTTCACCCCTAATCCAGTTTCTTTTTTTAAATGTTCTGTTTCTCTTTAGGTCAATTATTATAAGACTGTGTACAAATACTTTGCAGGCTTCCCTCCCCCCCCCCATTTTAAATCACTGGGAAAGTGACAGGCTGTACTTCATTGTGGCTTTTATCATCTCGTCCCAGCTGCCGACACGGACCTGTTCCAGCCGGCAGAGGCTGACGGCTTTGCAGAGGCTCAGAGCAGAGGCCTGCCCACGTCAGAAGGTAACTCCACCCAGCCCTGGAAGCGTCAGTTGCTTACAGGACCAGAAGCTAGCAAGCTAATCGGAGCAGCTGTGTTATCTAGCCGCCCAGCTGCTGAGCAGAAGTCGGACTGATTAAACAGTTTATGCATGCTTGAGTATATTGAGCGGAAGTCGTTCCACCCCCCCCCCCCCCACACACACTGGTCAGCAAAGAAAGCTCTGTATTTGGGTGTTCTCACTATATTTGTTTATATCATTCACCTACATGAGTTTTGTGTCCCGGTGACGTATCGTTGTCATGGCACCATATGACACGACACAGAGCATCATTTCCAGCTCCAGTTTGTGTCCTGGTGTCACTTCGCTGTTGCTTCTGGGGGCCATTTGGAAAAGTAGGCCTGTTCGGCTCTCGAATGACGGCATGTGCGGGAAGATTAGGTGTATTATCAAGTGCTTTCACATTTCATTCTTCAGAATCTGCGTTTTCTGAGTTTTCTTAGCTTAAAATCAAAGGCCTCTTTTTTTGAATCTCCATCCCGCTGCCTTTTTCTTGGATGATGGATGAAGTTTCCTTTTAAGGGCAGCCTGCAATTAAATCCCCGGTATGCTTGGCTTGCACCATTGATTGGAAGGAAGTAATTATGTCACAATAAAATATTTGTCCTGATAGGATTTTTTTTCTCCTTAAACATACATGTAATCCAGAATGTTAGCTGGGCTCAACTCTTTTTCATTTTATTTTTTTTATTTAGAGGGGAACAATTTATAGTGGTGAACAGTGGAGGCAATCTCACAAAACTGACTTTCAGCATAATTAATAGCTGTACGAACATGTATAGCCGTACGTAATTACACAAACGTCAAACTCTATATTACTGGTCAGCTTGAAGCTTTGCATTTGTCCTTCAGCTTAATTGTGGGAGGCTGTGTGGGTTTCCGGTGAATTTTGGCTTTTCACGAGAGCCTGCCACTTCATCTTGGCCGGTCCCATCTGAACCAGCGCTGGAAAAAGCCGAGTGTGATACTGAGGCGGCTGTTTACATTGGTCGCCGACGCTGAGAGATTTGGGCAAAATCTTTTTCATTGTATCTGAAAAGTTCTATTTCAGATACAATGGTGGTACCTTGTTTTGCGACCATTTAAAGTACATTTAAATAGGTCTGTGCCTCTTCATCAGATACTCATTTTATTGCAGGGGCAAAATGCCAGGGATTTGGATGTTCTGAGGCTGGGATTCTGTAAGACTCCCAAGAAACTAGAGCTGAAACAGATATTGTAGGCATGTATTATCCTGTCATTTCTTAATGATGATACTTTATTCGGCATTTTAAAAGCACTTAGGAATTCTTTAGTTTCCCAAATCTCGTCTTGCTCTCCTGTGAGAGCGCGGCATACACGTGCACACACACACACACACACACTTTTTTTATATAAAATGAAATAGGTCAGAATTCATGGTCAGCATTTTTTACTGGAGCAGTGTTTAGGGTTAAGGACTTTGCTCAAGGGCCCAAGAATGATATAATTTCTCTGGCAATCACGGGATTCGAACCAGCAACCTTCTGAACACGTGTATTGACCCATAAACAGCTGAGTCACACACTGCCCCTATGGTTAAGACTGGCTTTGATATTCTGCTTATTTCTGCTCCAGCAAACCCTCTTCTATGCAGGATGTTTCATTTACATTTCTGTCATTGCACTGTAGCTTGCTTAGCATATGGCTCCTCCTGTAATAATTTTGTTTTTGGTTATCCGTGACACAGATGCGCTCCACTCAAACCCTTTGATTTTATGGTTTAGGGGCCATTGTGGGTCGTAAGGGCATCATTCAGCCCTCGTGCGTCATTAAACAAGGACCTGAACCACATAAATATTGCATGGATTCTAAGTGCGACATGTGGGTCTCTTTGGCGCCCACTTCCTGTGGGTGGCAGGAGTGCACTTTATTTTACACAGTCCGTGAGCATCCAGATGGGATTTATGAGAACAAAGACTTACAAACTGATTTCAACATAACATCCATGCTACACTGCAGCTTGTAGTTGGTCTTTGCAAACATTCTACAGTTTCTGTTTTAGATTTTTAATACACTACTTTCTGACATTGTCACTGCTTAAGCATTTGTTGTATATTGTTAAACAGTATTTCAGATACACATACGGAATCGTTGCCGTTGTAAAGAATCCTTTGGGGCTTCAGACCTAAAACATTAAGCAATAACTCATGGCCAATGGTTCGTCTAATTCTGGTGATTTTAAAAACAACATGTACCGTGCATGGCTGAAGGAAATTGTATTACATGTACCTATTACAGAGAACTGGCCCAGAGTTTTCTGGAAAATTCAATTTGCTTAGCTTTCTAATATGTGCTGCATGTAAATGTCAGTCCGTGAATATTCTGGATGACTGCCGACAGGAGTTAACATCAGCTTAAACTAATAATAATAGTATTGTTAACATTTCTGTTGATATACTTGCATCAGAAGCCCCCTGCTAACATTTGCTTGGTGTTTCATGAAAACTATGCAAGGAATTAATCATTCAAATAGCAGTCAACCTACTAAGAAAGACTAATATATAGACTTCAAACTGCTATCTGGAGCCAAGAAAACAGCCGGGATAAAGCTTCTCCTTTTACCTACCAGTAATGAAAAAACTGATACCTGCTGACAGTTTTTATCGTGTAAAAAAATTAGCCATACAACAGATATTAGATATAAACCTGTTTGTTTGCTGCGCCACGATGGTCTGACCTTGCAGTATTGAAGGTTAGACATTTGCCAGCATGACATTAAACTAATCAGAAAGAACAGGCGGATTGTTCTAGAAGTGTCGGCCTACTGTTGTAGCCTACTATTCGTTAAGTCTTCATAATAACTAGCTCAATTACTGTTTTTATTCCAACGGATGTCTAGACGCCATCTCAACCAACGCAATCCGATCCTTCTTCCCAAGCAGTTTATTGATTAAAGAATATTAAGATGATCTATAAATCTTGACTTTTCATGCCCTAAGGCTATTACAACCGGAAATGTTTATTTTTCCATTGCCTGAGTTTAGGGGTGCGTGGCATATTGATACAGAGTTTTTCTGATTGCTTAGGGATACATTTCTAAGAGTTATTATGGATGTTTCAGTTCCAAGAGTTACTCATCTCAGGTTCGGCTTGGGATCCTTTCCTTCTGGATAACAGCTTTATCAGCTCATCCCAAGGGAATCTGTGGGAAACGAGAAAGAAGTTCTTCCAAGAGCACTTCATGGTTTTTCTCCCGCTCCTGTCATTATGATGACAGATGAGACAATAGTCTTGTATATGAGTCAACTGCCTGTTATGGAGTCAAAGGAGGCCCGGTGTCAGCCTTTAAGGGAGGAAGCTGTAACTAAGAGTTGAAGGTGTCTGCATCATACCCCAGAACTCTACGAAGACCCCACTTTCTGTCATTTGACTCTTCAGGTTCTGCATCATGCATTTCCAAATATTTTTTCCATCATTGGCAATTAGTAATAGGGCAAGAACTATGTCAGCATTACGTTTTGTTCAGTTTAGGGGTTAGATGGTGTCCTGGGAACGTCCTGGTCTCCTCTTCCCTTTTGCAGGATCAGATGAATGGCTGTTCAATGGGAATTAATGTGTTGCATTGGGTGGCTAAAGCCAAGTGATCTGGATGATTTTCTCACTGGACTGGGATTCTCTCCATTGCCCGAGCTTGTCGCCTCATCTTTGGGTCCATCTGTTCCATCCTTTGGTGTAACAGTGTTAGCCAAATCAACAAAAATATGACCAAAATGTAGACCAGGGATCTGACATGCCTGCATCTCCAAACGTTCTGGGGAATGTGAGACCAGCCAAACTGACATGGTTTTCTTTTATCAAAAATCGCTTAACTGCTTTCGTTTTTGGCCCTTCAAAAAATTAAATGGTAATTATATCTGAGCCCAGCCATTTTTGTAAATCATATTTGTTCCTTTTGTGTGAACAAGGGGCTGAGTTCCATATGGTATCATAGGCTTTGGTGGCTTTGATTAATGGTATATTTCTATACAGTTTGGACTCTTATCCCAGGTAAGTTTTTTGACCCAAGACTTTATTCTGTTTGGCTCGACCAATCTGTAAAGCAGCCAAAAACCCCATACCATTTGGGGGTGGAGGCAGAGGGGAAGCACCATAGTGATTAAATTACTGTCAAAATTGTTAAAATCTTACTTGGCCTCTCGTTGGTCTACTAATCACGTAGGCCTGTCAGCTCGTCACGTAACGTCGTTCTTTGCATTTTACAAATACTGTATTGCCCGCTGTTTCCTGCAGTTTCCAGAGTTTCTAAAGTTATCATCCTAATATTTGGGATTCAAGATTGTCCTATATTCAAAACCTGTAGGAACTCTTGCAACATATAAGAAAACTATAGGTGTAATTTTTTTTGTTGGATGAATGGATGCTGTTAATACCTTGAGCTTTTTGAAGAGTTGAAAAACAGTTCTGGGGCCAAATATCTGGCCTGTAGCAACTGGGGAAATTGGTTTGTGGGAAATTAATTGATGGCCTGGTTTGCTGTGTGAGGTCCTTGTACCTTAAATGTAGTTTTGTTATCACAGTCTATTCTCTGGCTGCCTGAAGCAGGTTTGAGCAGAGCCTCTTTTCAGTTCTTTGGCTTTCAGGCATGCCTAACAAATGGAGTTCAAACGTCATGTGAATCTCGAGAGTGGAATTTTCGAGAATTTTCAATGTTTTTTTTTTTTTTTCCATTGAAACTCCAGCAGAATTTTTTTTTTTTTACCGGAAGCAGAACCATATCAGAACCATATCCGCCTGGTGCTGCATCGTTGTAGCTCCTCTTTGAGGCCTCCTCTGGGTTTTTGCGAGCTTTGGGCAGCGTGCATCACACCCGGGGCAGCCTGGCAGGGTGTTAACAGAGCGTGCCGGGGAGTGCCGAGAGATCCCCTGTCACGCCTCGGTTCCGATGAAAGATAGCGCCATGTGCCTGTGAGGACCCATCCCCGACCCGAGGTCTGTGGTGGTTTCGCTCTCGATATCTGGGCCTCAACTCCCACCCCTGCCCGCTTGCCCATCTCTCCTCTTTTTGGAGATTGATATCTCCCAAGCCTCTGGGCTTGATGTGATGCACATCCTGTCATTACCGCCGTCCGATAACAGAAGGTCTCCCAGTGTTATCACTTTTGTTCCAGCCGCAGAAAAGTCTTTTACACTTCTACAATGTGCATCATGTGTTATCATGCTGAAGCTCTGTCGTTTTGTCTGCTGAGTTTTTCTTTTCCTTGCACCCCCTCCCTCGCACCCCTCACTTTCTGTCGGAGAAGTCTAGCTGCAGCAGGCTCCCGCAGATGGGAACTGGGGTGATTGGGGGTCAGAATTAACACCATAATTAAAAGGTCCCGACTTTTGCCTTGTGGCCCAAATCGTCGAATTGCAAATGAGTCACATGTCAGTTGGGGGTGGGCAGCACCCAGTGAATGTGCTCCAATCAGAACAGAGAAAAGAGTCCGCGGGGGCACTGCGTAAGATATTCTGTGCGGCAACACAAGAGGCCACCTCTGCTCTTCTCAGCAACATGCTCCTCTGGTGGTCAGGCCCAGGCTTATTGACAGGGGAGGTGGATGTTGTTAGCATCTCCTAAGTAACTTGCTATCGAGAGAATGCTAGGTAGACCATCACTAAACTGTCTGAAAACGTTCTGAAAATGTGTATAAATATAATCATTGATTCTAATCGTTATACGTGTGCAGGCACAATTTGTATCTTGTTGGCAATCAGTTTAGATATTGTTCTCGTTTCATTTTTTTGTTTAACTTGCTGTAATGGGATAGGATTTGATTTGTTTTATATATGTTAGCACGCTTTACTGGTGTAACGACTACGCTTCGTAGTTGCTAACCGCTAGCTAATATCGACGGGCCGGCCAATATTAGTTAGCTGCTAAAGAAAACCTTTTTGTATATTTGTACAGTCCTGTGTGTCAGTGTCTCGCTAAGTCTTGCGCAGCGTCAGGCTCTGCTTCCTGTTGTTGAGAACCGTGAAGGTGTCTAACCAGTATGATCCAGTTTCTAGTGGATTGGGTCTGAGCTAATTCTGAGGCCTGGGTGAGAAAAGCCCCACACCTACATGTTTGCTCACACCTCTGTGGTTCTTGGCCCATGCTGGGCTTCTCACCTCTCCCGCACCCCACACACCCCACAGGACGAGGGGCTATGGGACGATGCGCTGTGGCGGTTTGTCACCCCTGACTTGTTACCTTTCACGTCTCCCCGGGCACTGGGGTAAGAGTCCCTCACTTGCTGACCAATGTCTGGAGGGATTGAGGTACTTGCCAGCTTTCTGGAAGGGGACATCCTAAAGATGGTATGTGTCGATGTCACTTTTCCACTAGAACACCCCCCCGTAGAGTGGCAAAATTTCTTTCGACATAACTGATTTTAGTTGGCGAAACTGCAAAAAATTATCTGCTTAAATTCAAGGCAGCTGAACTCGACAGGGATCCATACAACTTACCAAAGGATCAGTGGACCATAGACATTGATATGATGCCAGTAATTGGGTTTCCTGACAATGAATTTTTGTAGAAACTTTTAAAGTTATCTGACTTCCTTGGAAAACTGGGTTTATCTGGGAAAACTGGGACTATCACCCACTTTGCTTTTAGAACACAAGACTCATTACTATGGATTTTTAATAAATGTTGACAAAAATGTTACACAAAATATAAATGAATGATGCTAAATATATTTAATTGAGTAGTCAATACATTACATAACTTAAGGTATAATATTACACAAAAATCCAACAGAATTAACACAAACTGACAGCTGCACGTTTCTTGGTTCTAGTCATTTCTGTGGATTGCAGCAATCCATTTACTTCCCTTTTCTTTAGCTTTCAGCAGTCTGTAAAAAGATAGCTTCAATTTCTTAAATCGATTTGCACACAACAGCCCCTTCCAATTTTAGTTGTATTTTCACAGCATTCAAGCTGAACTTGAGTGCTCCTGTGACACCATGTGGATACCCTCTGTAGGTATATGTAACTGGTAGTTTAATAAAATATTTTCCCTGCTTTGTGATTGCCTTTTAATTTAATATTTTATTGAGCGACGTGTGGTATTTCCAAAGAAAGCATCAATTAATGACCACATTGGCATTAATACCTGTATTTCGGGGTAGAGGTTCTTCAACAGAGATGTGCTGTAGATACCAGGCTTAACTAAATGCCAAAATAAATAGCATTGTATACATTAATAATGTTTACCTCCAGAGTCCAGATAAATTCTTCCAGGAGGATGGTTTGTTTTGTGGAATAGGGTTACTTAATCCAGATGCAACTGCTCACGTTACCCTGAGTTCAGCAGTTCAGCAGCGAAATAATACCATCAAATGTGGGGCCGGCACTCTGGAAGAGGGGCAGTGACCAGTCGGCTCTTGTTTACCCAGTCTCGTTAAATGAGACACATCTGTAGAGAGGCACACTGGATATGCGCGGCAAGGGAACGTCTTCATTTTTGATGACCATGATGCCTTATTTTTTGCCATTTGCACAAGCATGAGTACAGATACATGGGAATGATTCATTTTCGCCATATACCGTCATGCTCTGCTTTGAGACACACAGACACATGAGAGGACGGCTTGGGGTCTGAGGCCCAGGCCAAATATCCCACTTCCCTGGAGCATTTCGGCAGGTTAGGGTCCGGTGCCCAGCTGCCACTGGCTGTAAGCAAGGAAATCCTCCCCAGGACTCAAATGGTAGATTGCAAATGGGACCAGCAAACATGCAACCCTGGAAAAAAAATCGAGATCACTCTATATATTTAAACAGACTTTGTAAATTTGTAAAATTTGTAAATCCTGGTTAAATCCTGGTTCTGCTAGCAGAAGGCTAAGCTATGCAGCAGGTTGCTTCCAGGTTCAAATTTTCTAAGCAGTACGCAAGAATAAAGTGAAACAGGAGACACTGGGAATGACCAGAAACTAGCCAGGTAGAGGGCAGAAGTGACTTCCTGATAACAGAAATGACTGTTATCCAACAGTTTCTCATGAATCATAGGATGACATCAAGTGACCTTCAAAAGGAATGGGATACATTAAGTGCAGGTGTGAAGTGCACCGCTAGGACATTGCTAGGACAGTTCATATCAGGCTCCTAGAAGCAGGGCTCAAGTCCCATAATGCATTGCAGAAGCCCTTTATTAATGAGAAACAGAAAAACAAGGTAGCATTTTGCCAAAAATAAATATTTATTCACAGATGCACACCCCTAAATTGAGAAATGTGTGGAAAAAATTTTTTTTCCCAGAGGATGAGGATGGATGAGGGAAGGCTGTGGAGGACAGTATTTGCAGGCCTGCTTTTGACCCGTCTCTCTGACCCGGTCTCCCCCCTTCCAGGTAACTTCCTGGAGTTCCTGGAACCGGTCAACAACATCACAACGCTCCAGGGACAAACGGCTACCCTGCACTGCAAGGTGCTGGGCAGCCCCAAGCCCAACATCAAGTGGCTGAAGAACGACGCGCCCGTGGTCCAGGAACAGGGCCGCATCTCCATCCGCAAGACCGAGTCGGGATCCAAGCTGCGCATCCAGGACCTGGACACCACTGACACGGGGTACTACCAGTGTGTGGCCTCCAACAGCATCAAGGTTATCTCTGCCACGGGGGTGCTCTATGTCCGCCTGGGTAAGGACAGAAAAATTCATATCTTCGTCTGTTTATGCTTTTCCCAGAATTCCCACAAACCCATGTGTTATTTCTGTTAGTTTTTCAATGAGTTGAGCAGAAACAAACTCAGGACTTTATGTTTGCAGAAACCGAAACCCAAGCAGCCTCTTGGTGTAATATGTACATTTAGAGCTATTTACAGCTGGTTTTCGCCCTTGTAGTAGATTTTCCTGCTGCCTTACCTGCACCATGCAGAATTTGAGGTTCAACCAGAATCCTCCGCACCATCCATCATACTTTGACTTCCATGTCAACTAGATTCTGGTCGTCAAATGACTCCTTTGCTATAACAGCTTTGTTATAATGGGGACATGCCCCCCCCCAGCTAGTGGTTATAGAGAAGAATTGTGGCATTCACCACCGCAGGCGTGTTTTTATAAAAAGCAGTTATACTCCATCAATGAGCTCATATTTTCTTTCCTACTCGTCTTTGCTGTTATTTGAGAAAATCACGGCCGCCAACGGAACGGGACAGGGGCTGTTTCAGTGTTTAGTGCCGTCATTTGCAGAAGTGTGTTTTTTTCTATTGATTTATTGAAGGCTACCAGTATAAATCTTCATCCCCCTCCAGAACAGGCTGCCTTATTTCAGCAGAAGCGAATCTCAGTGGGTTTTTATAATGATGATAATTACCAATTTCATGGTTTAAAAAGTAATTATATCCTGTGACTAAACATTGCATTTAAACATTTCTCAGTTTTTATCTTTATTTTTTTTTTTAAGAATCTGCAGATTTATTGTCCTCTAAGCAAGTCCACTTTGTCACTTGACAGATTTTCTCATTAAGTGCAGCATTCATATTGCCAGAATCACTCAGTAATAACTCCCCCAAAAACATAGCACAGGAGGCAATGTACAAAAGAACTAAGCTAGAAGCTTCTGAATAGACTTGGGAGCCCACATGTTGGAGCTGATCCAGTGACTGTCCTTTCTGCTATGTGGCATGGTGAGTGAGGGATTTGGGGTCTAATTTGAGATGGGCCCAGTTCTGCTCTAACTCTGCTCCAGGTCGTCCTGCTTGCCAGCTGCCCAATGAAAAGGTCTGTCATTTGCTCAGCTAAAGTCACTTTATCTGGGGCTGAGTAAATACACCCATTAGACTCTTCACTTGTTCCCAAGTGTGCTTTTATGTAGTGTCTTCCAAACCCGGTCCTCAGGGATGCCCCAACAGTCCATGTTCTTGCTCCCTCCAATCCCCGGGGGCAAAAATGTGGTCTGGGGGTCCCTGAGGACTGTGTTGGGGAAGAAAAAAAACTGACTTAATGCACATGCTCACCCTGCCTGAAACCCCGGGGCCTCCGCTCTCCCCTGTACCCTCCCTTGTTGGATAACAGAAAGTAGTATCATCATAGAAAGTAGTACGGAGGCCTCTGGCAACTCAAATAGCCCCGTCTCTGCTTGTTCCAATCAAAATTAAGTACCCGAGTCACAGTTTTCATCATGATAATTCCACTCTAAATGAATCTGATCTCTCTGCAATAGCATGTCTTTACCCCTAGGGGGGCGCCAAGTGAGAGGAGGGTCGAGTGCCATGACAAGGTCGCCGTTTGTGTTTCAGAAAAGCGTTAATGACACTAAGCTCCCGCTCTGAGAATCTGTTGCCCTAATCCCCACGCATAGTTATTTAGACTGTAATTATGTGCTTAGAAATGAAATGTTAGGCCACGGGAGTCAGGCCGAGAGAGGGGCAGCGCCGCGCGGCATTCACAACTCTTTCTTCACAAATGAAACACGCTCTCTCTCTCTTTCCTTCCCCAGGTCAATCGCCAACACATGGACCAGATGACCCGTAAGTAGAGTGTGTGTGTGTGTGTGTGTGTGTGTGTGTCTGCTCTTTTGACATTGTCATTTAACCAATTATGGCAATTTGGGCACTGTTTTGT